>CM044008.1:21284892-21516060 GCA_024085815.1 Flaveria linearis
TAAGGTGACTAAAGCTTATTGTTGCCTCTTGTATGAATAGAACATGTCGCCTCGAAGATCTACCCGCAGCAATAGTAGCGGAAGTGAAGCCCCGTGGGGCAGAGGGAGAGGAAGAGGTAGACCTTCAAGAGCAAATGAAGGCCCTGCTGGCAATACTCCAAGGGACTGGAAACCCTGATATGGCAGCCCTAATTACTCAACAATGACTGCCCTGATTCCAACATTGTAGCTCAGGTGAGCGAGACGCTCTTCAACAGCAAAACCACCCCCACGAGGATGGTGGTAATGAAAATGAGGATAATGGGAACCGACTGGGAACGAAAGCAATCAACGAGACCGGGAATGGAGGGACAGCCGGTAATAAAACTTTGGTTGCTATACCAAAACGGGGCTGTTCTTATAAGGAATTATGGCCTGTAAGCCCGGAATTCGATGGGAAAGTGGGGTGGGGTGGGGATAGCCCTACTAGATGGCTCAAAAGATGGAGGCAGTGATCGACATCAGTAAATGCCTCGACAGTCAGTGGATCAAGTATGTTCGTGCTCAATGCAGGGGTAGGGCACTAACCTGGTGGAACACCCAGGTTCAAGCTAGAGGAAGAGAATCTGCGAGCAAATGACTTGGGATGAGTTCAAAGCCCTGACTACTGAGGATACTGCCACACTCAACGAGATGCAGAAACTCGATATGAATTTTGGAATCCATGCTATGGTGGGAGCTGGGCATGCAGCTTATACTGACCGATTCCACGAGCTGGCTAGACTAGTTCCACACCTAGTCACTCCGGAGTCTAGAGGATTGAAAGGAAACATTTGGGGACTCGCTCCTCAAATTCGGGCAATGGTAACTGCAGCTGCTCCTCCTACAATCCAGAGCGCAATTCTGAACGCCGGCGCTCTCACTGATGAGATGATAAGGGACAGGGTATTGGGTAGGGGAGCAGAGAAAAGGAAGGAAGCTGGGGAAACGAGCCGGTCCAGTACCGGAAAATTTGATAAGAGGGCCAAAACGACCAGAAACTTTGTGGCCGTGACTCAAGGGAAGAAAGAATATGCTGGGCCGCACCCGAGATGTGACAGGTGCAACCTTCATCATCCCCCAGCAGTGCCGTGCCGGGCGGGTTTGAACTGCAGACGCCCGGGGCATCAAGCAAGAGACTGCAGAGTAGCGCCAAACCTGGTGGCACCCATCAACGCGGTTAACCCCGCCGGGAATGCCAGGGCTTGCTATGAATGTGAAGGCCTCGATCACTCAGAAACATGTGCCCCCGACTGAATAGGGCACCGGTTCAGCAGGAAACAACCAGCAGCAGATAATGGCCATAGCAGGTGCTCAAGGCCAAGGAAACCAAGGTAATGCTGCACGGGGACGCGCCTTCGTCATTGGAGCTAATGATGCCCGTCAGGATCCGAATGTTGTCACGGGTACACACTTACTCAATAACCACTTCGCATCTGTACTGTTTGATACTGGGGCAGACAATAGTTTTATATCATCTGAGTTTGTGGAAAGGATTGATTTGAGTGCCAGTAGACTAGAAACTAGTTACTCCGTAGAAATGGCTAATGGAAGGGTTGAACGGCGGAGGAAATTATTAAGGACTGCACCCTAATGTTGGAAGGCCAGGTCTTCAACATAGATTGATACCCTTCGAGTTAGGAAGCTTGATGTAATAGTGGGAATGGATTGGTTGTCGAAGCATGGGGCCGAGATTGTTTGCCGAGATAAAGTATTGCGGATTCCCATGTCAGACGGGAAAGTACTCAGAATACAAGGAGAGCGATCGGGAAAGAACTTGAATTTTATCTCCTGCATGAAAGCACGCCAAGGTCTACGAACCAGTGTTACACTTTTCTGGCTCATGTAGTAGAAAAGAAAGAAGAAGAGACGAAATTGGCAGACATTCCGATTGTAGGGGATTACCCGGAGGTGTTCCTGATGATTTGTCTGGATTGCCTCCTCCACAATAGGTGGAATTCCATATAGAGCTAGTTCCTGGAGCTACACCGATAGCTAAGATACCGTATCGGTTAGCACCCTCCGAGATGCAAGAGTTGTCAAGCCAACTACAAGAACTACTGGAGAAGGATTTCATTCGACGAGTCATTCACCGTGGGGAGCACCGGCATTATTTGTCAAGAAGAAGGATGGGTCATTCCGCATGTGTATCGATTACAGGGAATTGAACAAACTGGTATGAAGAATCGGTAACCTCTCCCTAGAATCGACGACCTGTTTGATCAGTTGCAAGGAGCCTCGTATTTCTCTAAGATCGATCTCCGATCTGGATATCATCAGCTAAGAGTATTCAAGGATGATATTCCAAAAACAGCTTTAGAACTCGTTACGGGCACTATGAGTTCTTGGTCATGCCGTTCGGATTGACCAACGCACCAGCCTGTCTTTATGGATTTAATGAATCGGGTGTGCAAGCCTTACCTAGATAAGTTCGTGATCGTATTCATAGACGACATACTCATCTACTCTCGTTCGAAATAGGATCACGAAGAACACCTTCGAGCAATTCTAGAACTGTTGCGGGAAGTGAAACTTTTTGCCAAATTCTAGAAGTGTGAATTATGGCTTCGAGAAGTGAAGTTTTTGGGTCATGTGGTTAACAAAGACGGAATTCATATGGACCCCGGTAAGATTGAAGCCGTGAAGAAATGGGATACACCCCAAACACCCTCAGAAATACGGCAATTCCTAGGATTGGCCGGATACTACGTTGTTTATTGCGAACTTTCAAAGATCGCACAACGTTAACGTTTGCTAACCCAGAAAGACAAGAAGTTTGATTGGGGACATGCACAAGAACGAGCTTTCCAGACGCTGAAAGAAAAGTTGTGCAATACTCCAATACTGTCCCTCCTGGACGGAACTGATGATTTTGTGGTATACTGCGATGCTTCACACCAAGGTTTGGGTTGTGTGTTGATGCAGAAAGATAAGGTGATTGCCTATGCATCACGACAACTAAAGGTGCATGAAAAGAACTACACAACTCATGATTTGGAGTTGGGCGCTGTAGTATTTGCACTAAGATGTGGAGGCATTATCTATATGGAACCAAATGCATCATCGACACAGATCATAAGAGCCTTCAACATATTCTCAATCAGAAGGAACTTAACATGCGACAGCGACACTGGGAGAGTTACTTAGCGACTACGATTGTGAAATCCGGTATCATCCGGGAAGGCTAACGTGGTGGCTGATGCTTTAAGCCGTAAAGAACACGTGAAACCATTACGTGCTCGAGTGCTAGGTTTGACTATTCAAACTAATCTAAAGGCTCAAATTCAAATTTCACAAAATGAGGCACTGAAGAAGAAAACCTTGCGGGAGAAGAATTCCGAGGGTTGGATAAACAATGAGTCGTAAGGATGACGACGTACATTACTTCATGGATCGTATATGGGTCCCCAGATGGGGAGGTGTACGTGCATTGGTCTTGGATGAAGCACACAAGACTCAATACTCTATTCATCCTGGTGCAGACAAGATGTACCCGATCTGAAGGAGCTATACTGGTGGCCAGGTATGAAGAAAGATATTGCTATATATGTGAGCAAATGCTTGACTTGTTCAAAGGTCAAGGCTGAACACCAGAAACCATTAGGATTATTGCAACAACCTAAAATTCCTAAGTGGAAATGGGAGAACATCACTATGGATATTATTACCAAACTCCCGAGAACACCAAGTGGGCACGACTCGATATGGGTCGTGGTGGATTGGATGACAAAATCCGCTCACTTCTTGCCTATCCGAGAAAACTATAAAATGGATAAACTGGCAAGGTTGTACATCAAAGAGGTCGTGACACGGCACGGGGTGCCGGTGTCAATCATATCCGACCGTGGCAGTCGATTTACTTCACGCTTTTGGCAGACGTTACAGAAAGCGATGGGGACACTCGGTTAGACATGAGTACAGCCTATCACCCCAGACAGACGGCCAAAGTGAACGAACAATAAAGCGCTTGAGGACATGCTGAGGGCATGTGTCATTGTTTTGGTGGTAGTTGGGATACTCATCTACCGTTGATCGAGTTTTCCTACAATAACAGTTACCTTACTAGTATTGGGTGTGCACCGTTTGAAGTGTTGTATGGTCGGAAATGTAGATCACCGGTTTGTTGGGCTGAAGTTGGTGAGAGCCAACTTACGGGCCAGAGATCATTCAAGAAACCACCGATAAGATCTTCCAAATCAAAGACAGACTTAAAGCTGCTAGAGATCGCCAAAAGAGCTATGCCGACAACCGTCGGAAGCCGCTAGAGTTTAACGTTGGGTACCGAGTGTTACTTAAGGTCTCACCTTGAAAGGGATCGTTCGGTTTGGAAAGAAAGGGAAGTTAGCCCCAAGATATGTTGGACCATTCGAGATTACCGAAAGGATCGGTCCGGTGGCATACGATTAAGGTTGCCACAAGAGCTTAATAGTGTACATGATACTTTCCATGTATCGAACCTCAAGAAGTGTTAGCTGACGAATCACTTCACGTGCCTATTGAGGATATCAAGATTGATCAAAGCCTTCATTTTGGGAGGAACCCATTGAGATCATGGTACGAAAGGTCAAGAGGTTGAGACGCAGCAAGATACCTATTGTTCGTGTGAGATGGAATTCTAAACGAGGGCCAGAGTTTACATGGGAACGCGAAGATCAGATGAGACTTAAATATCCACATCTATTCGAGGATGACACCCTTAGACCTAGCACCAGTTGAATTTCGGGACGAAATTCCCTCAACTGGGGGATACTGTGACATCCGTCACCGAAGGTCGTCTATTGACGTAGTCTATTAACTTTTGTTATCGGTCATCCCTCACCTTTATAGCCCATCTATGTGGATATTATGCCTGTTTTTTGCATGGTTAACCTTATGCGTGTGCTATTACGTTTAAATCGTCATCATCTTAAACCTTATCTAAGATATGCCCCGTTTAACACTAAACACACCATTTTTATATAAAAACTATTGTCACGTATAAACCATTTTTAAATTATAAATATCATTAACTACATTGTATCATTAATAAAAACAAGACTAATAAATAACGTTTTCAACCAAAACAAAATTTAGGAACTCGGGGCAAAGTGCAGGGACTAAAAGTGACATTTTTGCAAACTTGGGATGGGTATAAAAACCCCATTCCCAGCCATTTTCACCATCTTCTTCATTTCTTCATCTTTTCTTCTCCTTCACTCTCTCCACTACTCTAGCACCAAAAACTGCTCATTTCCTCGCGTTTCCACCCTTAAATCTTGGTTATCTTCGTGAATACCTATTACTAGCAGGTAGATAACTTTATTTGACCCGTTTATTGCTCGATTTAGCTACTGCGTTTTCTAGGGTTTCGGGTGCTCGGGTTCATCCGAGCACATGAGGTCGTGTGGGCTTGCATGTTGTGTTTTTGAGTGTGCTTCTTGCTTAGAGATGTTAAGATAGGTGTTCTGGAGGTTCTTAGTGTGTGAAACCCATGCCCGGAGCAGCTGGACGCTGCTCGAGGTCTCTATAGTCGCGACCTGCTGTACAGGGCGACTGGGCCTTTCGGTCGACTGAGCCGTGCGACTGGGATGAGTCGTGCGACTGAGTCAGGCATATGAGTGTGTCACGCGACTGAGCCATGCGATTGGGGAAATCGCACGACTGAGTCATGCGTATGGGTGCGTGCGATTGAATGTGTGTGCGAATGAGTCTATGCGAGTGAATGTGGGTGCGATTGACTCAGTGCGAATGAAATGGTGTGCGATTGTGCGTGAATCGCACGACTGAAAGGCCAGTCGCACGAATGAATGTTCAATCGCACGAATGAAGCTGATTCGTGCGAATGAAGTTCAATCGTGCGTATGGAGGATAAGTCGCGCGGTTGGGTCTTGCATGGTACGACTGAATGCTTAGTCGCATGAATGAAGGTTCAATCGTACGAATGAAGCTGATTCGTATGACTGAAGGTCCATTAGTGCGAAAGGAGGTTGAGTCATGCGTCCGTTCCTGTTGTGTGACTGATGATGGTGTGTGTGGGTGTGGATTCCCTTTTCGGATAAGGTAACATTACTAAAGTGTCATAGCTTGACCACAAAGATTAAAGTCAACGCTATCAACAGGCACATACTATTTAAATAACCTAGTCTGATATGTGTATGTCTGCTTGTGTGTATACTATCCACGACCGAACCAAAACTGCCCAAGCCTATTGACATCATCTTATGCTTTATGCTCATTATTAATGTTTGTCAGTAACTGTCAATAAGTGTTTGACTGTTCATAGCATCCTACCGTTGGGAATATTCATCATACGTGCCTATCATCTGTTCAGTGAGTTTTGTGGCCCCTCTTTACTCTCATAAAACCTTTTCAAATATTTTCAACTTGGGGGAAAAGAATGCTTACCTATTTAACTTGATTTCAGGCACCTTCCCTAGTGGAAGTTGGCTGCTACTTCTATGACTATCTTAACTTGCTTATCTTGTGATTTCTGCTATGTGAATTTGAACTATGTGCTATGATACCCTATGTATGACTTAGTGGTATCACACTACTATGCACTACCACTTGATGTTATGTGTTGATTGATGCTACCTGTGGATGCATTGACCTTGGATGCTCTCGGCGGTTCTTCTAAGCCGATAATCCATTACAACCATTAATCCGGTATTTGGGACCTAAGGATTGGTTTGGTTGTAACATAAACGTATGCGCTGTGTGGATCTTGCTACGTCATATTAAACTTATGATGCTATGGAAAACTTTTTATATAACCATTAATCCCGGTAATGGGACCTAAGGATTGGTTTGGTTATAAACTATACGTATGCGCTGTGTGGATCTTGCTACATCCTAATAAATTATTTAAAACTTTTGGAATGTTTCCTTACAGCCATCAATTCCCGTGTGGAACCGATGACTAGGTTTGGCTGTAGCTATTTATAACTAGTAAAACCGCCTGCTCATAAGTGTAGTCGCGGTAACTTTTATTAAACTTACTCACTGATTTCATCTTAACATCTTTTATTACTTAAAACCTGCGAAGCTCACCAATAATTATGTTGACCGTTTTGTGCATCTCTTTTCAGGTGATCAAGGTAATTTAAGATCTAGGAGTGCTGCCTTTTAGAGGAGACCCAAGGATGCATTTTGTAAACATTACCCTTGTAAAGCTTGAACATGGTCTTTTGTATACTTGTTCCCGAGTTGTGGGAATTTACATTACAAGTTATCCTTAATGCTTATGTGATCATTTATGTTGTGCTTATGGCTATGCTGTCGTGAAAATTGACTGTACACGACACAAGTCTCCAATTGTGTTCGGGTGTCGTCATGGCACGCTTGTCATCATGTTATTATTGCTACTCTATTGTATACCATGTGTTATGACGATCCCGTCTAGCTCGCATTCCCCTTGTTTCCGCTTTCAGCGGGGGGTGTGACATCAACCCAGGAGTTGTTACCTTCTCAAAGTATTGATCACTAAACACAATTAAAAAAATTTCTTCTTCAACCTGTTTATCATCATCTTTTCTTTTCTTTTTCAAAGACTGAAAATATTTTTTATCTTTTTGGTCGCATCGTGTTTGCAAAAACAAACTCATTATACCTATACCTCTGTTCAATAATTGCATAAAATTTTCTCTCGACTCGCTCTAGTCGGATTAATTAAAGGAAGTTTGTTCAACTCCTTCAAATCTTGAACAGGAAGCTTCATAATGCTCGGAAAAAAATGATACACATCACACCCTCACCCTCACCCTCACCTCACCCTCACCCTCACCCTCACCCTCACCCTCACCCTCACCCTCACCCTCACCCTCACCCTCACCCTCACCCTCACCCTCACCCTCACCCTCACCCTCACCTCACCCTCACCCTCACCCTCACCCTCACCCTCACCCTCACCCTCACCCTCACCCTCACCCTCACCCTCACCCTCACCCTCACCCTCACCCTCACCCTCACCCTCACCCTCACCCTCACCCTCACCCTCACCCTCAAATCTTGAACAGGCAGCTTTATAACCCTCTATTATTGCGATAACCGTGTTAACTTTCGAAGATTAATCAAAATCATTAATTTTTTTTGTTGGAATACTATCATTATACATATATAATGTTATGTTTTCTTTTATGTTTATGTATAAATTCACAAGCGTAAAAAAGTTACGATAAGTGTAAGTTACACTTACATCACTAAATATTATGATGTAAGTGTAACTTACACTAGTGTAACTTTTTTACGCTTATTAATTTGCACATATACATTAAAGAATATATTTGTGTATATGTGTAATGATGTTATTTCAACAAAAAAATAATGATTTTGATTAATATTCAAAAGTTAACACGGTTACCGCAATAATAGAGGGTTAACGATTGAATATACTTAAAGAACATATTTGTATATATATGATGAATAATAACAGTGAATATTATAATTACAAGTTTCAGAATAAACAAGTGCAATAAGTAGTTATATATGCATTACTTATATTTTACATCACATGTATAGTGTATTAAACATAATATGAAATCATTGAACACAGCAAGATGCTTCAACTTGTTTATAAACTAGTAACATTAAACAAAGTTGCTAGAATTGTATAATAAGGAGAATCATTAGTGATGTATATTCATATTTTACGTCACACATATAACTAACCGTTTGAACACATGTAAACAACCTCCAAGATTCTTTAACAATTAAACTTCTAAATAAGACAACAATGTTAGTTTCCCCGGTAAGCAAACTCTTAATAAAGGAAGTGTTCATTATATACCTTTATTGCTAATAAGATGCTTGCTTTTTTTAAGGGATGACTCATGAAGAAAGTAATACTTATTTGAATACACGATTTAAAAATACAATCATTTGATCTAAGCTATCCCTTCAAGGAAATAAGTGATGCTAGGGGTTTAGAATGAGGTTTATCATGGTTAATTGGTTAAATTTAATGCATTTAATATGGTCAAGTGTAAGAGATTGTGTTGAACAAGTTAACTACGATGATTTGATGTTTTGTAGGTTAAACGCAATCATTTGAGGAGTTTTGAAGAATGCACATGAATGATAATCAAAGATCATGATAGATGAGATGAAAGAGAATTCAATTACGAGAATGTGGCCGCAAACGGGGAGGAAAACGGAGTCCGAACGAAGAAGTTATGAAGAAAACAAGATTTGGACAAAGTTGGTCGGCCATGACTTACGGTGGGTTGGATGCCTTACGGCCGAAACATGCTGAAAAACAGAAGGTGCCCACCGTAACTTACGGTGGTGAGACGTCTTACGGTGGCCACGCGTGCTGAACTCGTTTAAAAGCCGAAAAAATTAGGTTTGAAGGGATCTCTCATTCTACACCTCCATAGTCGCCCCCTTTCGTCCCCAAGGCTTCAAGAGGCTCCCGAGAGGCGATTTCAAGGCTTTTCAAGTGATTTTAATCATTCGGTTTGATCCTTTAACATTAGATTTGATGTTTAATCTTGATTTTGATTTGGTGTTCTTCATTACCATGTCTAGCTAATCTCCTAGTAATCTTCTTTGGGTAGTAAGGTTTACTACTATGATTTGTTCTTGATGATTTGTGGTTGAGTTAATGTTTGAACACGGTAGTTTAAGCCGAGTACATTATTTGTTGGTTGAAAACTCTAAAATATGTGTGTTGCTTTCAATTCACTTGTTCCACTTTGATTGTTTTAGATTTCTTTTCATCTGGAAACGTTAATGTTGGATGGGATTGAGTATGACAAACATAAGATATGATTCGAGTAGTTCTTTAACAACAGTCTTATTCAATCTATTGTTTTTACCCAAATTGACCCGTTAAGCTTATATGACTTTTATGAACACTCAAGGCAAATCTAAGTAGTAAACCTGAATCCGGAGAAGATTACCCTTTTACATTATTGTTTGCAACTCAATTAATCATAAAGTTCGTTACTTTTCTCGATTAGTCATTTTATTAAGTTTTTGTAATCAAGCTACAACTTTTAGATTTAAACTACAAAACTTTCCACATATTCCCTGTGGATCGACCCGACTTACCCTAGCTATCTTAGGTGAGTTTGGAACCTTATAAATTGTTTTTGATTAGGCTTGACAAACCGACATCAAAATGGCGCCGTTGCCGGGGAATTAGTGCGCAAAGTGTCAAGTTTAAGTCTTTACTTGTTTAGCTTGTTTTATTTACTTTCTCTTCTTTGTTACGCTAGGTGTGCTTGTGTGTGCAGGTGACAGCTCCGTGCATGCATACCCGGTACGCAAGGAACAAGTCCCCGTTAATCTTTGATCCAGAAGTTGAAAAGACCGCTCGAAGAAATCGAGCACAATCCCGTGCAAAAACTCAATCATCAAGAGCAGTCAAAGAGTGCAAGATGGAACACAACCCACCACCACCACCACCACCACTTAACCAAAATCCACCCAATGACCAACCACCAAATCCACCAATTGATCAACTTCCACCAAACCAACCAAATGACCCATTACCATACCCAAATTTGCAGCCACAAGCACAAAACCCAATTGCACACAACCTACCACCTCAAAGACAAAACCCTTATCTTCAACCAAGGCAAAACCCCTATCAACATGGACTCCCAAGACAGAATATGAGACATCAAAGGGGGGTTAATAGGATCGAGGCCGAAGAGGATAGATTTGACAGATTGAGCATCCATACTTGGGATGATGACATAGATAGACGAAGTGATGGGAACGAAGATGAGTATGTTGAGGAGGATGTGCAATACAATGAACCTAATAACAACCAAGGCCGATACAGACATAATGAACATCCAAGGCAATATAGGCAAAATCAGGGCCAAGTTCAAGGTAGAAGGCAAGGATTTCCTCGGGCAAATCGGAACCCCGGGCTTCAACCCTACCAAGCCAATGTACAAGGGGTTGATAGCCATTTTCGCCCTACCATTGCTGGAGCTTCATCACCCATAGTCAGGCCATAATTTAGAGGGAAGTCATTTGAGATTAGGTCCAATAGTTTGGCCATTCTTCCTGAGTTTCATGGACTGTCCAAGGAAGAACCTTATTTGCATCTGAACGAGTTTAGTGCCATTTGTGAGACTATTGGGGCACAAGGTTTTACACCTGAAGAAGTGATGCTAGTGCTATTTCAGTTCACATTGAAAGGAAATGCGAAGAAGTGGTTTCATTCCCTACCTGCTGCCAGCATTTACACATGGGAGCAAATGCAGCAGGCCTTCTTAGAGGAATACTATACACCACAGAAGACAAGTGAAGCTAGAACTGCCATTCGTACATTCAGCCAGAAACAAGATGAACCATTCCATGAAGCCTGGACCAGATTCAAGGAGTTGTTGAGAACTTGTCCACATCACGACATTCCTCAATGGGAGTTGATTTCTTCATTTTATGATGGGTTATCTGCTGAAGATGTGAGAGATGTGAATTCAACAAGTGCAGGAACCTTCATGACTAATACTGAGGATGATGATTGGGAGTTATTGGAACGGATGAGTATACATTCAAAAAGGCAAGCTCAGTCTCGGAGGAAATCAAGGAATGTGGTTGATGATTCGGATAGAAGGACTTCCAAGTCGGGTCAATCATCAGGTAAGGCTACAGTAAAGGCTACAAGTTCTTTTACTATATGTCAGGGATGCGGTGAAGCTGGACACACTGCCAGAGATTGTCCAGAGTTTGATGAGGGGTTGGAAGAGGTGAATTATGTACAGGGTGATAGGCGACCATACAACAACAACACTAATAACAACACCTATCACCCCGGTTTGAGAAATCACCCAAACCTTAGATATGGTAACCCAGACAACCAGTTGAACCCAAACTTTCAAGGTCCTTCACATCAGCAATATCAGAACAGGTCAATGGGTCAGGGTAATCAATACAATCAAGGAAGTTACAACAGGGGTGGTCAAAGGAATTATCAGCATAACCAGGATCAGAGTGGATCAGGAGGAAATGCAGAGCCAACAAACAGGGAATTGTTGGAGTTCATGAAGGAGATGAATAAATCCAATGAGGTTAGAGACAAGAGTGTTGAAGCTTTATCAAAACAAGTGGGGCAGTTGGCTGAGGAAGTTGCAATTTTGAAGAAAGCCCCAGGGAAGCTACCAAGTGATACGATAATGAATCCACAACATCAAGGGACAGCCACAAAGAACATGAAAAATTTCAACATTAATTCGGTTAGTATCCTCCCCAATTCTAAAATTTTCACTGACGACTTTACTTTTTTATCAAAACAAGTTGCAGGTAAGAAAAATGAAGTCGATGGAGTAGAAGAGAGTGACCCAGGAGAACCCATCATTCCAATCAAAGTAGGAAAGTTTAAGATAAAAAGGGCGCTCTTGGATTATGGGGCAGGTGTTAGTATCTTGCCTGGTGCACTATATGATCAATATGAGTTCGGCCCTTTACAGGATATTGACACTACCGTGTTGTTAGCTGACTTGACCTGCAAACGTCCTAGGGGGATGGTAAAAGATGTGATTATCAAGTTAGGAGATTTCTACTACTCGGTGGACTTTATGGTGCTTGACTATGCACCAGTGTATTCAAACGAGCAACAAAAGGTTATTTTAGGGCGACCATTTTTGGCAACTGCCAATGCTCAAATCAACTGTCAGGATGGAACAATTGATATGACATGTGAAACTCGTAAGTTACGTTTTAATGTGTTTTCCAAGGCGATCACTTATCTTGTTGATGATAAACTTTTTGATACAAATGTGACTAACGTGTGTGTTCCTCCCTACATCTCACATGTAAACGAGCACATAACTTTTGATAATGGTTGCAAGTATGATACGGATAAACAGGTGGACTTGACAGAGTTTGTAGATTCAAAAGAAAATAAACAGCCAGTGATGGAGATGGAATTAAAGCATGAGAAGCCAAAATGGAAGAAAAAAGTTAGTGATCCACCTGATCCTAAAAATGCTCAAGTTAAGACAACGATGTTCGGTCCATGTTTGGATGACGTTAGGAAACCGCTAGATCAACAAAAGCAAACAATTATAGAACTCTCAGAAGGCAAGCACCACTTTCGACCACCATGAGTGGTGACAGGTATGGTCTGGCTGAAGACCTAAAACGTAGCGCTTCCGGGAGGCAACCCGTGTTTGTGAGTTTTTAGTTATTTTTATTCGTTTTCGTTACATTTCCGTTGTTTCATGCGTTTGATTTTGTTTTGTTTTGTTCATTAAGCGATCGTATCTCTTTTATCATCAATCAATCAGGTACGTTCCCTTTCCCAAAACCGTGAGTCGAGGACGACTCGTTTCAAACGTTGGGGGTGGAGGTGGTTTACAACGAATGCGTTCAGTGGTTTAACGATAAAGTTTATGGTTAATGATAGTTGCGTATTTGTATTTTAAATTTTGGTAATTAAAATTTTTAGTTTTGGTAATTTAAAAAATAATAATAATAATAATAATAATAATAATAATAATAATAAAGAACACAGCCGCCGTAAGGCACATTACGGCCGTAACATACGGCCATTCAATTCAAATGGAGCAGGAAGCCCCCACCGTAAGTTACGGTGGGGTGTGGCTTTACGGCATGTTTCGAAGAAGCAAAACAGAAAGTGCCCACCGTAAGTTACGGTGGGCCGGTGGATTTACGGCGGCCGCAAAAAAAAAAAAAAAAAAAAAAAAAAATTGCAACAAAAGGGAAACTAAAAGAGGGTGTCTTGTACAATTATTAAACTCGTTTTCCCTTAAAATTAACACCAACACCTGATCAAAACATCATTGTCTTCACTTTTCTTCACTTTCTTCATCAAAACCTCTCAAGAACACATAATCACCCCAAACCACAACTTCCCCGATTCTTAACCAAATCAAGCGGTTCTTGAGTCTAAGTTGAGTAGTTTTCGCAAGGAACAAGAATCCAAGGTTAGTCTCTTCGAATTTCAACTCGTTTGTGTAAATCTGTACGTGGGTCACGAACCCTAAAATTTTGAAGTTTGAATTTTTCACTCCCGGGTTGATTTTCCGGGTTGATGGGAAAGTTTAAAGGAGATTGAAAGGTTGCATTTGCTTGAAAAACCCATACATTGGGACAATGTATCCCAAGTGTGGGGATGGGGGATTCATAGGGAGACACATATTTTGGAGAAATGGAAATTTGGACAAAATTTGAAAATTTGAAATTTTTTTTTAACATTTTTCTCTAAAAATACTAATCATTGGTTAAGGTTCTTGGTCATGATTAATTGCCCAAAGGTTTCAACCCGGTCGGTTAATAGAAGTTGGAAAGGGAATGCCTAGCTAGGGGTGGCAAACCTTGGGTGTAGTAAACTTGCACATGTCATGTCGGTAGCCCGATCCTACTGTTTCCATATGTGAGAAGCCTATTATTTGATATTATTAGATATATTTGCTTGTTTGAGTGTGCAATGATGCAGTCTAATGGTAGAACTTGTGGAGCGCGTGCATATTGAAGCTTGAAACCGGGATTCCCATTAAAATGATTGAGGCATTAGGATTAACCATAGGATAGCCCCATAGGATCCACCTATCTAACGTTTATCCGTAGTAGCCAATTTTGAACCTTCTCCCATTCATTTGTTTCACTAAACTTCTTAACCCACTAGCCTTTTGTATAGCCTATTCACTTATTTACCCATGTGATGAAACTTGAGTTAATTAATGGTAGTAGTATTAAGTTTGATATGATATAATATTTTGAAGTTGTAGTTGGGGATTGTTAAGCATAGTAAATCCCGTTATGTTTTGTTAAGTTTTATTCTTAAAAAAAAAGAAAAAAAAATTGAAAGGAAAAGAAAACTATGTCGAAATAGTGAAGTTGAAAGACGGAAGTATTAGACAAGAAAAAAATTGTGCTTTGAAGTAAAGAGTAGTTAAAGGATTTGAAGTCGTTGAATAAAGTAATTAACTCAAGTTTTTCATCACTTTAGTCACTTATACCCTAAATTATCCCTACCCGAACCTAAGCCTAACATTACAACCTTTGAAAAGCCCTCATGATTGGTGTGCAATCTCGTGTTAGTGAGTGGAGATTTGATTGTTTTACAAGTCTATGCTCACTAGTTTTCATCATTGCTTGAGTGCTTCATAAATACCGGCACATCTTTGTTCGGGCCAGAAATTACACCGAGTGGAGAGTTTTATTGTGAGGGGTATGATATGTGCAAGGGAACCACCTAGAGTTTGAGAATCTTAGTTAGGCAGTCCAGCGGGTTAGAGGTTTGTGGTTGTTAACGGGTCATAGTTGCTAACTTGGGAATTAGGTATGCCCATGAATCTTAATCGAGTTTGGTATGTGTGCGTCTATGTGCTCACCTAATTTTTGTTTGACTAGAATTCTTGATTCTTAAAAGCAACCTCGCTTGAGGGCAAGCGAGAAACAAGTGTGGGGATGTGATGCTAGGGGTTTAGAATGAGGTTTATCATGGTTAATTGGTTAAATTTAATGCATTTAATATGGTCAAGTGTAAGAGATTGTGTTGAACAAGTTAACTACGATGATTTGATGTTTTGTAGGTTAAACGCAATCATTTGAGGAGTTTTGAAGAATGCACATGAATGATAATCAAAGATCATGATAGATGAGATGAAAGAGAATTCAATTACGAGAATGTGGCCGCAAACGGGGAGGAAAACGGAGTCCGAACGAAGAAGTTATGAAGAAAACAAGATTTGGACAAAGTTGGTCGGCCATGACTTACGGTGGGTTGGATGCCTTACGGCCGAAACATGCTGAAAAACAGAAGGTGCCCACCGTAACTTACGGTGGTGAGACGTCTTACGGTGGCCACGCGTGCTGAACTCGTTTAAAAGCCGAAAAAATTAGGTTTTGAAGGGATCTCTCATTCTACACCTCCATAGTCGCCCCCTTTCGTCCCCAAGGCTTCAAGAGGCTCCCGAGAGGCGATTTCAAGGCTTTTCAAGTGATTTTAATCATTCGGTTTGATCCTTTAACATTAGATTTGATGTTTAATCTTGATTTTGATTTGGTGTTCTTCATTACCATGTCTAGCTAATCTCCTAGTAATCTTCTTTGGGTAGTAAGGTTTACTACTATGATTTGTTCTTGATGATTTGTGGTTGAGTTAATGTTTGAACACGGTAGTTTAAGCCGAGTACATTATTTGTTGGTTGAAAACTCTAAAATATGTGTGTTGCTTTCAATTCACTTGTTCCACTTTGATTGTTTTAGATTTCTTTTCATCTGGAAACGTTAATGTTGGATGGGATTGAGTATCACAAACATAAGATATGATTCGAGTAGTTCTTTAACAACAGTCTTATTCAATCTATTGTTTTTACCCAAATTGACCCGTTAAGCTTATATGACTTTTATGAACACTCAAGGCAAATCTAAGTAGTAAACCTGAATCCGGAGAAGATTACCCTTTTACATTATTGTTTGCAACTCAATTAATCATAAAGTTCGTTACTTTTCTCGATTAGTCATTTTTATTAAGTTTTTGTAATCAAGCTACAACTTTTAGATTTAAACTACAAAACTTTCCACATATTCCCTGTGGATCGACCCGACTTACCCTAGCTATCTTAGGTGAGTTTGGAACCTTATAAATTGTTTTGATTAGGCTTGACAAACCGACATCAATAAGTAGCCAAATGAGAGCGGCCAAAAGTAATGGTCTAATTAAATTGAGTATATTATACTACCTATAGTAAACACATGTATTACATAGATTAAATAAATCAAGTAATAAATAGAATAAAAATTTATTAATTATAAATGATATTATAATTTAATATATAATTTAAATTACTTACGATTAATAACAATAAGTAATAAAACGACGATATTAAATTTTTAAACTTTTGTATTTAAACTACTTTTTATTTTCTCCATAAAAAAATTAAACACTTTACTTCAGAATAAACCATGTTGTTGAATGGCCAAAACGTAAAGGTAGATGTCCTCAAGCTTCCATACCCACAAGCATGATGCAAAACACCCTTCTTGCTAGGATTTGTGCACCAAAAATCGCAAGAACATGGCTGCTAAAACCGATTTCCAGACATAGTTTTCTTCTTTGATAAGAGAAAATGTGCCTTGCATGTATGAGAGAGAGATGGCTGAAATTGGAGAGTGTGTCTAGTCATTATGGAGTGTAGTTTCAAGAAGGCCAAATGACCAATAATGCCCCTTAAGGGGCACCGAATCTTATGTTTAAAATGGGTTTCCTCCCATTTTAAACATCCACTCATATTGTTACTAGTTGTATTGTTTAAGTTATATAATTAACCTTTTAAATATATGACTTAAACACACACACTCTTATCATTTGATGTTATTTAACAAATTTAAATAACATTGCAAATAATGTCCATGAACAAAATATCCTTATAAGTTGTTCTTTCTCATATACAATTTATTTAGAAAACCCATTTTCTAAATTGGTGCTATGATTTAATTGCATGATCATATCATCACTAAATACATATTGGTGTTTGCTAAACTTGTTATTGGGTATGACCCGACTTGGATCATGACGTAGTAATCACATCAATATTCTATGTGTCTTGGGCATAAAGAATCCAACAATCTCTCACTTGCACAAGATTCATAGAAGATTGATGCAAGCAGTAAATACTGCCTAACAATGGTTTACTACCCTTAACACGCATGACTTAGAAGCCATTCAATAACATTATCCCCTTCAAGTATCCAACTTGAAATGTTTTAGGTGAATCAATGAAATGTTTTAGGTGAATCAATCATTTATCCTTTTATTACAGATGTCATGTTAAATCCAAGGACACAGAATTGGAATCATGCCACCTCCAGCCACAGCTGAAGAGGTGCATGGAATGTAAGGTCCTTTGGTAATAGACTCCTACATGTTGCTGTCTTGTGACTTGATGAAGCCTTCCATTCTTAAACACCAAGAATCAAAATCATCAGTAGTGATCAGTGGAGACTTTACTATGGTACCAGCATCCATATCAGACTTGGATGCATTTGAGATGTTACATGTTTCGTGACAACCATTCATGTAAATCTGTTTTGCATGTTTTCTCCCCCAAAAGGAAAGAGAGTAAAATAGGGGCCGTGAAACTCATGATGATGTAGTAAGTATGTAGGATGAAAGTCTCCCAAGGGTTGTCTACGATGCGCTGTCAAATGGATGATGTTTAGACAATCCCGGGCTTCTTCCAAGTGTTATTTGCACCTCTTGAGCCTCCAAATGGCCTTCAAGACTTGATTCCTGAGGGAATTCTACAGAGTAACATCCCACCAAAAGCTTGCCAAAATAGTGAACTTAGCCCTCTATTTATAGGCTTTCTGGAGTGTTTAAGCACGGCCCCGTGCCTAAAACGTTAAAAATGTCAAGTTTAAAATTTTCCATGTTATAACTTCCGATTTTAATTATTTTTGGTATATAAGAATTTTACTTTTTAGAAACATCAATTTTAAACATGTTTCATATTTTTGAAAAAGTTGATGTTTTGGAAAAATTTCTAATTTTATAAAATTCTGTTTTTGAGAGATAATATTAATAAAATTCTATTTTCTAACTAAAAACTATTTTTAATTTAAAGAGTTAAATAATATTATTAGTAATCAAGGCATTATTTAATATGATAGAGAAATGAGAAAATTTTGATGGAAGAAATACAGTGAAGTCACGTGTCTCTTTTAACTATTCTTTTAGTAAAATAGAAAAAATATTATGATATATTCAAAATCTAAGAAAAAATAAGTTACTATGTAAAATATGAGTTACAAAATTGAAAAATTAATTAAAAACAATCAATTTCCCAACCTACTTGTGGGATCACTGTAAACAAAATATGGACAAACTAGAAATCTTAAAAAAGGGTCAAATAAAATAGTGCATAAAAGTTAAAATTGAAATAAAATAGAATAACAAAAGAAAAGACACATTTAAAATTAAAGCAAAAAAATTCAAGTATAATAATAATAATAATAATAATAATAATAATAATAATAATAATAATAATAATAGTAATAATAATAATAATAATCGTAGTAGCAGTAGTAGTAATAGTAATAGTAATAATAATAATAATAATAATAATAATAATAATAATAATAATAATAATAATAATAATAATAACAACAATAATAATAATAAATAAACAATAATAATAATAATAAAAATAATAATAATAATAATAGTAGTAATAATAATAGTAATAGTAATAGTAGTAATAATCGTAGTAGTAACAGTAATAATAGTAGTAATAAGGGAAGAGGGAGTGTTCCTCTAAACTACCCTGTACTACCCTTGAATCCACCAATCATACACTGCCACATCATAAATAACCTGAACTACCTTAAAACATTCAAAAAGCTAGAAATACTACCCTCAACTACCCTGTAACTTTTATATTAATATTAAAATAATTCAAAAGATAATTAGCTTTTATTAAAAATAAAAATTACAATAATTCAAAAGATAATTAACTTTTATTAAAAAAACTAAAAATCACAAAGCCAGTTTTATTTCTCGGCTATTTTTTATTTTTGGTCCAATATTATTTGCAACATTATTTTCGGTGAATACCCTCGGGACACGCCATCACCATCTCGGGAACTCGAACCACCACCTCGGGAACTCGAACCAACACCTCGAGATTTTTTGCTACTGGTTTTTTGACCTTCGGGATATATTGTGATTGTGTTTGTGTTTGTATATGTGTGTTTATGTAGATGAATATTGTGTATGTTTGTGAGTATTTATAGTGTAAAGTTTTTTTCTTGGCCTCAACGGCTCGCCAACGGTAACATATAACTACTATAAAGCCGTTGAAGTCGGATTGTGTATCGGCTAGTGTAACCCGAGCCACTCTACCCAGTGGCCTACCCGAGAGGGTGGTGGCGGTGTTACCGCCCGGGTAGGTGCTACCCGAAGCCCCCTCCTCCCTAACAATAGTAATAATAGTAATAGTAATAATAATAGTAATAGTAATAGTAATGATAGTAGTAATAACAACAGTAGTAGTAGTAATAACAATAGTACTACTAATGATAATAATAATAATAGTAATAATAATATTAATAATAATAATACTAGTAGTAATAATAATAATAATAGCAATAATAATGATGATGATGATAATAAAAATAATAGTAATAGTAGTAATAATAGTAGTAATAGTTGTATGAATAGTAATAATAGTAGTAATAACAATAGTATAGTAGTAATTACAATAGTAATAGTAATAATAATAATAGTAATAGAAACAACAACAACAACAACAACAACAACAACAACAACAACAATAATAATAATAATAATAAGAGTAATAATAATAATAATTGTAATAATAATAATAATGATGTTAAAGATGATGATAATAACAGTAGTAACAGCAGCAACAGCAGCATGTAACACCCGAATAGTTTTAAAGAAATAAATAAAAAGATAAAAGAGAAATAAAAGGGAGAAATGAAAGTCAACCCAAAGTTGAGGGGTAAAAAGTGTAAAAGGGTAAAAAGGTGATAAAAGCTGGTGAAAAAGGTGGTATGGCCACCCATTAGTCCTGCACAACACTTTCCATTCGGATTTTAGAGAGAGAAAGAACAAGATACGAGTTTTTGAAGAATGAACAAGAAGGTTCGAAGTTTTTGGTAAGAATTCTCGAATTTTTGGTGCTTTAGACAATTCTAGACCGTTTATGTGCAATAAATGTGATTTTTGTGTTCGGGTTGTATTGTGTGTGTGCTTTAGGTGTTAGAAAACGCCTGGGAAGTTCAAGGCAGGGTATTAAACCCGAAAACAACTAAGGTGAGTTTCTAGACCCCGGATTTTTACATGTTTTATAAATTTTTGGGGCTGGAAATACATGTAAAACTGTTTTATAATTATCATGAGTGTTACTAGTATGTGCATGTGTATGTATGTTAGTGTTTTATGGGTATTTATGTTAAGTTGAAGTTTGGAATGGTTAAATGAGCTTAGAATAGTCTAAAAATATAGCTTGGGACTGAAAATAAGTTAGAAACTTACAAGTTGGTGTTCATGCGCCCAAACAGGGCCCATGCGCCTAGATTCATGCCTTAGAAAAGATGTAAGTAGGGCCATGCACCCAAATAGTCCCCATGCGCCTCAAATTATGACTTAGAAATTTAAGTATGGGATAATGCGCCTGAACAGTACTCCCATGCACCTAGAAATGCCTTAAAAATTCAAGTGAAAGTTAATGCGCCTGAACAGTAGCCATGCCCCTAGAATTAGGCTGAAAATGACTAAGTGCCCCCCATGCGCCTGAGACCTCATGCGCCCAAATAGTGCCCATGCGCCCAGAGCTGCTCATGCGCCTAAGTGTTGGTGCGCCCCAGCAGTGCTCATGCGCCTAAGCAGGGCTCATGCGCCTGCATAGTGCTCATGCGCCCAGAATGTTTATACTTAAAATTAAATGCAGAATTTTCGTGGGGGTATGTGCATTTAGGGTTTTGGACCAATATTGACTAAGGTTTATTTAATGCATATGATTATGTTTTATTATCATTATGACCCTTATGATTATTATTATTATTATTATTATTATTATGATTATGATCATGGTTATTATTATCGATGTCATATTTATTAATATTAATATTGTATGACTCTACGTGGTATGATCATGATCAAGACGGAAATTATTATCATTAATAAAGTGAAAGATTAATGATAAAGAAAAGTGAAACGTAAATGAAGGAACGAAAGTCTTGCAAGCAAATGTAAAGAGGTGCACGACCATGTTGTCGTTAGCTCAACTGTGATGCGGGTTAGCTACCCCGAAGGATGCACACAGGGTAACTCTTTGAGATTGACAATGGGGTGAGCAACTCTGTGTTGCAAAAGACCGAAAGACTTGCAATTCTTGAGATTGCTAATGGGTGAGTGACTCTGTGTCGCAAAAGACCGAAAGTCTTGCAATCCTTGATATTGCTAATGGGTGAGCAACTCTGTGTTGCAAAAGACCGGAGGAATAATGATAAAAGTATGAATTAAACGATGATGAAGATAATAATAATATTACCTAAGTGTACGTACGATGTGTGATCACATATGAAAGTGAGGAACAGTTTTTGAACAAAAAGTGAAGTATTTTAATTATAACACTAGGACTCACTCAGCAACGCTGACTTTTATGTATTTTCCAGTTGGCAGGTAAAACGTTGCCAAGGATGGCATGCGGGGATGGCTACTCGGCGGGGCGAGACTGACATTCATTCTCCATAGATATCACTGTTGTTTTGTAATGCAGTTAAACCATTCTTTTGTAACCTGATTAAACTAAGGTGTATTGCTTGGCAACAGTGTTTATAATGAAATGAATAGCTTTTCTTAAATTAATTCCGTTGCTTAAATTCATAATATGTAATGTTTTATGCTGTGAATGACCAACTGTGAGCGTCCCGGGAACGGGGCCTTACAAGTTGGTATCAGAGCCAAAGTTTAAGTGAAACGGGTAAATTTTCAAAATAAATCTTAACTTAAACTGAAAATAGGACAGAAAGAGGGATGTCAGCCCGAGTAGCTATGTGCCATCAGGTATTTCTTTTCTTAAAATGTTAATCGGTATTATGTGCGTGTGCTATTTGACTTATGTGTTCCTAGTAGATTTAAATAATGATTAAGTCGGGATAGAAAATGTTTAGGGTGTGAAGAGTAAAGTAAGTGGCTAATCACAACTGGCCACTGTAATTAGGGACTTACTATACTTGACATAAACTGAGCTATTACCTTGAATGACCATGTAAGTATTTGAATCTTATAGCGCTTAGGAAATGGCTGGGAAGAAACATTCCAAGGCTTCTAGAGGCAGAGGTCGACCGCGTGTGACTAGGAGCGGTGCTAAAGCTCCTGAGACGACCCATGAGGACCCTGAGGTTCATGACGACCCATGACGCTCCTGAGCAGCAGCAGCAGCAGCAACACCAACATCAACAGCGGCGGCGGCGGCGGCGGCAGCAGCAGCAGCAACAACAACAACAATAGTTAATAATTAATAGATAATAATACTAATAATAATAATAATAATAATAACAATAATATTAATTTTAATAATAATTACGATAATAATAATAATAATAATAATAATAATAATAATAATAATAGTAACAACAACAAAAATAAAAACATTAACAACAACGATAACAACAACAATAATAATTAAAATAATATCATATGCTAATGATACGATTTATATAATTTTTAAACTATAAAGCATATCTTTTAATAAATGTAAACAAGTTTTTATTAAAATACTTAAGTTTTTAAATGCAAAATCTTATAATGAAGCTTTTTAACACAGAAATTTTTTGAAAAAATAATATTATTTAAATATATTTAAAAAATAGAATGTTTAAAAAATATTTTTTAAAATAATTTTTTCTAAAGACGAAAGCTTAAAAAATGTTGTTATTGCTTTAGTTAGTTAATTATACGCAATTCGATTATATATTATCTCAAAAGTTTACTTTATAATTTCTAAATATTAATTATTTATTATTCATTAACATTTTTCATTAGTCTCGTGTAGTACACATGTTTCTAAACTCGTCACAAATACATATAAACTATTTATAATATAATAGAAAACAAAGCTATATTTTATACTCTACTAGGTTAGTCCCCGTGTAATACACGGATTGAACAAATAAAATATTAAATTATTATTAATAAAAATTTGTGTATTATAAAATCATGCTTGAAAATAAAATATGATTATAAGTACGTATAAATAGATACTTTAAGTAAATAAACAATAATGCATTTTTCTAAAACTTTTATTTTATAAAAAATTATGAGTTTTAAATATATTGTTTTAAGAAAAATGATTTTTTAAAAAAAAATTCATTGTATTCTATATTTATATTTTTTTAAAAAGTGTGTTTTTAATAAAAATAGGTTTTTAAAATTTTAAATTATATATTTTTTTAATTTAAAAATAGTATGAGTAACATTATTAGTGTTCAACATTATTATTAATAATATAGAGAAATAAAAAAGTAAGTATAATGAGATCATTAATTGTTTCACGCTTATTTTAGTTTTTTTTTATAGATAGATAGATAAGCTAAACAATCATTAAATAAACGGATTAAATTTTAATGTAAAATATATATGTAAAATTAACATGAATAATAACAGTATAATATTTTTAATATAAAATATAATTAAAATTATATATAGGTAATAGTTCAAAAAATAAAATAATTATACCATTTTTTAACTCTCTTATGTAAATAGTTTTATTTTTAAACATTTATTTTTTTATAAAAATATTTTTATAAAAATATTGTTTTTAAAAAAATAAGATTTGTAATTATTCTGCTTGTTTTAATTGGATTGTTTTAAAATATTTCACCTGTTTATAATTTTTTTTAAAAACAAAACAATTTTAAAATATTTTGTTTAAATTTTTTTAATGATTTAGAAAATTTCATATTATATAAACTTTCGTTTTTTGTTACTTAGATTTTAATTAGAAGATATTATTTTTAAATTCTTTCATAAAATCTATTTTTAAAAAAAGATAGTTTGACTTAAAAAAATAGATAAGAGAGAGAAATATAGTAATTATAAAATTTATTTTTAATAAGAGAGAGAAATTTGTATGAGAATTTAAATTACCATAACACCCTTTTGGAGGGAAAATTAATGTGTGAATCTCTAGAAAAATAACAAGCGGCAAAAACATGGATTAAGAGAATGACAAGTGGCAAAAGAAACCTTGCTTTATTAGAGGTTATAGATTATAAATTATAACTGAACCCAACTATCTTAGATAAGAAAACCGATTCAAACAAACCTTTTTAAGTTGAAAAGAGAACATTAATATTTTCATCTGTATAATCGAGAAACATGCAAAGAATGGAACATTTTTGGATCTTAAGACTAAATTTAAGTACACATGTAACTGTTGGTTTCTACTAGGCACACTTTAAGGAGTTAAACATAAACTATTTTGCGGTAGTCGTAGGGCTAAATAGACCATGGATTCCAACAACATGTGACATTCATGTTACACACATGCATGTGCACACCTGTGAATATTTCCAGTAAAACTCATGAAAGATTTAATACACTGTGTCAAACAAGAAACATAGGTCGAGTCACCATAGGCAGGGTAGAACTACAGCCCTGGGTACGAGGTCAAGTGATCCCATTGATTCTTGAGTAGATAGTACTGTACCGTATAATATCTAAAATTTAGGTGAACCTATAATTTTCTAGGTGGTAAACCCTTTAGTATTATTAAACTCAATATATAAATGATGTTTGGCGTTAACTCACTGGTCGGACGCGAGTTTAGAGGTTACACACACACCCCTAGGTCGTGAGTTCGACATTGCAAGGATTTTTTTACAATCTTTTTGAATTAGAAAATTTATCATTTTTTCCTTAAATTTATTACATTTAATCCCTCACCTAAAAAGACCCTCCACCCACGTTGGTTTCATAGCTTCAATTGAAATCTCAGGCTCTTCCATTAAACACAATCGACCATCACCATTGCTCCATCTTCTACCTCCGGTAGTGACCTCCAGGCTCTGACAGTTGATGACCACAAATCGGTTCCCCCCTACTTGATGACTCCTCCATTCAAGATTAGTTTTCTAACATTCTTGCCTCTTGAGTAGCTGAGTTAATAACCTAATATAGTTTGATGTTGATTTTTTTTAAGTTGATGTACTTTGCAGGATCGTGTATACTGGTCACTCAACGAGAGGTTTTCTCTTAAACTCACCTTGAACGACACTCAGCCAGAGTCTATAAAGAGTTGATCACAATATAACAAGTAACAAGCAGTAAATAAACATAAGATGTAAATTTTCAAGCTACTTTTATATATTGCTTCTCAACTCAAAGGATTACAAGACTCTTGGACTCAAATCGGTACTTAATGAGTTACAAGGAGAAGATATATATAATACTACCTACAGCCGGATATACTTTGATACCAGCTGGAAACCTCTAACCAAACATCTATACTACAAGACTCTAGGTGAGGTATCTTAGACATTTTGCCTGAGAGTTGATAGTCAGGACATGTCCCTGACTTATCTTTTGTCACCAGCTAAAGTTGGTAACATGTAATATCATAAAAAGGTGTACAGTAGATTAAAGTATGGTCAACAACATGGTTCTTTAGGAAGAAGCCATGCTGTATCAGAGTTCCGCAGCGGACTGTCAGAGACCATACTTGTGTCTACTGGACATAGCAGTGTCTTCCGAAGGATAAAATGCTTCGGAAGAATAACTTCTTCCGAAGCCACTTATACTTCGAAAGATGGCTTCTTCTGAGGCTTGGAGTCTTCTTTGTCTTCGGAAGCAGACTTTGTCTTCAGCTCTTTCTTCAGACTTTGTCTTCGGAAGCTTTCAGACTTTGTCTTCAGCTCTTTCATCAGACTTTGTCTTCGGAAGCTTTCAGACTTTGTCTTCAGCTCTTTCTTCAGACTTTGTCTTCGGAAGCTTTCAGACTTTGTCTTCAGCTCTTTCATCATACTTTGTCTTCGGAAGATAGTCTTCAGCTGTTGGCTTCAATTGTTGTCTTCAGCTGTTGGCTTCAGCTGTTGTCTTCAGCTATTGCCTTCAGCTGTTGACTTCAGCTGTTGCCTTCAGCTGTTGCCTTCAGCTGATGTCTTCAGCTGTTGTTCTTCAGACTTTGGAAGATCTCATGCTTAGCTTCGGAAGCCCTTGAATGTAGCACCAGAATTGACTATGTGAAGTGGTTTTGGTTGCGCCAGCCTTATGATGATGACCCAACAAACTCCCCCTAGGCTGATGCTACCAAAACTTCAATTCCCTCTTCTTCTCAAAACTCTCAGCACCATAGAAAGTAAGTGTTTATCAGTTTCCTCGTTCTTTCCTGATGTGGTGCTGAGAAGTTTGTACAGATCCTTGGTAGACAGAACATCCAGTCTGTCACCTTGGATTATGTGTACCCTTTCTTGTGGCCCTCTGAAAAGAGTTAGTTAATGGGAACTATAGTCATATTCCCATCTAACTATTGGTTCCAATTCAGGACCTTCCACTATCTGTAGAAAGGCTGCGCCCTTGGTGGTAGATCTTTCCATGTCTTCCGGTCTTTTCAACTTCAACTCTTCTTCAATTTTGGCTCTTGTATTCTGTTCAGCCAAGTGGAGACTGCTGATATGATTTCTGATGTGAGCAGCAGTCTTAGAGTTGGAGGGATTGGAGAATGGCTTCTCTGCAAGCTTAGCAATGTCAAATCTACTGAGATGCAATAGAGAAGTGGCATTAAGCCTGTTGGTTTCACCATTCTCGCTTTTCACAACAAAGTTGTGAGAAAGTTCATCGAACCTCCACTGGATTATAGCTTTCCTAGGTCCAGGAGATTGACTAGAAATCCTGTCCTCTTTCCTTGTATCCAGTAGAGTCACCAGTTTCCTTCTTACTCTCTTCTCTTCAGCATTGAGAATATCAGAGTTGAGACCAAGAAGTCTTGCAGCCTGGCCCAAGGTATCTCTAGGCAACTCAAGAAATTGGCCTAGGGTGAGGGAGCTTGAAGAGTTATCAACATAGGTGATGTTGATAAGGTCTCCCTCACAGGAGATGCTGCTCATAGTGGTGCAGTTGATGAGCCTTGTCTTGAACTCCTTTATCTCCTCAAAGGAGAGATGTTGAGAAAGCTGAGGGGATGATCTTGGTTTCTTTTGGGTAGGTTTAGGTTTAGTGGTTTTGGGTTTTAGGATGGAAAGTTTAGGTGGTTGAGGTGATGAGGTAGGTTTCGGTAGAGTTGTGGGTTCAGGGGTGAAGGTTTCATTTGTGGGTTCGGTTTGATAGGAAATGGGATTGGTTCTTTTGGTGTAGGTTTTGGTTGAGTAGTTGGCTGTGGTTGAGTGGCTGGGGTGAAGACCATTCCTTGTCCCCTCCTGTACATCTCCTTCCTTTCCCCATACGGATGTCAGCTTTTATTTCACTGACTATCCGCTGGAGTGTCCTTTCGGACTTAGGTCCCACCTGCCTACCAGAGAAGCCATGAGCCCGGAGATAGTCTTTTATCCAGGCTTTGTCATTGGACTTCTTGGTGGCAGTGACCCCCTTTTCTTCCTCCCTCCGCTTCTTCTCCTTCAACTTCTCTCTGGCAGCTTTCTTCCTTTCCTTCTCCATTTGATCCTGCTCTTTGTTGTGGAGCAGCAGGATCATGTCATCATCGTGTGGAGATAGTTCAGGAAGGCTAAAGCCTCTTGAGAGTAGGAATTTGATCCTAGCCTCTCTCAGTTGCAGGGCTGCTTCCCTTTGTTCTTCTTCTTCCTTCTCCAAGGACAACCTGGCTTCTTCTTCTAGCCTTAGCCTGGTTGTCCTCTCCAAAGTCACCAACTCCTCTAGTGGTAGCAGGAGTACTTCCTCATTGGCAGCTCCTAAGTTGATGAGCTGGTCAATGAGTGCTGTCATTCTCTTAGTGTTGATTTCCTCCTGATTAGCTGCAGCTGCCTTAGAACTAGCAGCTAGCAGCTTCTCAGCAGGAAACCTACCTTTCTTCTTGAGCTTTTCAATCCTTTCCTCTTCCTGAAGCTCTTCCGCAGTCAATTTCCTTTTGCCTTTGTCTTTGGCAGAACTTGGCTGTGGTGGTTCTTGGATAGAGGGTTCAGATTGAGAGAGAGGTTCAGCTGGTGTTTGGGATGGAGGTATATCAGAGATGTCCTCCCTGCTCATCTCAGATGCTATTTCAGCAATAACATCTATGATGGTCAGTTCCTCGGACATTTGGAACAAACCTTCCACAGCTTCCATCTCTGCTTCGGAAGACTTATCTTGTTCTTCCGAAGTTTCAACTTTAGCTTCGGAAGTTTCAGCCTGAGCTTCGGAAGAAGAGGCTGATGCAAGTTCTGTCCTAACTGTTTCAGTTGCTGGGCTATCAGTCCTCATTTCCCCTTCGAAGTTAATCTCAGGTTCCATGTGGACCTTAGGTTGACCAACTTCTTCCACAGTGGTAGAAGGTGTAGTCAGTCTTTGAAGCTCCTCAGCCCCAAAGTATATGAGTGTTGTGTCAGGGCTGGGCTGTTCTAAGAAGGATCTCAATACAAAATTTGTGAAAAGTCTATAGAGATCATGAAGCATCTTTGAGTCAATCTTTAAAGTGGATTGAGATGACTCAGGTAGTGTGATGAGTTGGGAAGTAAAGGACTGGGTCTGTGGTTCCTCAGATGTTTGTCTCTGATCTTTCTCCCCCTTTTTGGTAGCATCATCTTGAGAGCTAGATGAGCTAGAGGAAGAAGTCATGAGGCCTGAACAGGTACATGCCTAACAGACCTCTCCGTCTGTTTCTCAGCTAGTTTAGCCTTGAGATTGTTAATCTCAAGTTGCTGAGTGGCTGTCATTGTTTCTAAGATCCTCACTTGTGATTCCAGGTTGGAGACCTTAGAAAGCAAGTACTGAAGTGTGAGTTGCATACTTCCCTCATCTTCATGTGAAGAATCACGGGGAGATGAGATAACATACCTAGTATGTTCAGTCTCACCACCAGATGTGGCTTCTTGGCACCCTGGATACCTTTGCTCAAAGTCATCTCTTTCAGAGATGTCAATGGGCAAAGTTGCCATAGACTCAGTCCTATTGATGTTACCACTATCCTGAGAGCTCAATGAGAGACTCTGAGTAGTGGCAGCTGAGCCTACATGAGTCCCCTCCACATCAGTGGGACTCACCTTAGTAGTTGGTTGCTAATAGGGGCTAGAGATAAGGGATCTCTCTTGGCTCTGTTGATCTTTCAGAGGGTGTTATAGATCAACTTCATGGCCATGGAGAGATGTAATCTCTTCATCAGTATGGAGTAAAAGGTCAGTGAAAGATAAGGAGGTTAAACCTACTGACTCGGGACCTAGATCAATGTCTACAGGCATTGAGCCTATGGTGGGGCTGTTCCTTGAAGGCTGCACAGGGGAGTGTAGAGACTCACCCTGTGGGCTAAAGGCTTAGGGTTCGGGCTCTTGGGTTTGAGACTGAGGAGGCTCAAAACCCATATTGAAGTCAATGGTGAAAGAAGGTGTGACCTCAGACTGAGTGGGAGCTCATGATTCCACTCTAGCCCTTTTGGTTTGAACTGGAGGAGCTTGTTCAATCAGAGTAGGTTGAACAAGGGTTCGTTTGGGGAGTCTCTGGTATGTAATTTTGATGGTAAAGAAGGTGTGTTGGTATTATGGTGGAGGTTGCTTGTGTGGGTTCATCGCGTGTGGGGATAACAAGGATGTCACCAGGTGCTATGCGCTCAGTCATCTCTGGAGGTAATGGAGTGTACTGTCCAGTGAAGTTGATGGACACCTTCTTCAATGTTTTGAAGATGGTAGGCCTCACTTGGGGAACAGTAAGAGCAGCTGCACAGACAAGCTTTCTTAGTTCCAGCTCACAGTTGATTATGTGTTGAATGTATCTGGGATACATGAAGAATGTATCCCTTCTCAGATTGCCGATTAAGTTGGTCAACATAAATCGTGAGTAGTTAAAGCGCAGACCTCTCACCAACCCATGAACTAGGCATCCTAGTTCATATGGGATTTGATCCCATCCCCCTGACTTGTTTGATAAACAGTGCAGGACAATGTGCAGCAGGAACTTCCAATGGTATGAGAAGTTGAACTTGTAGACGGTTGACCTGCTCACATCCCCACCATATCCCATGAGGATGTAGGTGCTATCCAAGTCTTCTTTGGGAAACTCAGTAGGAGCCCTATCATCATGAAGCTTGAGATGCTCCCTGATGAGTTGTTCAGTGATGATCAACTCCTGTCCACAAATGTGGGTTCTTAGGACGCGAACCCATTTAGGACATCAGCTTGACCGTTACTCCAAAATTCAGTCATGTGGTTGGAGTAGACGGTGGGGTTAACTGTAAGCGCCGTGAGATAGGTGGATTCAGTAAGAAAGGTGATGATTTGGGTGAAGTCGGCATCTCTTGACGAATCAAGTAATACGACTTGGTTGTGCTGAGGGTTTAGCGCCATTGCAGAGAAGTAAGCTTGAATTTGGGTGAAATTTCAGGTTTGACAGTGAAGGGAATAGTTAGGGCAGTAAATTGGTAAAAGAAGATGAATTTGATCAGTCTGGATTATTTAAAGGGGATGAATTGTGGTAGTGGCGGTAATAGGGTAACTGTTTTGGGGTAACTGTGGGTGGTATGGTGGTTTTCGGCTGAGAAATGATAGTGGCGGCAAGGGATAATTTTAAATAATCTAACCATCATAAGCAAAATCTTTACCTTTTACAGAGTGGGGCCCAAAAGATATCCGTTACATAAAAAAATCTCTATTTCCGAAGGTAAAACATTTCCGAAGGTAATTTTTTTCCGAAGGCAATCTTCTTCTTCCGAAGCAAGGCATTGCTTTCCGAAGGTAAAGATTGTCTTTCTGGATGGAGAGTTATATAAGCTTCGGAAGTAGATCTGATGTTAAATCAATCGCTTCTTCCGAGACCAAAAACTCTTTCGAGAAGAAAATTTCCATTGAGGAACTTGCCTTCGGAAGATATTTAAGAATATCTTCTGAGAGTTAATTCCTCTTCGGAAGGAATTTACACATAGAATAATTCAAAGATCTTTTGTAACAGGGCTTAAATTGTATTGACACAAGACATTACACATTAAAAAGCTTTTTCAGAAGAGTTAGTTAATCAATGTTTATCATCCCAATAGCTGATATGAGATACTTAAATCTTTGTTCATCAAATGCCTTTGTGAACAAATCAGCATATTGTTCATTTGAGTCAACTTTGATTAACTTGATCAAATTCTTCTCATGAATATCTCTAATGAAATGATACCTGATATCAATGTGCTTTATCTTTGAGTGCTTCACCGGATTCTCAGTAATGGAGATAGCACTGTTGTTGTCAATATGGATAGGAGTAGTCATGAAGTTGAATCCATAGTCTAACATCTGATTTTGAATCCATAGCAGTTGAGCACAGCAGCTAGCAGCAGCAATGTATTCAGCTTCAGCAGTTGATGTAGAGACACAGGATTGTTTCTTGCATTGCCATGAGATGATCCTTCCACCAAGAAATTGACATCCTCCTGATATTGATTTCTTGTCAATGTTGCAACCACCATAATCACTGTCAGAGTATCCATAGAGATTGAAATCACTATTTCTTGGATACCAGATACCTAATTTAGGTGCTCCTTTGAGGTATCTGAGGATTCTCTTAACAGCAGCTAGGTGAGACACCTTGGGAGCAGCCTGATATCTTGCACAAATGCATGTGGCAAACATGATATCAGGTCTACTAGCGGTAATGTACATCAGAGAACCAATAATTGCTCTGTACTGATGTTGATCAGTATCCTCCCCCTCAAGGTCAGGGCAAAGATTATGGTTTCTGGGTATGGGTGTCTTGGCTGGTTTACAATCCTTCATTTCAAATCTATCTAAGATGTCTGAGACATACTTACATTGATTTATAAAGAACCCTTCCTTCATCTGTTTCACCTGAATTCTAAGGAAAAAGTCCATTTTTCCCATGGAACTCATCTCAAATTTCTTCTTCATAATGCTCTCAAAGTCCTTACACATTTGGTCATTTGAGGAACCAAATATGATGTCATCAACATAGACTTGTACAAGCAAAATGTCTTCTCCAGACTTCCTAATGAAGAGAGTCTTGTCAATGGTACCTCTGGTGTAGCCATTCTTCAAGAGAAACTGAGACAAGGTCTCATACCACAGCCTAGGTGCTTGGTGCAGCCCATATAGAGCTTTATCCAGCTTACACACATAGTTAGGGTGCTGTGGGTCTTCAAATCCTGGAGGTTGACATACATAGATTTCCCTATCTACATCCCCATATAGAAAAGAACACTTGACATCAAGTTGGTAGACCGTGAAGTTCTTGGATGCAGCATAAGCAAGGAAGATCCTAACTGCCTTAAGTCTTGCAACAGGTGCAAAGACATCAGTATAATCAATTCCCTCCTCTTGGGTGTATCCTTGAACTACTAATCTTACCTTGTTCTTGATAATCAAGCCTCTATCATCTTTCTTGTTTCTGAACACCCATTTAGTGCCTATGGGTACTTGACCAGATGGTAGTGGGCATAGATTCCAGACCTTTTGTCTTCTGAATTGAAGCAGCTCCTCCTGCATCGATTCAAGCCAACTACTATCCTTTAAGGCATCTTCCACCTTCTTGGATTCTATCTGGGACAAGAAGCATGAGTACAAGCAGACATTCCCATGATGAGTTTGTCCTCTTGTTCTCACACCATTAGAGACATTCCCTATGATGTTCTCAGCTGGATGAGTGTTGTGAATCCTAAGACGAGGAATCACTTCCAGTTGTAGAGATAAGTCCAGATTGGACATATTCTGATCAGGAACTGGATCACTCTGTCTAACTGCTGTTTCAAAGTCATTCAATAAGGACTGATTGAATGATTGAGAAACATCATCAATGGTTGGTCGTGAAATAGTATTAACAGTTGCCTGTTCCTTCAGAATACTACTTCCTTCAACCTGGTGTTGTAATGAATCGCTTGAAGAACTTTGAGGTTGATCAAGTGATTCACTTGTTGAAGCTTCATCATTTCTGGAGATAGTTACACTGTCAGATCTGTGAATGGTTGAAGCTTGTTGCCTTTCAGCTCTTGGAGAATTTGGAAGAGGTATGGGAAGCTCAAATAGTGATCTGCATTAGCATCAGCATCACCTTGAGCACCTGTTCCATCTAAAACATTCTCACAAGATGGTTTAGAATAGTTTGGAAACAATTCTAAATCAAAGATATAATCAGGTCCATTCCCCCTAACACAAGGAGTGTGCTCATTAACAACTATATTGGATGACTCCTCAAATTGTTGATTCTTGATGTTGTATACTCTATAAGCTTTGGAGCTAGAAGAGTATCCAACAAAGATAGCATCATCCGACTTCTCAGCAAACTTTGCTAAGTTGTCTTTTGTGTTAAGTATGGTACACCTGCAGCCAAAGGACCTTAGAAAGCCAATGAATGGTGGCCTCTTGTTTCATAACTCATAAGGGGTTTTTGCATGGGGCTTAACTACAATAACCCTGTTCTGCACATAGCATGCAGTGCTGACTGCCTCTGCCCAGAATGTTAGAGGTAGCTTTGAATCAGCTAACATGGTCCGAGCAGCCTCAATAAGTGTCATATTCCTCCTCTCAGCAACACTGTTTTGTTGAGGAGTTCTGGGAGCACTATATTGTCTGGCAATCCCTTTTGAGTCACAGAATGAGTCAAGAACAAAGTTCTTAAACTCAGTCCCTTGATCACTTCTAATGATCTTAACCTTGTGATCAATTTAATTTTCTATTTTAAGAATAAAAGATTTTAAAGTTTCAGCCGTTTCATCTTTACTTCTTAAAAAGAATACCCATGTAAATCTTGTAAAATCATCAACAATCACAAGACAGTATGATTTCCTTCCAATGCTCATTATACTTGTGGGACCAAAAAGATCCATGTGCAATAAGTGTAATGGAGTAGTGATGGAGTTAGCACATTTGGATTTATGAGATGACCTGTGTTGTTTCCCTTTCAGGCATGTAACACAGTTATCTTTGCAGAAAAATTCCTTTTTAGGCAAACCATGTACCAAGTTATTTTTAGCCAATTTATTCATTGTTTTAAAATTCACATGACACATGCGTTTATGCCATAGTGTTGACTCATCACTATCAGCTTTGGAAAGAAAGCATGATATTTCACCCATAGGAGAAGCATTGTTCATATCGAGCTTGTATATATCCCCTTTCCTGGGAGATCTAAGAAGCACCAATTCCGGAGGAATTGTCATCTCTGGTTTGAGGATAATGCACTCATGTTCTGTGAAAAGCATTTGATGCTTTTGGTCACAGAATTGAGAAACACTTAACAGATTATGTTCAAGATGTTTGACAAAGTGAACTTTGTCAATGTTTATTCTGCCATTAGATATACTTCCTCTGCCAGAAATATATCCTCCTGCCTCACCTCCAAATTGGACAGGCCCTCCATCATAGTTCTGGAATTATTGAAGGAGAGATCTGTTCCCTGTCATGTGCCTGGAGCATCCACTATCTACAATCCAGACATTGTTGTTCTTGTCAAATGGATGTCCCTGCACATAAGATGAGATGGTTAGTTTTGTTTGGAAGCCCAAGCCTTGCTGGTCTTGGGCTCTTCCAAAGATAGTGACATAATTGAACCAAAAGATATGCATTGGGGTTCAATAGAGGTCATTGAAGAAGAGGTTTGGGCTGCAGCAACTTCTTTGATCTTCCAATCCATCCCTTGGTTGATCTTTGAGGATGAGCTTGTTGAAGCTTTTGCAGCATGGTCTTCTTCCGAAGCTTCTTTCTTTTCGTAAGAAGCCTTCACCACCTTTTCTTCCAAAGTAGTCTTCTTCTGGGATGGTTTCAAGGGAGCCTTCTTGTTCTTCCGAACCTTAGAAGCTTTGGCTTTCGAAGCCATTTTCCCTTCGGAAGAAGTTCTTTCTTCCGAAAGCAACTTGGCTTCCGAGACCAACTTTCCTTTCTTCATCATTTGGACCGTTTGAAATGGTCCTAATGAGAAACCTTCCCTGACTCCTTCTTTTCTAACATTATTAGCATAATGTATGCTTGCTGGATTGTAGTAACAATCTTTAGCTATGTGGTTGTGCAGACCACACATTATGCATGCAATGTTAGCCTTCTGGGAACTTGCAGGTTGCTGTTTCTTGGATTTCTTCTCTTCATCAGCAACTTTCCCTTTCAACTTCTGATCCTTTGGTAGGACAGGAGTGCTGGTACTACACACCTTTCCTGAATCAGAAGTACCTACCACTTGGAATCCGGCAGAAATGAAGACACCCTTTTGCTTTGGGTCAATCTTAAGCTTGGACTCTTCAACCTTCTTGGCAGTCCTTCTAGCAGCTTTAGCTCTGCTTCTTCTTACCTTGGTGGTTAGGATTTGGTCTTCACAGGTGGAGATGTGTGTATCTTCCTTTTTCTCCCCTGTGGTGGCCACTATTTTTGCCTCATCCTCTAGTTCCAATGGAGAAGGATCAGCAGTTAGAACCTCCTGCTCTTCGGTACCACATCTAGGTAGTCTAATAGACTCATAAGAGTGTGGTGGAGCTATTTCATTGGTTCCCAACCCTTCTTTGTTTTGATAAAACATTTTGAAATGAGAGGATGATGCAAGAATAGTTTGGAAGTTTTGCTCAGCAATAGCTTGCTTCCTGGCCTGAGCCTCAGCAGTGACCAACTGGGCTTGAAATTCAGATAGTTTGGATATCAGATCTTTAATTTGAGTCTTATAGTTGGTCTTTTCATGTTTTAAAAGAGACACAGTTTTCTCTAACTCTTCAATTTTCTTTTGATAGTCAGATTCAGCTCTTTTAAAATCAGATTTTAACACATTTAAAGACTCAACCTCATATCTGATTTCCGAAATGTAATCCTTATAAAGTTTAACTTTAGCAATACAGGCAGCAGTACAAAGATGTTCATATACCTGATCATCATCTGTTCTGGCCATGAGTGCTTGAGCGAGAGTCACATCCTGTACCATGAAGCTCCAGTCAACTTCTTGAGCTACTGCAGCTGTTTCAGTTGACTTCTCTTCATTCTTTGAAGCAGTGGGATATGTGGAGGCCTGTGGGGTTCCCGGGTTGTTCTTGGGAGCCTTGCATTCCCTAGCAAAGTGACCAAGTTGGTTGCAGTTGTAACACTTTGATTTGGTCTTATCAAACCCAAACTTGCTGTTGACTGGGTTTTGAGGGAATTGCCTTCCAGTTCTCTTGAAGAACTTCTTCGCTCTGTAAGTTAAAAAAGCCATCTGTTGGACAATGTCCACATACTCCACATCATCTGGACTGAAGCACTCAAGATCATCAAAGTAATATTGAAAATCACCAGAGTATCCACTTCCAGAGACAAAGGCATAATTATCCTGAAAGGAGTTGTCTTGAGCCTTTTGAGACTTTGGATGTAAGGCCCCGTTCCCGGGCACCTTACGGTTGGTCATTCATCGCACTACAATATATTAAGTAAAATAATGCAGCGGAATTAATAATATATACTTTCTCATTTCATCATAAAAGCTTTTACAATACATTACATCGTTAACTTGACTACAAAATACAAGCTTTCTTTACATTGCCTAACTTTACTATGATTGCCGCTGAAGCATATGAAACCTGAGATTACTTAAGTAATCTCGTTTATTCGAATCCTCAACAATCATAGGGTCATAAACAGTGACCTCTAATATAAAAACATAAAATTTTTCATCATAAAGAAGATTTCTTAAGTAATCCCTTTTATGGGAATCCTCAAGAAATCTTGTAATGGCATACGACATAATGTGTTGCGTGCATTATGGGCCCACAACACATGACGTTGCAACATTATCAAAAGGAGAATGCCATCTCAAAAGAGCTAAGTAGCCGCCTCGTGCCATCCCCATCAACACTACCTGCCAACTGGAAACACATAAAAAGTCAGCGTTGCTGAGTGAGTTCTAGTTTTATAATAAAACATACTTCCGTTCATTATAACCGTTCTTTCATACATGCGTTCACACATCATACGTACACGCAGATAATAGCATTATTATCTTCATCATTCGTTCATTAGTTTTCATTCATACATTCATTACATTCGTTCGAACATTCATTTCATTCATTCATACATTCATTTCATTTGTTTGAACGTTCTTTACATTCGGTGACATGTACAATACCCTAAACATCATACATACTACTGGTGCTGGACCTGTGGTAATCAACCACGAACGTTGTGCACTACTGCGGATCCAGTCACCTGGGGTAGGTACATGCACCACTTATCTTTCCACTTTCCTTCTGGATCAATGCCATATGCTATACCCCGAACATTATGCACTACTGCGGGTGCTGGACCTGTGATGATCAATCACGAACGTTGTGCACTACTGCTGATCCAGTCACCTAGGGTAAGCGGCAAGGATCCCATACATATGTAACACCCGAATTCTCATACAATAACATCTATCATGCCAGTATTGGCATGCCACCCTATGAGATGCTATACAGTAGGAGATGCAGGACACCCGTCTGTTGGGGTGATATTGGTCAGAAAGAATTGGGAAGCGTCAAAGTAATCGAGGCTACGACTGAGAAGCTCAAAAGAATTAAAGCTTATATGAAGGCGGCCAAAGACCGACAGAAGTCGTATGCCGACAAACGACGCAGGCCGATTGAGTTCCAGGTGGGAGACCGGGTCACGTTGAAGGTCTCACCTTGGAAGGGTATCATCCGATTCCGGAAGCGAGGCAAGTTGAGTCCGCGGTATATAGGCTCTTTCCGAATCGTTGCTCGAGTAGGAGAGGTGGCTTATATGTTGGATTTACCAGATGAGTTAAGTGGAATTCACCCGACCTTCCACGTATCTCATCTGAGGAAATGTTTGGCAGACGAGGATATGATCGTTCCACTGGAGGATATCGAGGGGATGAACGGCTCAATTATGTGGAGCAACCAGTGGCGATCATAGACCGAAAGGAGAAAAGGTTGAGAAATAAAACGGTTCCTCTTGTGCGTGTACAGTGGCGGCACAGAAAGGGGTCGGAGTCTACGTGGGAGACTGAGGAAGAGATGAGACAGCACTACCCACGATTGTTCGAGGAATAACAGGTTTCAGGGACGAAACCTAAATAAGGGGGGTGGACTTGTAACACCCGAAAGTTTGACTTTTGGAGTGGTATGCGACTGAGTCTCAGTCGCATGTGATTCATGCGACAGGAGGTCCAGTCGCCCCTGGACTTTGGGCGACTGAGCTGTACCTATAAAAGAGGAGCAGCTCTCTTCTTTCCCCAACACTCACACGTTTCAGTCGGGGAAAAAGCAGAGAGCGACAGAGCAGAGAAAGAAAAGAGAACGGGGTGATTCAGGCACGGGATTTGTCGAGAAGCTAGCCAAGTCGAATCTCTTCAACTCCTACCTGTTAAGGTGAGTTCAAGAACCCCTCATTTACTTGTTTTCATACGATTTTGGGGCTGGATCACATATAAACCCTATTTTTGAATAGTGTGTATGTTTGACCCATTTGGGTGAAATCTTGAGTAACGTGTTTATGGTACGAATTAGGACTTGCATTAGCTTGTATGATATCCTAGTATGATTCCCTGAGGTTTAGGAAGGCTAATTTGGGCTAGAAATGAGTTTGGAAGGGTTTGAGACCCGTAGGTCGCGTCTGCAGTTCGTGATGAACTCCAGTCGCTGCCCAGTTAGGGCTATGCGACTGAAGGGCCAGTCGCACGACTGAGGGAAAACGGATGTTCAATCGTACGATTGAGGTTCAGTCGTACAGATGGGGCTCAATCGCCCGATAGACCATACGACTGAGGGATTCGGTCGCATAGGTCCATTCGCATGATAGTTTAGTCGCACGTATGAGGTTAATCGCCTACTATTCCATTCGTGCAGAGTTCATTCATACGATAGGAGGTTCATTCGCACGAATGTAAGTCTAGTCGCCTGATTGTCCAGTCGCACGACCCAGTCGCCTGGAGGCCATGCGACTGTGGTATGTTCAATCGCCCACGAAGGGCTGATGTGAACGAGGATGCTATGCATGATTTCGTATGTATGATGCTATGTATGATGATGTATGTATGATGGGTGCGTGTGTTCCTTATGATGATGTATGAATATCTTTCACGACTCATGTATTATGACGATGAACAAACAAATTATTATGAACGTAAAGTGAAAGATAATGAAAGAGGAACACGATGACGAATGCATGTATTATGAATGAATGAATGAGTAATAAGATGACGAATACGTGCATTAACGAACGAACGAGTTATGTCTTGCAAGCATTGAATAAGTCGATTGGTCCTTCTTTGTGATAGACCATGGTCATGGTACCTCTACCGCTTACCTCTAGTACTGTGGCATACGCATAGATTCACGGCCCAGTAGCTAAGGCTTCTGTGGCAATAGGCTCTATTGATTCACGACCCAGTAGCTAAGACGGTTCGGGGTATAGCATATGGTATTGGTACATCAGAATTCAATGTGCAAGTAAGTATGAAACGGGATCCTTGTCATTCGACCACAGTAATCATAGTCGAGTGCTATAAAGTGGGTAAAGCCTGACAGGATTCATATGAAAAGTTAAAGATAACGATGTATAACGAATGAGGAAGATAATAATGAATATTATCTCTATGTACGTATGAATGAACGTAAAGAATGTATGCACGAACGTGAACGAGAAAGATGAATGGTACACGAATGAAAGTTAATGAACTAACGATGATAATAGTAATGATATTATCTAAGTGTACGTATGATGTATGATCGCATGTATGAAAGGACATTTTTAACAAGTAAAAGTATGTTTTATTATAAAACTAGAACTCACTCAGCAACGCTGACTTTTTATGTGTTTCCAGTTGGCAGGTAGTGTTGCTGGGGATGGCACGAGGCGACTACTCAGTTCGTGGGGGACGGCATTCTCCTTTTGATTATGCTGCAACGTCATGTGTTGTGGGCCCGTAATGCACACAACACATTATGTTGCATGCGAGTGCGAGATTTCTTGAGGATTCCCATAAACGGGACTACTTAAGGAATCTCCTTTATGATGAAAAAAAACATATTTTTGAATTTAATATCTTCTATTAGAGGTCACTGTATATGACAATTTTGTAATCCGTAACGAAGTAACCTTTTGTATAATGCTTTTGTGATGAAATCCAACATTAGATGTTTTGTAACTGACGTACGTTGTATTAAATGGCAAAGTATTTATAGTAAAAGAAAAGTTTGTTTCATAAATTCCGCTGCCATGTTTATTAAAGATGCTAACAATATATATAAATATCAAATGTACGTTTTATGTGCAATGAACAACCAACTGTGAGGTGCCCAGGAACGGGCCTTACAAGTTGGTATCAGAGCCAAAGTTTAAGTGAACGGGTAAATTTTCAAAATAAACCTAAACTTAAACTGAAAATGGGACAGAAAGGAAGAGAATAACATCTGAGTAGTTGCGTGCCATCAGGTATTTTTCTTAAAGATAAACTGGTATTATATGCGCATGTGATGTGATTTATGTGTACTGTTAGATTAGATACTAATGTAGTCAGGACAGGTAATGCTCGGGGTGCGAAGAGTACAGTAAGGGGCTAATCACAACTGGCCACTGTAATTAGGAACTTACTATACTTAACATAAACTGAGCTATTTCCTTGAATGACCGTGTTGGTGTTTGAATCTTTCAGTGTGATAGAAGATGGTCGGTGGTAGATCATCTAAAGCTTCCCGTGGTGGTGGATGTGGTGCTGAACCGCGTAACACGCGAGGGAGACCTAGGACAGAGTAAGTAGTTCATGAGGAAACCGAGATTCCTCATCAGGAGGAGGCAGACGAAAGCGCAAATTTGAGGGCATCGGTAAAAGAGGCAGTGGTCGAGGAAGTGCACCAGGTCATGCAGACGATCTTACCGTCTGTAGTGACCGAAGTGATAAAGGCAGTACGTGAAGACGAGAGGCGAGGGAGGAATCGGTCCTCAGGTAGACAGCAACAGACGGAAGCAGAAACGGTACTATCTGATGATGAAGAGGAAGAGGAAGAAGAGCAGGTACGGGAGACAACCCGGGGTTGTAACTACGGGGCATTTATGAGGTGCAAGCCCCCGACTTTTGATGGTTCTGGTACGGCTGCGGATGCTCACCAATGGGTGAGAGAAATGGAGGCAGTCCTCGATATTAGTGATTGCTAAGAGGACAAGAAGGTGTAGTTTGCTACCCACTCTTTTACGGGGACGGCTTTGTGCTGGTGGGACAATATTGTCCAGGCCGAGGGTAGCAGGGCCATTGGGAAAATGAAGTGGTCCGAGTTGAAGAGAATGGTGATTGAGGAGTTCAGTCCTCGTCGGGAGATGGACAGAGTAGAGAGAGAGTTCCTGCAGTTGGAGGCGGGGACGATGACCCACCAACAATACACCACCAAGTTTAACGACATGACGCGGTTGGTGCCAGAGCAGGTGACGCCGGTGTCTCGAAAGATCAACCGGTACATTCAGGGGCTGCCAGCTGAAATTCGTTGGCATTTGATTTCTGCTCGACCGAGCACTTTCAGTTGGCAGTGGATTTGGCGGGAAGGTTATACGATGAACGGGCTGCGTTGGTAAAGGCTGAGGGTAGTAAGAAGGGAGGTGGAGAGAAAAGCTGGCAGGGGAAGAGATTTGGTCGAGGTGATACTTCGACGAGCAACAAGAAGGCAAAGGTGGATGACCTCCGTGTGGTCATGTCTGGTGCTGGGGTGAGGAAGTGTGGTAAGTGTGGAAGGGAGCACTCAGGGGAGTGCAAGTGGGAATCCAACATCTGTTTTAGGTGCGGGAAGATGGGCATGTGTCAAAGGATTGCCGGATGGGCAAGTGTTTTAAGTGTGGGGAAAGTGGTCATATGAGCAGAGACTGTAAGAAGCCGAGGGCTGAGGCTTCAGGGGTAAAGAAGACGGGAAGTGAAGGTCCGAGAGCAAGCGCCAGGGCATTCACAATGACGCAGGAAGAGGCTAGGACGGACCCCGATGTAGTGTCCGGTACGTTTCTGGTGAACCAAACTCTAGCCTCTGTATTATTTGATTCGGGTGCCAGTAGGAGTTTTATTTCTGCTGTTTTCTGTGCCAAATTGCCCGTTAGTAGTAGACGTGTGGATATACCGTTTGATGTAGAGACTGCTATAGGTAAAACTACCAGGGTTTTCGAGGTAATAGAGGTTGTGATGTGGAATTAGAGGGCCACAAATTTCCGGTTAGACCGTTTGCAATGACGTTGGGTGGTTTCGATTTGGTGCTTGGAATGGATTGGTTGTCGGATTTTGAGGCAAACATTGTGTGTCGCAAGAAGATGATCAATTTGACAGCGCCCGACGGTAGTTCAGTGACAGTTTATGGCGATCGGGTTACTACAATTCCGAAGGTGATCTCAATGGCGGTGGCGGGGAAATGTATGAGGCGTGGGTGTAGCGCCTTCTTATGCTATGTAAAGGATGTAGAAACGCCAACACCACAACTATCGGATGTTCCGGTTGTGCGTGAGTTTCCAGATGTGTTCCCGGAAGACTTATCGGGATTGCCACCTGACAGAGAGATCGAGTTCCAGATTGATCTGATACCAGGCGCCCAACCTGTTGCCAAGGCACCGTATTGATTGGCCCCGACGGAGATGAAAGAGTTGATGGGACAGTTACAAGAGCTGCTGGATAAGGGGTTTATTAGGCCGAGTATCTCACCTTTGGGTGCTCCGGTCCTGTTTGTAAAGAAGAAAGACGGTAACATGAGGATGTGCATCGACTACCGCGAGTTGAATAAGTTGACGGTGAAGAACAGATACCCTTGCCGAGAATCGATGACTTGTTTGACCAACTTCAGGGTGCTAGTTGGTTTTCACGAATAGATCTTCGATCAGGCTACCATCAACTAAAGGTGAAGGAGCAGGATGTCCCTAAAACGGCTTTTCGTACGCGCTACGGTCACTATGAGTTCCTTGTCATGTCTTTTGGTTTGACCAATGCGCCAGCTGCTTTTATGGATCTGATGAACAGGGTGTGCCGGCCGATGTTGGATAAATCAGTGATTGTATTCATCGATGATATCTTGATTTATTCGAAGAGTGAGACTGAGCATGCTGGTCACATTCGCGAGGTTCTAGAGATGTTGAGAAGGGAGAAATTGTACGCCAAGTTCTCCAAGTGCGCAGTTTGGTTGCGTGAAGTTCAATTTCTGGGTCACGTGGTTAATCCGGAGGGAATTATGATCGATCCGGCAAAAGTAGAAGCAGTAATGCAGTGGAAGTCTCCAAAGACGCCGTCTGAAATCCGAAGTTTCTTAGGTTTGGCGGGTTATTACCGAAGATTCATTCAAGACTTCTCCAAGATTGCTTCTCCACTGACCAAGTTGACCCGAAAAGATGTAAAGTTTGTATGGGGTCACGCTCAGGAAGAGGCGTTTGAAGAACTGAAGATAAGATTGACCCAAGCTCCCGTTCTATCATTGCCCGAGGGAAGCGAAGATCTAGTGGTTTATTCTGATGCTTCTTATTCGGGATTGGGATGCGTGTTGATGCAGAGGGGAAAGGTTATAGCTTATGCATCCCGGTAGTTGAAAGTTCATGAAGTTAATTACCCTACTCATGACTTGGAGCTAGCAGCTGTGGTCTTCGCGTTAAAGATTTGGAGGCACTACCTCTACGGAACGAAGTGCACCATTTTCACAGACCACAAAAGCTTGAAGTACTTCTTCAAGCAAAAAGATCTGAATATGAGGCAACGGCGATGGTTGGAGCTTATAAAGGATTATGATTGTGAGATCCATTACCATCCGGGCAAAGCCAACGTGGTGGTGGATGCCCTTAGCCGAAAGGAGAGGCCCGAGCCAATTCGGGTGAAGGCGTACCAGCTAATCATGACCTCCGACGTGATGAAACAGGTCAAAGAGTTCCAATATGAGGCTTTGAAAGACGAACATCTTAACTCTGAACGAATGAGAGGTCTGGTCGCGGAGTTGGGTGAGAACGCAACGGGTGTTAGAACCCGGCTTGGGCGTATGTGGATTCCTCGTCTTGGAGATCTGCGAATGAGGATTATGGATGAAGCTCATAAGTCTCGATACTCCATTCATCCTGGTGCTACCAAGATGTACCAAGACATGAAGAAAGATTATTGGTGGTCGGGTATGAAACGCGATGTGGTGGAGTATGTGAGTAAATGCCTTACTTGTTTACAAGTGAAGGCCGAGCACCAGAAGCCGTATGGAAAGATTCAACCCTTGGATATTCCGGAATTAGGACTTGAGTAACGTGTTTATGGTACGAATTAGGACTTGCATTAGCTTGTATGATGTCCTAGTATGATTCCCTGAGGTTTAGGAAGGCTAATTTGGGCTAGAAATGAGTTTGGAAGGGTTTGAGACCCGTAGGTCGCGTCTGCAGTTCGTGATGAACTCCAGTCGCTGCCTAGTTAGGGCTATGCGACTGAAGGGCCAGTCGCACGACTGAGGGAAAACGGATGTTCAATCGTACGATTGAGGTTCAGTCGTACGGATGGGGCTCAATCGCCTGATAGACCATACGACTGAGGGATTCGGTCGCATAGGTCCATTCGCATGATAGTTTAGTCGCACGTATGAGGTTAATCGCCTATTATTCCATTCGTGCAGAGTTCATTCGTACGATAGGAGGTTCATTCGCACGAATGTAAGTCTAGTCGCCTGATTGTCCAGTCGCACGACCCAGTCGCATGGAGGCCATGCGACTGTGGTATGTTCAATCGCCCACGAAGGGCTGATGTGAACGAGGATGCTATGCATGATTTCGTATGTATGATGCTATGTATGATGATGTATGTATGATGGGTGTGTGTGTTCCTTATGATGATGTATGAATATCTTTCACGACTCATGTATTATGACGATGAACGAACAAAGTATTATGAACGTAAAGTGAAAGATAATGAAAGAGGAACACAATGACGAATGCATGTATTATGAATGAATGAATGAGTAATAAGATGACGAATACGTGCATTAACGAACGAACGAGTTATGTCTTGCAAGCATTGAATAAGTCGATTGGTCCTTCTTTGTGATTGACCATGGTCATGGTACCTCTACCGCTTACCTCTAGTACTGTGGCATACGCATAGATTCACGGCCCAGTAGCTAAGGCTTCTGTGGAAATACGCTCTATTGATTCACGGCCCAGTAGCTAAGACGGTTCGGGGTATAGCATATGGTATTGGTACATCAGAATTCAATGCGCAAGTAAGTATGAAACGGGATCCTTGTCATTCGACCACAGTAATCATAGTCGAGTGCTATGAAGTGGGTAAAGCCTGACAGGATTCATATGAGAAGTTAAAGATAACGATGTATAATGAATGAGGAAGATAATAATGAATATATCTCTATGTACGTATGAATGAACGTAAAGAATGTATGCACGAACGTGAACGAGAAAGATGAATGGTACACGAATGAAAGTTAATGAACTAACGATGATAATAGTAATGATATTATCTAAGTGTACGTATGATGTATGATCGCATGTATGAAAGGACATTTTTAACAAGTAAAAGTATGTTTTATTATAAAACTAGAACTCACTCAGCAACGCTGACTTTTTATGTGTTTCCAGTTGGCAGGTAGTGTTGCTGGGGATGGCACGAGGCGACTACTCAGTTCGTGGGGACGGCATTTTCCTTTTGATTATACTGCAACGTCATGTGTTGTGGGCCCGTAATGCACGCAACACATTATGTTGCATGCGAGTGCGAGATTTCTTGAGGATTCCCATAAACGGGACTACTTAAGGAATCTCCTTTATGATGAAAAAAAAAACATATTTTTGAATTTAATATCTTCTATTAGAGGTCACTGTATATGACCATTTTGTAATCCGTAACGAAGTAACCTTTTGTATAATGCTTTTGTGATGAAATGCAACATTAGATGTTTTGTAACTAACGTACGTTGTATTAAATGGCAAAAGTATTTATAGTAAAAGAAAAGTTTGTTTCAGAAATTCCACTGCCATGTTTATTAAAGATGCTTACAAATATATAAATATCAAATGTACGTTTTATGTGCGATGAACAACCAACTGTGAGGTGCCCGGGAACGGGGCCTTACAACATACATATGGTCAATCACAAAGACTGACCCCGATGTGCATCATTCGGGTAGCTAACCCGCACACCGTTGAGCTAACACCTGCCAGGGGTGTGCACCTCCATACATTTGCTTGCAAGCCTTTCTTACATTCATTCGTTCATTCATTAATGCATGCATTCATTCATCATGTTCCTCTTTCATTATCTTTCACTTTACGTTCTTATTACATTCGTTTCGTTCATTTATTCATTCACGTAAAGTCATAAAAGATAAACATACGTCACACAAGGAACATAGATATCTACAATCCCTCAGTCATTATCATCATACAAGGCTACTTCCTACTTAGCCTACATACATCATACATACACTTCTCTCCTCGTTCACATCAGCCCTATTTGGGCGATTGAACATACTCCAGTCGCATGTCCTCCAAGCGACTGGGTCATGCGAATGGGCCGTTAGGCGAATGGGTGTACAATCATGCGAATGGACTTCCTTTCGTACAAGTAAACACTATGCGACTGAGCTATATGCGACTAACCCTCAACCATGCGGCTGAACTACCATACGAATGGACCTATACGACCGAATCCCTCAATCGCATGGCCCGTCGCGCGACTGAGTCTCAATCGTGCGTCTGAGCATCAATCGTGCGGTTGAACATCAGTTGTTCTTCATTCGGGTGACTGGCCCTTCAGTCGCCTAGCCCTAACTCTGCAGCGACTGGAGTTCTTCACGAACAGCAGCCGCGACCTACGAAGTCCAAACCCTTCTAAACACATTTCCAGCCCAAATTAACCCTTCTAAACCTTAGGATTCATACTAGGACATCATACAAGCATATACAAGTCTTAAATCTTACCTTAAACACTTCACCCAAGATTTCACCCAAATGGGTCAAACATACACTTTCTCAAAAATAGGTTTATATGTGATCCAGCCCCAAAATCGTTTGAATATATGTAAATGAGGGGTTCTAGAACTCACAATAACAGGTAGGAGTTGAAGAGCTTCGTCTTGACTAGCTTCTCGACAAATCTTGAGCCAGGGTCAGCACTTTCTCTCTTTCTTTCTCTGCTCTCTCTCGCTCCCTGCTCTTCTCCCGACTGAAAGTGTAAGTGTTGGGAGGAGAAGAGAGCTGATCCTCTTTTATAGGTACAGCTCAGTCGCCCGATGCCCAGGGGCGACTGGACCTTCAGTCGCATGAACACGATGCGACTGGACCTCCAGTCGCATGAGTTCCATGCGGATGAATCTTCAGTCATGCGATTGAACTCCAGTCGTACGGTTGAGCTTCAATCGTTTGAGTATCATGCGATTGAACCTCCAGTCGCATGAATTCCATGCGACTGAGACTCAGTCGCGTATCACTTCAAAAGCCAAACTTCCGGGTGTTACAAGTCCACCCCCCTTATTTAGGTTTCGTCCCCGAAACCTGTTATTCCTCGAACAATCGTGGGTAATGCTGCCTCATTTCTTCTTCAGTTTCCCACGTTGACTCGGATCCCTTTCTGTGCCGCCACTGTACACGCACCAGAGGGACCACTTTATGAAGATCAAGATAGGTTGGACTCACCATTGGATTAGTTTTTGTTTATCTTTCGTTGTAATAGGATCTTTGTTAGTTTCCTTTTGTAAGTTTGTTTAGTGCAAATCTATATGTTAGCTGTCGGGCGAAACTATAGTTTCGGCCTGGCGAAACTGTTAGTTTCGCCAGACGAAACTATTGAGCTCAGATCATGTTTACCCGGTTAAACTGATAGTTTCTACGGGGCGAAATTATAGTTTCGCCTATATAGTTTCGCATAGCGAAACTATATGCGAAACTATGACAGCTATATATAGATTTCTTTTGTCTAAATTGTGAGGAATCCTTGCAAGAAACCCTAATCGTGTATTATTGTTGCAAGAGGCTATTGTAAGCTTGTTCTTTCTGAATACATTGAGCTTATTTCAATTCATTCACTGTTGTTCATCATTAAAACCATGTTTGAAAGCTTTTTGGTGTTATTTTGATCATCCTTCTATTGTGTTGATTGTGTGTGTTTGGTATTGAGCGATTCAAGCATTCTTCTGCACTGAAAACCGATCAAATGGACCAACAATATGGTATCAGAGCCATAGTGCTCTTGATTGTTTGAGGTTTTTTGGTTATTTTTGTTCAATACCAACTTTTTCAAATTTTACTTCAAAACAGAGTGTTTTTGTCATGGAAATTGATTGGATAGTGTGCGTTTCTGATTGAGGAAGCTTCGTGAATCACTCCTATTCAAATTTCATTGAGATTTGGGTGATTTTCGATTGTTTTTGGGGGTTTAAAAGGGTTTTCTGTTCTTCCAGCGAAATTACAATTCCTTCCAGCGAAACTGTATCTTCGTTCAGCGAAACTGATACTTTTTCTTCTTTGATATTCGGTGCGAAACTGTGTTCCTTGAACGAAAGTTCATTCAGATTGGGTGATATTTGTGCGAAATTGCTGCTGAAATTCATTCGAACGAAAGTTCAAGCTTGTTTCCTGCGAAATTTACAGCGAAACTAAGCTACTGATAGTCTTTGGCTAGCGAAAGTGCTGCCGAAATTACACTTTCGCCTTAGCGAAACTACCTTTCAGCGAATCTACTTCTTCTTCAGCGAAATTGTTATGTCCAAAATGACTACTCTCACCTTGGCTGATTTAGAGAGTGTTGCACCAAACCGACCCCCTAGACTCATCAATGGAGATAACTTTGAAGATTGGAAAAGGTGTCTTAAGGCTTTCTTCTTCTACACCGATCACAACCAATGGGAGTCAATCATCACTGGACCACACAAGCCAACCGTTACTGTCGGTGGAACTGTCTCTCCAAACTCGGACTCCTCCACATTCACCGAAAAGGATCAAAAGTTAATTGACAGAGATCAGAAAGCATTCGGAGCCTTGACTTTATGTCTTGCACCTGAAATTTACAATCGCTTTGCAGAATTCAAAGATGCAAAATCCCTATACGATGCCTTGTGTGAATTTTACGATGGAAACGAGGATCTAAGGAAAGATAGGAAGGCTCAAGCTGAAAAGGAGTTCAATTCATTTGTGGGACACAAGAATGAAGATCTTACTGACATTACTAATCGTTTTTTGTCTGTTTCAAGTACTCTAAAGAAGTATGATGATCAGCTAGGAAATCATGAGCAAGTGAATAAACTCCTAGACTCTCTTCCACCTCAGTGGAGTTTACAAGTAAGAATGTTGAAACAAGAAAGAAACTTTGCTGACTATAAACTAATGGATGTGATTAACAAGCTGAAGTCTTTTGATTTGGATCTAAAAAGGAGGGAGTTTAATCAATCCATCATGCCAACATCCGGTTATTCACAGAATGCTGCATTACTATCGTCCGCTGCAAGCTCTTCAATGCAGGCATCGCGTCAAGGAGCAGTGACTGTGTGTGATTTTTCTGGAAGTGGCATTAACCCCGGGAAAGAGCAAGGGAATTTAAAGGCATCTAATGAATCTACTGTTCCAGCTGAGACTATGGCACTTTTTGGGATGTTTGTTCAAAGTTATGAAGCACTTGTTGCTGGTGATTTGAAAGGAAAAGGAATGACTATGGAGGACATGTATCAAGTGGATCCAGATGATCTTGAAGAAACTGATATTCAATGGCAAATGGCAATGCTGACGCTTAGAGCTCGGAGATTTATGGAAAGGACTGGTAGAAAGAACTTTGGTGGTCAAGGTTCCAACTCCAAACTGGGTTACGATAAGTCTAAACTTAGATGTTTCAATTGCAAGCAATTGGGACACTTCAAACGAGAATGTCCATTGCCAATTGTCACTGATCCTAACAACTCTGGAGTTCCAAGATTGACTGCTGGTGGGAGTAAAGATGAGTCAAGCCATAAGAAAGAAACCGCTCTAATTTCTAACTTTGACTGGAGTGCAGAGGCTGAAGAGACAAAAGAAGAAATTAATCAAGCTTTAGTAGCTGAGATTCAGAAGGAGAAAATGAAGATGAACTGTGACGACGAGTTTGATCCATTTAAGGAGTTTAAGGATGGAGTTGCAGAGAATGAGTCCGAGAAAGATGAAAATATGAAGGAGTATGGAAAGTCAGAAACTCAATCTACAGTGCTTGAAAGAAATGATGTCAATACTGCTACCACTGTGAAGGAAAACAAGTCGTATACTCCTGTTTGTCAATGTGATAAAGCACTTGCAGCTGAGAAGGTGGTGATGGGACTTCCATATGAGGTAATTCAAGATATGTGTTCATCTGCATGTAAAATCAGATTATTTGGGGTTTATAAGGCTAATCGTTTATTAATTGATAATGAAAAGGACTTGAAAAGAATTAATGAAGAACTTAAAGTGAATGAGTCAAAATACTTTGTTAAATTAAATGAAGCGCTAAAAGAAATTGATCATTTAAAAGAATTGTTTTAGAAAGAAACGTTGAGGTGAATAGTTTGACTGAAAGGGTTGCCCTAGCTGAGTTTGAAACAAGCAAACTTCAGTCAAAACTTGATAAATGGACCATATCAGGAATGAAACATGATGATTTATGTAAATCTCAACGTGGGGCTAGGATTAAAACAGGTTTGGGATATGAAAATGCTAAGGTTTATCCTCCACCTAGTACATACTGTTACTCTCCGATGCCCATTCCACATCCTTCTAATGATTTAATCAAAGAAGATTCTAACAGTATGTCTGCAGGTTTGGAAGGTGTGAATCCTATGCATGTTCGTGAGGACTACGATTATGGACCAACTAGAGGTCTTGGATGCTCTAGTCTTAGTACACCTGAACCCAAGCTTTCTGTTTTAGATCATAACTCTAGTTTAAATTCTGTTTTTGTTTCTAGTAATGCTGTAAAAGACTCTGTTTCATTCAGTTCTAGTAATGTTTCTGTTTGCTTGTTAAATGCTATGGACCGTGATGCTGATTTATCTATTGATGTTGCTGATTCATTGTCTGATAATGCCACGAATAGCAATGAAGAAACAAAAACTAACTCTTTTGAAAAATTCTTCTCTCATCCCATTCCATCATTTATACCTGCAAAATTTGCTATGCTTAATGACAGGATTGTATCTTCATCTGAGGCAAGTACTAGTGACACTAGTACCTCATGTATTTCAGATAACACTTCAGTATCATCAGCACACAATCATTCTTTTCAAAATAAAATCAACTCTCTCAATGCAAATGAGGCATACAGTGATAATGATTTAACACTTACTGATTCAAGTTATCCAAATGTAATGGAGAACATAATACATCTAAATTAAAATCAAATTGTTTTCAATGTGGTAAAGACGATCATGTAGTTAAGCATTGTCCTCAACTACATCACAGATATGTTTAGACGTTCTTTTGGAAGTAAACTAAATCAGTTAGTTAATAAGTTCTTTTGCAAGAAATCCACTTCGGAGAAACCTAAAGTTATTCAAACTTGGGTGGCCATTACACCAGGTTAATTCTCTTTTGATATGATTGCAGGAGTCGTCCACTAAGTCTGTAAATAGTGTATGGCATGTTGATAGTGGATGCTCGAGACACATGACGGGGCTTAAAGATTTATTGACCAACTACCGCATAATCGATGGTGGCTATGTTGCCTTCGCAGGAGACAAGAAAGGAGGAAAAATGATAGGTCAAGGAGAAGTTTGTAATGGTTCGCTCACCTTGGAAAAAGTCAATTATGTTCCCGAGCTTGCATTTAACCTATTGAGCGTCTCTCAGATTTGTGATAAAAGCATTCCAGTCTTATTCAAGTCTGATGAATGTATCTTTTTGAAGTCTGAGTTTGATATTCCAGATAATCTAGTTCTCATGCGGGCTCCCAGAAAGAATGATACATATCTCCTTGACATGAATTCAAAGAGCTCATCATCTGCAGTCACATGCCTCTTGTCAAAAGCTTCCACCTCTGAGTCCTTCTTATGGCATCGTAGATTGGGCCATGTTAATTTCAAAATAATAAACAAACTAGTTAAAAACAATCTCGTTCGGGGATTACCTTTAAAAGATTTTTCTGTGGTCGAGAAATGTATGGCATGTGCTAAAGGAAAGCAACATAAGAAACCACACAAACCTAAAATTGAAAATAGCATCTTAAATCCCCTAGAGTTGTTACATACTGATTTGTTTGGCCCAATAAGTGTTAAATCTATTGCTAAGAAATCTTTTTGTCTTGTGGTTACAGATGATTACTCCAGATATTCATGGGTAAGATTTCTTACTCAAAAGGGAGAGACGACTGAGGAGTTGCAAAAGTTAATTCTCTCGATTGAATCGATAAGCAAGAGAAAGGTTATGGCTATTCGAAGTGACAACGGTACTGAATTCAAAAATCAAATTTTGATTCCTTCTGTGCCACTAAAGGGATATTAAGACAGTTCAGTGCTGCGAGAACTCCTCAGCAGAATGGTGTCGCGGAACGAAAGAATCGCACCCTAATTGAAGCCGCACGTACAATGTTAATAGAATCCTCCTTACCCATCATATTTTGGGCTGAGGCTGTGAATTGTGCTTCTTATGTTCTCAACAGGGTGCTGATAGTCAAAGATAAGATGAAAACCCCGTATGAACTATTTCACAAACGAAAGCCCTTGATTGATTTCTTTCGCCCATTCGGCTGCTCGTGTACTCTTCTGAATACTCAAGCACAGAAGACAAAATTTGGTGCTGTTTCTGATGAATGTTATTTCGTAGGATATTCTTCTTCCCAGAAGGCTTATCGGGTATATAACAAGAGGACACGTATAGTTCAGGAGTCATTCTATGTCGATTGGCAGGAATCTAATTCATCTAATGTTCCCACAGAACCAGCTTGGTTCTTTGACTCAGATACGGTGTTCAAATCATTCAATCTTCCAGTCTTCACTGATGATGAGCCCCTCTCCAATTCAACAACAAACTTCATTCCACCTGCCCCCGTACCAACTGAGTCTATTGTGCCTCCTGTTACCACATCTGTTAATGATACTTCAGTCAGTGTTACTTCTTCCTCATCTTCATTTGATCTTCCTCCTCCACCCATATCAACATCACCTTCTTCATCTCCTTTACCAACTCTTCTTCCCCATTCAGCTCATCATTTAACCAACCATCTACTGATATCCCTTCCATGACTGTGGATTTCAAACTTTGAAAGATCATCCACACGACAACATAATTGGTTCCATTACTGATGGAGTTCGAACACGGAGTCAATCTGGATTGATCAACGTTTGCTTGTTTTCTTGTTTTATATCTCAAACTGTTCCTAAGAACGTTCATGCAGCTCTCCAAGATCCCTGCTGGGTAGAGTCGATGCAATGGAATTGCAACAGTTCAGAAAACTACGGGTGTGGACCCTGGTGGATCTTCCACCAAATAAGTATCCTATTGGCACGAAATGGGTTTTCAAGAACAAGCCTGATGATCGAGGAATAGTGGTGCGAAACAAATCCAGATTAGTAGTTCAAGGCTTTGCTCAAGAAGAAGGAATTGACTACACAGAAGTCTTCGCACCTGTCGCCCGTCTTGAAGCCATTAGAATATTCTTAGCGCACGCTGCTCACAAGCAATTTAAAGTCTATCAGATGGATGTCAAATGCGCATTTCTCTATGGGGACATTGATGAAGAGATATACGTGTGTCAACCCCCAGGATTTGAAGATCCAGATTTTCCTGACAAAGTATATAAGCTTGATAAGTCACTTTATGGACTTTATCAAGCTCCTCGGATTTGGTATGAAACCCTGACACAGTATCTCTTGAGCAATGGTTTTACACGAGGCACCATTGACATGACTCTATTCAAAAGAGAGGTAAACGGCGAGATGTTGATTGTGCAAGTTTACGTTGATGACATTATTTTTGGTTCTTCAAATCCTCAATTATGTCGGGAGTTTGAGGAGGTCATGCGAAACAGATTTGAGATGAGCATGATGGGAGAGATGTGTTTCTTTCTCGGGCTGCAAGTTGAACAAAAACCAGATGGAATTCTTATTCATCAGAGAAGTATATTAAAGAAATTTTGAAGAAATTCAAAATGAATGATGCTGCTTCTGAGATGACTCCCTTCACGGCTCAGACATGTCTCACTCCGGATGAAAACGGCAAACCAATCGATCCTCATCTCTACAGATCCATGATTGGCTCTCTCATGTACCTGACAGCAAGTCGTCCTGACATAACCTTTGCTGTGGATATTGTGCTCGATACCAATCAGCTCCTAAAGAATCCCATGCCAAGGCAGTCAAACGAATTTTTTGTTATTTAAAGGGATCTTCTCGTTTAGGACTTTGGTATCCTTATGGTGGTAATTTTGACCTGCACGCTTATTCTGACAGCGATCCAATGGCTGCAAATTAAACAGAAAATCTGTTACTGGAGGCTGTCAGTATTTGGGAAACTACCTTGTTTCTTGCAAAGCAAGAAACAGACTACAGTTTCTCTCTCAACAGGAGAAGCTGAATATATTGCAGCCTCAAGCTGTTGTTCGCAAGTGTTATGGATTCAGCATCAATGATGGACTATGGGATTAACTTTCTTCATACTCCTTTGTTTTGTGATAACGAAGCGGCCATTGGAATTGCCAAGAATCCAATTCATCATTCCCGGACCAAGCACATTGAGACACGAATTCATGCCATCCGTGATGCTCAAGAAAAGGGTTTCATTGATATCATTCCTATTGATACAAAACATCAAAAAGCAGATCTTTTCACAAAAACATTTGATAAACCACGTTTTTATGAATTGATTTCTATGCTAGGATTAATATCATTCTGACAAACTTTTCTGAGCAAAACAATTGTTTCACCTGTACATAAGTACATATTTTCTTTCTGGTCTTGATTGTTGTCTAACTTGTGTCACATAGATCCTTTTCTTTTAATCTTGTGTTTCTTTGATTCTTAAGAAATTCTTCTTTTAGTAGGCTTTTAAAAAAATAATAAAAAAAAAATAAAAAAAAAAATTTCGGGGGAGATTCATACTGATAATAAGTCTTAATTTTTCATTCTCTCAGGAATTCAAGAAAATGAAGTTAAAACAAGGGACATCTTATGTTGGGATATGCATGATAGACTCATCCCGAAACAAAGTAAACAAGTGATCATGCAGCAAACATAAAGATCATAACTCAGTAATAAGGATTATCCTCATGATATTTTGGTATGCACAAAGATACAAGTCTTGTGTACAACTTGGTTGAGAGTTGCTAATTGATATCAAAGGTTATCGATGTGAAACTTATGGTGTTTCTCACTGGGATGGTGACTCGGTGATAACACCCTCTAAGTCAAACGTTAAATAATCTCAAATAGCCTATTATTGTACATATAGATTATCGATGTGAATCTTATGGCGTTTCCCACTGGGATGGTGACTCGGTGATAACGCCCTCTAAGACAAACATTATATAATCTCAAATAGTCCACTCTTGCATACACATTCATATGTTTCATAAGAACAAGATGTGTGTTTATCTCCTCTGCTATGCGAAAGCATTGACCTGGAGTGATGATCTTCTCTGCTATGCGAAAGCATTGACCTGAAGCTCTCATCAACACGCCTAGATGATCTTCTCTGCTATGTGAAAGCATTGACCTGAAGCTCTCATCAATTAGTTATAGGTTGTGTCTGGATCTCACATATATGTGTGTCTACATCTGTACATTATAGAGTCCCATCTGCATATGTGTCAGTCAGTGTGATTGTACATCAGTATAATGATCAGGCAATATCAATGATTATGCTCAATAAACCTTGATGACGAGACTAGGTCTTTATCAAATATCAGTGGGGACCAAGTTGCTGAGTTTCTAAGACAATTCAGAACATGATAAACAGCTGCAGATCATGAGTTGAAAAGAGATGGGAATGGGTTTAAGCGGACAAATATATCAGCAATCTCGCTAAGTCATGATCCTCTTAAAACACTTCAAGAAAACATGATACTATATCCTTTAACTATTTTATTTTATTTTATTTTATTTTAATTTTAATTTTATTTCGTTTTTATTAATAAGTGAAGTTTCTGCGAAACTACAGTTTCGCATAGCGAAACAGCGTTTCGCTCGGAAACTATGATTTTCGCCGTGCCGAAAAACTATAGTTTTGTGCCGCAGAAACTATAAGTTCGCTTGGCCGAATCTATAGTTTCACAGTGTCGAAACTACATTTTCTTATTGCAGAAAGTATAGTTTCGCTCTGCCGAAATTATATGTTAAGTTCTCTGCAAACTCCTATGTATATAAACATAGTTTCGAATCAAGATACTCACTTTCGCAAAAATAGTCATTTTCGTCGAAACTGTGCACTGTTAGGGTTTTTGAGTCTCGTGACACAAATCTCCGTCGTTGTCTTGTTTTATCGCATTGTCACCTGATTTTGAAGTTCTCATGTGAGTTTCGAACTCAGACTATGAGTTTTCATAGACTAATCTATCGTACATTTGGCTGGATTGAAATGTGTCGTTTGGGTAGTCTCGCAGTTCGTTCTGCGAAACTACACCATCCTACAGCGAAACTGAACGAAAGTTCATTAGATACTGCGAAACTGTGTGGTTATGCTGCCCGAGCGAACCTAACATTTTCGTCAAGAAAAATCAGTTTCGCCCAGTTCAATCCATTATCATATCTTGCGAAATTAGAGTTTCGTCTTTGCGAAACTACAACAAAAAAAAAAAATATATATATATATATATATATATATATATATATATATATATATATATATATATATATATACATATATATATATATATATACTAATTAATCTGTAAATTCATTCTAAATATACATGTATATATCTGTATTCTTACGTTTATCACAATTTGTTTATTTACATTACGTTTGTAAATATTTGAATTCTAATATAATTCCTAACCGGTCGTGTTTGTTTGTCAGATAAAAAATGGCAAACCTCAAGTTTGATGTTCGAAACAATATCACTGCTATTCTAGACGACTCACATCCTAAAGCAGCGGGATTCAGAGACTGCATTAGGTGGCTACAAAGATCCCCTATAGCATTCGCCATATCTCATTCCACGACTATTTATGATCTACACATTCGAGACTTCTGGAGAACTACTGAGTATATCACAAGGGGAGATTCGGAGAGTATTGTAGCCAAGGTTCTGGACCACCAAGTGAACATCACAGAAGAAGTTATTTCCAGGGTGTTGAGATTAGAAGAAGACACAGGAGGTGATATTGATTTGTCTGATCAGGAGGTGTTTGATGCCTTCTTAACTATGGGATATGAAGGTCCTCCTTTTGGGACTAGAAAGGAAATCAAGAAATCCTTTCTGTCCAAGGAGTGGAGGTACATTGCCCATGTCTTCATAATGTGCTTAGATCACCGAAAAGGTGGATCAGATGGGTTAAACTTAGACTGGGCAAAAGCCATGGTTATATGTTGCCGAGGTGAGAAGGCTAACATTTCTAATCTCATATTTAGCTGCATGGCCGAAAATGTAATGGCTTTGAAGAAGGACAAATGGCCGCTCTATCCCCGATTTCTTCAAATGATCATCGACGATCAAGTTCCCAACATTCCGAGGCATGGAGAGGTGAAGCATCTAGTGTCTATGAATACCAGAATTTTTGCCGACTGCTGTGCCATCAGGCACGACTTCAGTGGTAGGATCACTCATCTATGGGAAAACATGTATACCCCTGATCAATGGGATTATATCAAGAAGGTGATCCAGTCTGAAGCGAGACGAACAGAGGAAGTTAGACCAACTGAGTCGGAGGCAGTAAAGAAGAGAAAGAGATATGCCAAGGAGAAGGATTACAACTTTGAGAAAGAAGTGGCAGAGATGGCAGCTAAAGCAAAAATGGAGAAAGAAAAGAGGTCCAAAAGGACGGTTGATACCAGGGAGGAAGAGAGGAGGACAAAACAGAAACATCAGACATTTTCTGAGCCTCCACAATCTGAGAGACACACTAGTTTAGATGAGGATGTGATCCGAAATCTCAATACCTCTCTCTCTAACGAACTAAGTATGATAAAGACTAAGCTGACAAATCAGGAGATGAGGGAGAGACAAAAGGATGAATTGCTGGATGGTATGAAGAAAATGCTGGTTGATCAAAATAATTTGATCAAAAGGTTATTGAAGGAAGTAAACGAGTTGAAAGCTGCCGCCGGCCTGCCGAATCAGCTAACTCAATACGAGTTAGATGATTTAACTGACACATCTAAGTACCCGTTCCTGTCTGTGGGTACTTCTTCGAAGGCAGGAGAGGGCACCTCGGGAGCAGCAACAGAAGAAGCTGGAGGGTCTGGTAAAGGAATTGGAGATCCTGAGATGGAGAATTTGCAAACTGACGATGATGTGGTTGATGCTGGCTTTGTAGATTTGGGAATAAACCTTGGAGATTTTACCGGTGAAGAGCAAATGGGAAAACAACCCATTCAGGAGGGTCTGGTGGATGAGGAAGTTGATGAGGAGCAGTTGGTAGATTACGACTCAGAGCCCGAGTTCTATGAGGTTGATGAACGGCCTTTGACATATGTGATACAGAAGGGTGAAAATGAAAATGATATTTTTGAGATGGAGAAGAGTGATTGGTTTGTAAGAGAGAAGGAACCTGAAGAGTTAACTCCACTATTTCAGAATATGGAGAGTTTGAAGAAGAAAGAGGCTGATAAGAAGATAGTGAGCTGGAAGTACAACCCCGACTTGAAAATGTTTATGATAAAAAGGCGAGGGGGTGGAATCACTTATCTTCACAAGAGGAAGGCATTCAAGACCTTGCCAAAATGGGATTTGAGAAGGTTGGCATCTTTGCCTTTACTTGGAGCACACTTGAGTGATAGAGCCAGATTTCTAGAAAAAGAAATCCAACATGGGCTCAATGATAACTTTGAGGCTTTCGGTTTTATGAAAGCAGAAAGAAAAAGATCAAAGAAAGATAAAGATTGGGCTACTGGGAAGGGAAGGATTGTGTTGAGCGTGAAGCCTCCTAAGACGGTTCAAAGGGTTAGATTGGCAGATCCGTCCCCCTCGCGTCTGAAAGAGTTTGAGAAGTGGTTTTATGACAATCAGACGGGGGAGGCTGTTATCAGAGTTAAGGGTGGAATTGAATACCGAATCTTTGACCCGATGGAGTTGTTTGGTTTTTCAGATGATGATCTACTGGTTCTGTGTGAGAACCATATTAAGGCAGGGGCAGGAGAAGAAACGAGAAGGGAAGCTAGCTTGTTCATGATTGTAGTGAACAAAGTTAGAGGAGTGAGAGCTGAAGTGAAAGCGCTGGCAGAGAAAGTTAGAGCTGAGGATGATTTACACATGGACATTCAGGATTTAGCAAACAATTTGCACAAGCTAGTGCTCATCCTGATGAAGCCAATGAGGCAGGAGGCAACCAAAGAAGAACAAGTGCTGAGGCTCAACAGAGTAAAGCTGCAGGAGCTGATCCGGAAACATCATGTGCAGGTAACGAGAAGGCTGGAGCTGAATGAAGACATAAAGCCAAGAAGAATGGGTGAGATCCAACCTAGGGGGAGTATTGAAGATCAAGATAGGTTGGACTCACCATTGGATTAGTTTTTGTTTATCTTTCGTTGTAATAGGATCTTTGTTAGTTTCCTTTTGTAAGTTTGTTTAGTGCAAATCTATATGTTAGCTGTCGGGCGAAACTATAGTTTCGGCCTGGCGAAACTGTTAGTTTCGCCAGACGAAACTATTGAGCTCAGATCATGTTTACCCGGTTAAACTGATAGTTTCTACGGGGCGAAATTATAGTTTCGCCTATATAGTTTCGCATAGCGAAACTATATGCGAAACTATGACAGCTATATATAGATTTCTTTTGTCTAAATTGTGAGGAATCCTTGCAAGAAACCCTAATCGTGTATTATTGTTGCAAGAGGCTATTGTAAGCTTGTTCTTTCTGAATACATTGAGCTTATTTCAATTCATTCACTGTTGTTCATCATTAAAACCATGTTTGAAAGCTTTTTGGTGTTATTTTGATCATCCTTCTATTAGTGTTGATTGTGTGTGTTTGGTATTGAGCGATTCAAGCATTCTTCTGCACTGAAAACCGATCAAATGGACCAACACTTTATTTCTTAACCTCTTCTCCTTGTGATCGATGATCGCCACTGGTTGCTCTACATAGTTGAGCCGTTCGTCTACCTCGATGTCCTCCAGTGGGACGATCATATTTTCGTCCGCCAAACACTTCCTCAGATGAGATACGTGGAAGGTCGGGTGAATTCCACTTAACCCATCTGGTATATCTAACCTATAGGCCACCTCTCCTACTCGAGCAATGATTCGGAAAGGGCCTATGTATCGCGGACTCAACTTACCCCGCTTCCGGAATCGAATGATCCCTTTCCAAGGTGAGACCTTTAGCATAACCCGATCTCCCACCTGGAACTCAATCGGCCTGCGTCGTTTGTCAGCATACAACTTCTGTCGGTCTTTGGCCGTCTTCATATAGGCTTTGATCCTCTCGAGCTTTTTAGTCATAGCCTCGATCACTTCGACGCTTCCCAATTCCTTCTGACCAATATCACCCCAACAGACGGGTGTTCTGCATCTCCTACCGTATAGCATCTCATAGGGTGGCATGTCAATGCTGGCATGATAGCTGTTGTTGTATGAGAATTCAGCTAACGGTAGGTGGTCATCCCAACTTCCCCCGAAGTCAATAACACATGCCCGAAGCATGTCCTCCAAAGTCTGAATGGTCCTTTCTGACTGATCATCAGTTTGGGGATGATAAGCCGTGCTAATATGCAACCTCGTCCCCATAGCCTCATGGAATTTCTTCCAGAATTTGGATGTAAACCGAGTGTCGCGATCAGACACAATCGACACCGGCACGCCATGACGAGTCACAATCTCTTTGATGAAAAGATCTGCCAACCTTTCGGACGAATATGTCTCGCGCATCGGTAGGAAGTGAGCACTCTTCGTCAGACGATCCACAATCACCCATATAGTATCATACCCTTTCGGGGTACGTGGAAGCTTTGTGATAAAATCCATGGTGATGTGCTCCCACTTCCGTTCCGGTATGTCCAACGGTTGAATCTTTCCATACGGCTTCTGGTGCTCTGCCTTTACTTGCAAGCACGTGAGGCATTTACTCACATACTCCACCACATCACGCTTCATACCCGGCCACCAATAATCTTTCTTCATGTCTTGGTACATCTTGGTAGCACCGGGATGAATGGAGTATCGAGTTTTATGGGCTTCGTCCATGATCTTCATACGTAGATCCCCAAATCGAGGAATCCACATTCGCCCAAATCGAGTCTTGACACCAAACGTGTTTTCACCCAATTCCGCGACCAGACCTCTCATCCTTTCGAAGTTAAGACGATCTTCTTTCAAAGCCTCATCTTGAAACTCCTTAACCTGAGTCATCAAATCAGAGGTCATAATTAGCTGGTAAGCCTTTACCCGGATCGGCTCGGGCCTTTCTTTTCGGCTAAGGGCATCAGCCACCACGTTGGCTTTGCCCGGATGGTAATGAATCTCACAATCATAGTCTTTTATCAGCTCTAACCATCGCCTCTACCTCATATTTAAATCTTTTTGCTCAAAGAAATATTTCAAGCTTTTGTGGTCTGTGAAAATGGTGCACTTCATTCCGTAGAAGTAGTGCCTCCAAATCTTTAACGCGAAGACCACAACTGCTAGCTCCAAGTCATGAGTGGGGTAGTTAACCTCATGAACTTTCAGCTGTCAGGATGCATAGGCTATCACCTTTCCCCTTTGCATTAATACGCACCCCAACCCCGAGTAGGAAGCATCAGAATAAACCACCAGATCTTCGCTCCCTTCGGGTAATGCCAATACAGGAGCTTGGGTCAATCTCGTCTTCAATTCTTCAAACGCTTTCTCTTGAGCTTGACCCCATACAAACTTCACATCTTTCCGGGTCAACTTGGTCAGTGGAGAAGCAATCTTGGAAAAGTCTTGGATAAACCTTCGGTAGTAGCCCGCCAAACCCAAGAAACTACGGATCTCGGATGGCGTCTTTGGAGACTTCCATTGCATTACTGCTTCCACTTTTGCCAGATCAACCATAATTCCATCCGATTTACCACGTGACCCAAGAATTGAACTTCACGCAACCAAAATGCGCACTTGGAGAATTTAGCATACAACTTCTCCCTTCTCAACGTCTCCAGAACTTCGCGAATGTGACCGGCATGCTCCGTCTCACTCTTCGAATAAATCAAGATATCATCGATGAATACAATCACTGATTTATCCAACATCGGCCGGCACAATCTGTTCATCAGATCCATAAAAGCAGCTGGCGCATTGGTCAACCCAAAAGACATGACGAGGAATTCGTAGTGACCGTAGCGCATACGAAAAGCTGTTTTAGGGATATCCTGCTCTTTCACTTTCAGTTGATGGTAGCCCGATCGAAGATCTATTCGTGAGAACCAACTGGCGCCTTGAAGCTGATCGAACAGATCATCGATTCTCGGCAAGGGGTATCTGTTCTTCACCGTCAATTTATTCAGCTCGCGGTAGTCGATGCACATCCTCATACTACCATCTTTCTTCTTTACGAACAGGACCGGAGCACCCCAGGGTGAGATACTCGGTCTAATAAACCCCTTATCCAGCAGCTCTTGTAACTGCTCCATCAACTCTTTCATCTCCGTCGGGGCCAATCGATATGGTGCTTTGGCAACAGGTTGGGCGCCTGGTATCAGATCAATCTGGAACTCGATCTCTCTGTCAGGTGGCAATCCCGATAAGTCTTCCGGGAACACGTCTGGAAACTCACGCACAACTGGAACATCAGATAGTTGTGGTGTCGGCATTTCCACATCCTTTACATAACATAAGAAAGCGCTACATCCACGCCTCATACATTTTCCCGCCACTGCCATTGAGATCACCTTCGGAATCATAGTAACCCGATCCCCATAAACTGTCACTGAACTACCGTCGGGCGCTGTCAAACTGATCATCTTCTTGTGACACACAATGTTCGCCTCAAAATCCGCCAACCAATCCATTCCGAGCACCAAATCAAAACCTCCTAACGTCATCGCAAACGGTTTAACCGGAAATTTGTGGCCCTCTAATTCCACATCACAACCCTCTATTACCTCGGAAATCCTGGTAGTTTTACCTATAGCAGTCTCTACATCAAACGGTACATCCACACGTCTACTACTAACGGGCAATTTAACACAGAAAGCAGCAGAAATAAAACTCCTACTGGCACCCAAATCAAATAATACAGAGGCTAAAGTTTGGTTCAACAGAAACGTACCGGACACTACATCAGGGCCCGTCCTAGCCTCTTCCTGCGTCATCGTGAATGCCCTGGCGCTTGCTCTCGACCCTTCACCCCCTGTCTTCTTCACGCTGGAACCCTCAGATCTCGGCTTCTTGCAATCTTTATTCATATGGCCACTTTCCCAACAATTAAAGCACCTCATTCCCTTACATTCTTTAGCCACGTGACCGGGCTTCCCACACTTAAAACAGACATTCAGCCCCCATCTGCACTCGCCACCGTGCTCTCTCCCACATTTCCCACACTTTCTCGACCCTGTATTTGACGTGACCACACGGCGATCATCAACCCGTGCCTTCTTGCTACTTGTCAAAGTATCACCTCGGCCAAACCTCTTCCCTTGCCAGTTTCTCTCACCACCTCCCTTCTTACTACCCTCAGCCTTCACCGACACAGCCCGTTCATCGTACAACCTTCCCGCCAAATCCACTGCCGACCTGAAAGTGCTCGGTCGAGCAGAAATCAAATGCCAACGAATCTCAGCTGGCAGTCCCTGAATATACCGGTTGATCTTTCGAGACACCGGCGTCACCTGCTCCGGCACCAACCGCGCCATGTCATTAAACTTAGTGCTGTATTGTTGGTGGGTCATCGTCCCCGCCTCCAACTGCAGGAACTCTCTCTCAACTCTGTCCATTTCCCGACGAGGACTAAACTCCTCGATCACCATTCTCTTCAACTCGGACCACTTCATCTTCCCAATGGCCCTGCTACCCTCGACCTGGACTATATTATCCCACCAGCACAAAGCCGTCCCCGTGAAAGAGTGGGTAGCAAACTTCACCTTCTTGTCCTCCTGGCAATCACTAATATTGAGGACAACCTCCATTTCCCTCACCCATTGGTGAGCATTAGCAGCGGTACCAGTACCATCAAAAGTCGGGGGCTTGCACCTCATAAATGCCCCGTAGTTACAACCCCGTGTCGTCTCCCGTATCTGCTCTTCCTCCTCTTCCTCTTCATCATCAGATAGTACCGTTTCCGCTTCTGTCTGTTGCTGTCTACCTGAGGATCGATTCCTCCCTCGCCTCTCGTCTTCACATACTGCCTTTATCACTTCGGTCACTACAGACAGTAAGATCGTCTGCATGACCTGGTGCACCTCCTCAACCACTGCCTCTTTTACCGAGGCTCTCAAATTGGCGCTTTCGTCTGCCTCCTCCTGATAAGGGGTCTCGTTTTCCTCGTGAACTACTTTCTCTACTCTAGGTCTACCGCTCGTGTTACGCCGTTCAGCACCGCGTCCACCACCACGTGAAGCTTTAGATGATCTACCACCGACCATCTTCTATCACACTGAAAGATTCAAACACCAACACGGTCATTCAAGGAAATAGCTCAGTTTATGTCAAGTATAGTAAGTCCCTAATTACAGTGGCCAGTTGTGATTAGCCACTTACTCTACTCTTCGCACCCCGAGCATTACCTGTCCTGACTACATTAGTATCTAAATCTAACAGTACACATAAATCACATCACATGCGCATATAATACCACTTTATCTTTAAGAAAAATACTGATGGCACGCAACTACTCAGATGGCATTCTCTTCCTTTCTGCCCCATTCTCAGTTTAAGTTTAGGTTTATTTGAAAATTTACCCATTTTACTTAAACTTTTGCTCTGATACCAACTTGTAAGGCCACGTTCCCGGGCACCTTACGGTTGGTCATTCATCGCACTACAATATATTAAGTAAAATAACGCAGCGGAATTAATAATATATACTTTCTCATTTCATCATAAAAGCTTTTACAATACATTACATCGTTAACTTGACTACAAAATACAAGCTTTCTTTACATTGCCTAACTTTACTATGATTGCCGCTGAAGCATATGAAACCTCAGATTACTTAAGTAATCTCGTTTATTCGAATCCTCAGCAATCATAGGGTCATAAACAGTGACCTCTAATATAAAAACATAAAATTTTTCATCATAAAGATGATTTCTTAAGTAATCCCTTTTATGGGAATCCTCAAGAAATCTTGTAATGGCATACAACATAATGTGTTGCGTGCATTATGGGCCCACAACACATGACGTTGCAGCATTATCAAAAGGAGAATGTCGTCTCAAAAGAGCTGAGTAGCCGCCTCGTGCCATCCCCAGCAACACTACCTGCCAATTGGAAACACATAAAAAGTCAGCGTTGCTGAGTGAGTTCTAGTTTTATAATAAAACATACTTTCGTTTATTATAACCGTTCTTTCATACATGCGTTCACACATCATACGTACACGTAGATAATAGCATTATTATCTTCATCATTCGTTCATTAGTTTTCATTCATACATTCATTACATTTGTTCGAACATTCATTTCATTCATTCATACATTCATTTCATTTGTTCGAACGTTCTTTACATTCGGTGACATGCACAATACCCCAAACATCATACATACTACTGGTGCTGGACCTGTGGTAATCAACCACGAACGTTGTGCACTACTGCGGATCCAGTCACCTGGGGTAGGTACATGCACCACTTATCTTTCCACTTTCCTTCTGGATCAACGCCATATGCTATACCCCGAACATTGTGCACTACTGCGGGTGCTGGACTTGTGATGATCAATCACGAAAGTTGTGCACTACTACTGATCCAGTCACCTAGGGTAAGCGGCAAGGATCCCATACATACATATGGTCAATCACAAAGACTGACCCCGATGTGCATCCTTCGGGGTAGCTAACCCGCACACCGTTGAGCTAACACCTGTCAGGGGTGTGCACCTCCATACATTTGCTTGCAAGCCTTTCTTACATTCATTCGTTCATTCATTAATGCATGCATTCATTCATCATGTTCCTCTTTCATTATCTTTCACTTTACGTTCTTATTACATTCGTTTCGTTCATTCATTCATTCACGTAAAGTCATAAAAGTAAACATACGTCACACAAGAAACATAGATATCTACAATCCATCAGTTATTATCATCATACAAGGCTACTTCATACTTAGCCTACATACATCATACATACACTTCTCTCCTCGTTCACATCAGCCCTATTTGGGCGATTGAACATACTCAAGTCGCATGTTCTCCATGCGACTGGGTCATGCGAATGGGCCGTTAGGCGAATGGGCGAACAATCGTGCGAATGGACTTCCTTTAGTACAAGTAAACACTATGCGACTGAGCTATATACGACTAACCCTCAACCGTGCGGCTGAACTACCATGCGAATGGACCTATGCGACCGAATCCCTCAATCGCATGGCCTGTCACGCGAATGAGTCTCAATCGTGCATCTGAGCATCAATCGTGCGGTTGAACATCAGTTGTTCTTCATTCGGGCGACTGGCCCTTCATTCGCCTAGCCCTAACTTTGCAGCGACTGGAGTTCTTCACGAACAGCAGCCGCGACCTACGAAGTCCAAACCCTTCTAAACACATTTCCAGCCCAAATTAACCCTTCTAAACCTTAGGGATTCATACTAGGACATCATACAAGCATATACAAGTCCTAAATCTTACCTTAAACACTTCACCCAAGATTTCACCCAAATGGGTCAACATACACTTTCTCAAAAATAGGGTTTATATGTGATCCAGCCCCAAAATCGTTTGAAAATATGTAAATGAGGGGTTCTAGAACTCATAATAACAGGTAGGAGTTGAAGAGCTTTGTCTTGACTAGCTTCTCGACAAATCTTGAGCCCGGGTCAGCACTTTCTCTCTTTCTTTCTCTGCTCTCTCTTGCTCTCTGCTCTTCTCCCGACTGAAAGTGTAAGTGTTGGGAGGAGAAGAAAGCTGCTCCTCTTTTATAGGTACAGCTCAGTCGCCCGATGCCCAGGGGCGACTGGACCTTCAGTCGCATGAACACGATACGACTGGACCTCCAGTCGCATGAGTTCCATGCGGATGAATCTTCAGTCGTGCGATTGAACTCCAGTCGTACGGTTGAGCTTCAATCATTCGCGTATCGTGCGATTGAACCTCCAGTCGCATGAATTCCATGCGACTGAGACTCAGTCGCGTATCACTTCAAAAGCCAAACTTCCGGGTGTTACATTGGAGTCTCAGGTAGAGTAATGTAGGGTCCACTATGTGAGTTGTCAGGGTAGCACATCAACTGATGTTGTGGTTCTGTGATTTCCCTATCAAGCACATGAAGGGCTGAACTCAGTTGGTTCATGGAGTTACCAGAGGAGTTCTGCATGTTCATCTCCATCTGGAATGCACTTAGGATACCATACAACTCTATGAGAGAAAGAGTCTTAAGGTCCGAAGTTCTCTTGATCACCATACAATAGTGTGTCCATAGTTTAGGAAGGGAATACATGAACTTCCTAACTATGTCTCGGTTCTCAAGAGGTACTCCAATATCCAAAAGAGTATCTACTATCTCAACATACCTGAAGTATTGTTGAGTCAAGGTCTTACCAGCCTTTAAAGTAAAGTTCTCAAACTGCTGCTTCAAGAGATCCTTCTTGTTCTCTTTGGTTTTCTTGGATCCTTCATACATCAGCTTCAATGCATCCCACAAGTCTTTGGCTGTCTTGCACTTCTTGAAGCCTCTGTAGATGGAATTGGGGAGAGCAGTTTGGAGAGAAGTCATAGCCCTTTGATCTAGCTCTATTTTCTTTCTATCTTCTTCTGAGTAATCATCAACATCTTTCGGAATGATGCGATTACCAGTGGCAGAAGTAGTGCTTGGTATGAAAGGACCATTGACAATGGAGTCCCACATTCTTGAATCTTGACACTTTATGAAGCCTTCCATTCTAGTGCACCATGTGTTAAAGTCTTCAGGGGTGATCAGTGGGGACTTGGTCATGGTGCCAGTTTCCATATCAGCCTTGGAGAGAGCGGCCATTTGAGTAAGTGGTTTGTGGTGAGGAGTGAAAAACAAGTTGATTTGGATGGTAAGATCTCACAATCAAGAGCCTGGAAGCTCTGATACCAATTGCAGGATCGTGTATACTGGTCACTCAACGAGAGGTTTTCTCTTAAACTCACCTTGAACGACACTCAGCCAGAGTCTATAAAGAGTTGATCACAATATAACAAGTAACAAGCAGTAAATAAACACAAGATGTAAATTTTCAAGGTACTTTTATATATTGCTTCTCAACTCAAAGGATTACAAGACTCTTGGACTCAAATCGGTACTTAATGAGTTACAACGAGAAGATATATATAATACTACCTACAGCCGGATATACTTTGATACCAGCTGGAAACCTCTAACCAAACATCTATACTACAAGACTCTAGGTGAGGTATCTTAGACATTTTGCCTGAGAGTTGGTAGTCAAGACATGTCCCTGACTTACCTTTTGTCACTAACTAAAGTTGGTAACATGTACTATCATAAAAAGGTGTACAGTAGATTAAAGTATGGTCAACAACATGGTTCTTTAGGAAGAAGCCATGCTGTATCAGAGTTCTGCAGCGGACTGTTAGAGACCATACTTATGTCTACTGGACATAGTAGTGTCTTCCGAAGGATAAAATGCTTCGGAAGAATAACTTCTTCCGAAGCCACTTATACTTCGGAAGATCTCATGCTTAGCTTTGGAAGCCCTTGAATGTAGCACCAGAATTGACTATGTGAAGTGGTTTTGGTTGCACCAGTCTTATGATGATGACCCAACATACTTCCAGATTTTAAACATGATGCTCTTGTATTGGCTGCTCCAAAACTCCTTTATACTATTAACAACTTTAATCACGTCACTTCAGTCCATTGTTACACAACCTTAATCAAAACTCATAAAATCTTGAAGATCATAATTCTTTGTGGTTTTGTTGTATAGGCCATGAAAACCTCGAAATTTCTCAAAAAATAAAAAAATCATAAGTGATCACGAGTCAATATATTAGTGTTTAATTGATGTAAATGTTTGATTTTACATTGTGATTAATGTGTAATAAGTTGACTTTGTTTATATATTGATTCATAGGTGTTTGGAGCTTAAAATAGCATAATTTGAGGCAAAAGAAACAAAACATGAAAGTTGATGGACTGAAGTTATAAATATTAAAAAATGTAAAAAAGAGGGCAAGAAAAACACCCGATCTAGGTTTGGGCGTATCATACGTCGTGCAGCGTATGAGGTGTGTATAGGTTGTGTATCATACTCCAGTGGCGTATCAACAACGTATAAAATGGTGTATTTAAAGAATAAAACAGAGAGTTGAGCGTCTGAAACCAAGTGAAGGCGTGTGATACGCCGGGTAGGGGCATACCATACGCCAGCCACTAACGAACCCTTTGATTTTATGGAATTTCAAGTTTATTTAAACCAAATCAATCCTAAATCGTAGAACAACTTCCCTTACATGAAATCTAGCAAATTCAAGGAGCTTTTTAGTGCTTTAAAGCTTCTTAACATCCTCCATGTCATTATTGATCATCATTGGAAGTTAATGAACATGATGCGTGGGTAGGTTTTCTTGATTGTTTTTCGGAGCATGATTCGTATCAAGTGAGTCAATTGAAATGCTTTATGTAGGCTTTTGTAATGAACATTAGACTATTGAATGAAGTTTTATGTTTTGATTAGTAATGTCTTGTTTCCAGTTAACCTCACAGTTGGATTTTAGACATCAGAAACACATAATTATTAAACTTTAAACATTCACTATTATAGCAACATAAATTAAAATTGTTAATACATAGGACATTGTGTAAATTCTACTACATTCATCCATGATAAAATTCAATTTGTTAGAATTCCAGTCTTAAAACACAACCAGTTAACTTTACATCCATGCCAAGCAATCATTTTTATTCCATCTTTTATTTATCTATATAGCTAATATGCATAGAAAAGTCAACTTTACTCTAGTTTTAAAATTTTAAAGAAGCTCTCAAGCATATTGGTAATTGGAAACAGTTAACTTTAAACAGTATTTGAATCGTCAATTCATCATACTAGTGATATCTTTATCATTATTTATACTTTACATAGGTTTTCATACTTTACATTATACTGTTTCATTTACTTTATATTTCACTTCAGCTTTGAGCTAGTACAATTACTAAGCTCCTTTAACGGGTGAGCATACACTAGGTATAACTACTTTAGCGGATAAGACTACACAAGGCAAATCTCTTTTAGCGGGTGAGAATTCACAAGGCATGTCACCTTTAATCGGTAAGAATGTAGAAGGCATATATCTTTTAGCGAGTGAGAATGCAACGAATACAACCTCCTATTAGTGCTTGTAAAACTCAATAAATTCCCAAGAACAATAACCAAGATCTCAATCTCAAGAATGCGGAATGTAATTGAGATTGGAAGAAGAGAAACAATAGTTCAAAAGGATTCAATTGATAATCAAGAGATTACAATCTTGTGCGAATTGCACAAAGGTAATTATAAGCGAAATTAGAACTATCAGAACTACTCTACAAAAGCGAAAAATACATATTTATACTAAACATAGAGTTCTCACGTGATAAATGCTTTTCGCGCGGAGGTTCCTTTCGCACGACTCCTCTGTCTCACGTGACTTCCAATTTTGCTTGACATCTTCATTTCGCGTGACACATCTTGATCAGTACCATCTTTATTCAGCATTAGTTGTTTTACCAAGCCTTATATAGTCTTCTACAATCTACCCCTAGGCTCGGTGAAACACTCTTAGTCAAAATCAATATTAGCTTTCTTGTATGTTCCGGAATATGCATACCACTTATTCCTCAGGATCTGATCTGTCATCCAAATTTACTGGCAAGATAAAAAATAAATGGACTCGTCAGTTGAGATAGGGCAATGTAGCAGCTTATTCAAGTCGTCTTTGCCAAACTTCATTAAGTCAGCTGGATCAATAATTCTGTATGATCTATCAACACATTTGATCACAGCCTGAACTGAATCCTTTTCACAACTCCAAGAAATAAATTGCTTTAAAGAATTTGGAGGAACGGAAGCATGAACTGGAACTTTCTTTATGTATTTAGGATGTTGATAGACTTTGATCTTCATTGGAGCTTTAGTATTTTCATCTATTCTAGAAGAGTCATCAATCACCTTTGATTTTGCAGTTCTGAAGTCTTTGAAATTATTTTTCATCTCTCTTCTAATTTTAGACCTCATCAGTTCAGCTTCTCCATGATTGCTCTCATTAAAAAATAGAACTTTACCATTGCATATAAATTAGCAGCTCGTAATGTGTGAAAATCTTGAGTGCTTTTCAGGTAATCAATCTCTCCATTCCTTCTCTTGATCACATACATCTTTTTCTCTCCATCAAATGCCCAGCTAATCACATGAGATATCTCACCATATTTGTCCTTTGGCTTTGAAACGAACAAAAAGTGAGTTTTTGTAGGTGGTGGTGGTGCTCGGGACTGTAGTCCACCTTTGGTGTATAAAGCAATTTGGCCAGTAGAATCCTTTGGTATTGTAGCACTTGGAATTGGTTCACTTACAGACTCTGTTGGGATCTCTCCTTCTTCCAGATTAATGTCTTTAAATAAGTCTTGTAAATTGTTCCCAAAGATATCTGTATACTCATTTTGCTCATCCACATCATCAAATAAGCCAAATTCTTCTTCCGTAGCTCCAGTAGATGCAGATTGCTGAAATGAATATAACTCTTTCTCGTATAAGTCTTTAGTAGCAGTATCCAACGGTTCATATCCTTCTGGTTCACTAGTACTTGGTCCTGAGACATTGTCAGTGCTAGTATCACCAGTTGGATTAGAAGATAAACCACCAACATCACCTCCATCATCATCATCATCATTAGCATCATTATCATCATTAGCATCATTATCATCATGATTATCACCATCATCTCTATCATCATTATCAACATCATCATTATTTTCATCATCATCATCATTATCATCCGAATCACCGTAATCAACCAAATCATCATCATCTTCTTCATTAGCAACAGGGATAGGCATCATATGCTCAGGCTCAACAAAAGCTGTAGATGTAACAACTTCAGTGATAGGTACTTTAGATGTAATTGGAACATCTTCAGTAACACTAACACTTGGTTGTGCAGGTGTAGTGTGAGCTTCGGTGACTTTTTCAACTTCTTGTAAATCAGCTGCAGGAGATGGACTTGGAGAACGCCTGCTCGTCTCACCAACCACAGTTGTAGAACGTACAACCTGTGGTTGATGGAAAAATGTTTGAGAGATAAACTCTCTCAGCTCCTGTAACTGTCTCTCCAAACCAGCTGAATAATCAATTACATTCTTCATCTGTAGCTCAAGAGATATGATCCTTGAATCCTTTATGCTTGAATCCAAATGAATCATTGTAATCATTTTGGTTTTCTCCTCATTCTCCTTCCTCAACTCAAAAATAATCTTGACATTCTCATAACTTTCCTTTTCAATATTCTTCACCCTTCTTCCAATGTAATAGATGTAGATTGAGGAGCACTGGAAGGTTCCTCTCTTCCTCTGAACTCAGGTGGAGTGTTCAGGAAGGTGTCAACATCAAACTCCAAATTCTCTTGTCTAGGTGGAGTTGAAAACCCAGACTCTGTAATATTAGCTGGTTCAGAAACAGGAACAGCCACTGTCTCAGATACAGTAGTAGTGACATCAGCTATTGTTTCTTCTTCAGTCACCACTCTTTCAGGTGATCTCTGAATGTCAGAAGTGGTAGTCTGTTCAGCTTCAGTAATAATCACTTGAGTTCTTGGTTGTTTTGGAATACCAATTCTTCCTCTTTCCCTTGTAGGGAAGTCTTTCCTCTTAGCCATCCGTTTCAGCCTCATAGATGTACTTGGAGATTCCTCAGGAATATAATCAGTATCTCTTTCTTCAACAGATCTTTTCCTGGAGGAAGTTGGAGTAAATAGAGTATGATCAGTCTGAAGAACATAGGGCACATTCCCTATCTGATCACTCACAGTATCTGAACTGGAAGCTGAATGAACTTCACCTTCTACTCTCATCTTGAGTTGGATCATCTTCAAATAATCTCTCAATCTCCTCATCGATATCATCTCTTGCAACAGAGGTAGAAGTACCAGTCTGTGCATCATCAGTATGAACATCTCCTTCCACGTCTCTATCACTGTCATCAATCTCAGCAAATCGACCAATCTTTGCAAAACTTTCACCTGAGCATTTATTCCCTCGTGCTCCAGTCAAATGTGTAAAGATCTCCTTCTTGATAGTTTGAACAACATACTTAGAAGATCTAAGTGTTGCAAACTCAGGATAAGCATCATTGATAACCAACTGAATAAAACAAGGATACATGATGAACTTCTTTCCAGGATTAGCAGTAGCATTCTTCTGCATCTCCTGAAAGAAAGCTCCAGAAATACTAAAAGGAAGGTCATCCACAAGAGATACCAGTAATGATCCAAACACTGCACTCAAACTATCCATTCACGCCTTCAGATTACTTAGACAATGGATAACCACATGAAACAAATACTTCCAGTATGGTGGTAACCATTTCTTCTCCAGACTGGGATATCTGTACTCATAACCCATACGTGTCAGACAATCTATGACAACTTCATCTTCTAGTCTGGTTGGAGCATCATCTTGATAATCAAATAATAATACTCGGTTCAGAATGGCCTGTGATACTATCACCCTCTTGTCTTTAAATATAGCAGTAAGAATGGGTTTGCCTGCTTGATCCTTTTCTAGTGCAGCAGTGCTCCAGAATGAGTCAATCAACTCAGAGTAGATGTTAGGATCAGCAGAAATAGCATATACAATACGGGAATTCTTCAATCCTTCAATCATAAAGTAAATAGTTCCTTTACCTCTGGAACATCATCCAAATATGCCACACAGTTATGATTTTTGTTGAAAATCATTTGTGCCATCTGCAATTACACGAACAAACAAGATAAGTAAAATTTACATAACTCAAACACACACAAGAAAATTTTAACACTTAGAAAAAGTTTCAGCATTTAAGTTTCTCAGTCGCGCGAAAACAGTTTTCACGCGATAATGACATTCATGCAAAAAATCTAGTTTCAAGCGAAGATAGTTTTCATGCGAGAGTTACATTCACGTGAAGATCAAAATTCATGCGAAATCAGGATTCACGCGAATCCAATATTCACGCAAAAACCCATTTTCGCGTCTGTTCATTTCAAGCGATTCGCGCAGACCTATTTTCAAATTAATCTTCAAAATCTTGATTTTGAACAATGAAATGCATTTACTGACTATCGCCTAGGTCCACTATGTACGTTCAATCTTTCAATTTCAACATTCAAGTCCATTTTATTAGATTTTATTTTTAAAGTTGTTAAGTTCCTTTTATGATTTGTTATCTTTTGTAACCAATGAAACTTATTATACCTTTAAATCTCAGAATAGACGAAATGTAGTCAAAGGATTGTCTCTATAACACAAAATACTCTCAGAATTTGAAAAGATGTATATGTGCAAAAAACAGTTTCGGATGAGAAAGAATGCGAAAAGTGTTTTCGTTTTTCAAGACTGTGATATATATATGGCATCAATGTCATGCGACTCTCGCGCGACAACCCCATTCGCGCGAATGTGTTTTACACTTTGAAAATTTTCAACTTTTCAATTTTTCTCTTTTTTCAAAAACCTTTTATTATCAATCGTGTAATTCAACAAAATGTTTTATTTACCAAGTGACCAATTAATTTCAAGAATCTTTAATTTTCAAAATTTTATCTGTTATTTCTTTGTCTTAAACCAAAACAAAACAAGACAAAATAAAATAATAACAAAACAAAATAACAAAATAATGAACACATATAAAGAATCAAAATTGTCTTGTAAGAATTTTCATAATGAGATCATATAGTTCTTTGTCAAGTCAAGACTCTGTCCAGCTTTATTTAAAAGAAACTGGTTAAGTTGATTGTTAATATATTTTGTCCATTTTAAACTTATACTTCAGTCTTTACTTAGAAACATAAGGAGTGATATTTATCATGTTTTGGATGAGTTTATATAAATTCAGTGGATCCCATAATCAGAACTCCTGTAAAATACTTATTAGTCTTTAAGACACTGTCGAGATTTCAAGTCATCCCAAATTGATTTAAACCATGCATTGTTGATTAGTGATACCATTTGTTTATTCCTAAAATATATCTATTTGAGCATGACTAGCCTGAGAAATATCTCTTAACACGGAATATTAACAAGTTTAAGGACTTACAAACAGCCATCCGGACTTACGTCTGCCCTCTCAAGATGTTTAGGACTTACAAGCCATCCGGACTTACATGCCCCATCTTTTGATTTTGCCTTCCGTGATTAGGAAATATTATCAAAGTAAAATATATATATACCATATAGTATGTATGTCTTTAGACATATCTTTTGATTTGTGCACTTTGGCATCTTATATCCTATATGGCCTATTTGGCATCTTTTTGCTCATTTATTTTCTTTATATATTTTATTTCTTTTTGCATATCTTTTTGTATTTTCTTTATATATATATATATATATATTTATACATGATAATCACTGAATCAAATTTCAGCGGGATACACTGGGTATGTTTGTTTGTTTGTTTGTTTGTTTGTAATCACTGAATCAAACAATAACATGCTTGAGTATGACAAGACGATAACTCTCAGTCTGTTTTAGAACATTTTTGTATTGTCACAGAATCTTGATATGTTCCCCACTAAATCATATCACTTTACTTCACTTGTAATCACTCATTTACGATCTTTTCATTTCTGAAAGCAAAGCCTATTGACACATCAAACATAATCCAAGTCTTTTTATATGTAAGCCTTTGAAAGTACTTAGACTTGTTTTGAACTGTGTAATATCATTTCTCATTTAATCATGAAAATTCCTTTTCTTAACAATTTATCCAATCTTGACTCCCCTTAAAACCAAAATATTTTTCAGAACTTGTTTTCTAATTTCTCCCCCTAAAATTGTGATTGTTCTTTTAAAGAAAAAGAAAACAATAACAATTTTATTCCTTATTATTAAAAATGAGAAATCTTTTTGTGAAGATTCAAGAAATCAATTTATCCAAAGTTAATCATTCTCAATGATTGCACAAGGAAATCAAATCGAGAATGATCAAATGCCTTGGTAAATAAATCAACAATATTTTCAGTTGATGACACTTGTTTTAAATGAATAAGTTTACAATCAAAACAGTCACGGATGAAATGGATTCGGATGTCAATGTGTTTAGTTTTGAAATGTTGAATTGGATTTTGATGATGTTCAGTACTGCCGTGTTGTCACACCAAATTAGTGTGTCATATATGTTGAGACCATATTCGAGAAGTTGTTGTTGAATCCAAACAAGTTGGGAACAACAACTTGATACAGCCACATATTCAGCTTTGGCAGTGGATGTGGAAACAGTGTTCTGCTTTTTACACTGCCAGGAAATGAGTCTGTTGCCTGAAAATTGACATCCTCCAGTAGTCGATTTCCTGTATAAATTGCAACCACCATAATCACTGTCAGTATAAGCAAATAAATTGAAATCGGAATTTCGAGGATACCAGAGACCAAGTTTTGGTTGACCCTTGAGATACTTGAAAATCCGCTTGACAGCTTTCATGTGTGATTCTTTTGGATCACTTTGATAGCGGGCACACTAACAAACAGGGAACATGATATCTGGCCTGCTTACAGTAAGATACATAAGGGAACCAATCATTGATCTGTACAGATGTTGATCAACTGATTCTCCTAATGGATCTGGAGTGAGAGTAGGACGAGAAGGCATAGGAGTTGGAGCTACTTTGGAATCCTGAAACTTGTATTTCTCTAATATAGTCTGAACATATTTTTCTTGATGAATGAGAATACCAGTTTTAGTCTGATTAACTTGAATACCCAAGAAAATGAAATTTCACCAAGAGAGCTCATCTCGAATTTCTTCTTCATCACTTCTTCAAACTCCGTGCACATACTTTCATTAGTAGACCCAAAAATGATATCATCGACATAGATTTGGACCAGATTATGTCATCGCCTGATTTACGAATGAATAAGGTTTGATCAATTGCTCCTCGTGAATAACCATTTGCAAGCAAATGTTCAGTCAGAGTAACATACCAAGCACGAGGTGCTTGATGTAAACCATACAATGCCTTATCCAATTTGTAGACATAATCAGGATGATCTGGATCTTCAAATCCATTAGGTTGACAAACATAGGTTTCTTCCTTCATTTCCCCGTATAAAAAAGCAGTTTTGACATCCATCTGATACACCTTAATATTCATGTATGAAGCAAAGGCTAAGAAAATGCGTATTGCTTTAAGTCTTGCAACTGGAGCATACACTTCTTCATAATCCAATCCTTCAATTTGATAAAATCCCTGCACCACAAGAAGTGCTTTGTTCCGAACTATAACACCTTTTTCATCCGTTTTGTTCCGAAATATCCATTTTGTTCTAATCGGAAGCTTATCTTTTGGAAGTTCTATAAGATGCCAAACATTCAGCTTCTTAAATTACATCAACTCATCTTGCATTGCTTCTATCTAACTGTTTTCCTTGAGTGTCATTTCAACATTCTTTGGCACTATCTGTGATAGAAAGCAAGCATACAAACATGTGTTGATTGCCCCTGAATGACCTCTGGTAATTACACCTTCATGCAACGGACCAATTATTGCTTCAGTTGGATGAGTTTTATGGATTCTCAGCTGAGGAATATCATCTGCAACAATCTCATCTTCCAAGTTAGTGATATGTTCAACATTAGCATGCACTTCTTCAGAGTTTCGAGATTGATAAACAATATTTTCTTCAAAAGTGTCATCTGAAATGTGATTTTCAGAAGCAGTAGACATATTTGGAGATTCTTCAAATGGAACTTGAATGACTTCAATTGGAGTATCAATAATCTCTGAAGAAGATGATGCAGACAATGGTGAATTTAGTGATTCTTCTGACTCATGATTTTGGATCTGTTCTGAAAGATCTTCTGGTAAACCAGAACTTTCAGACACATGCACAGAAGCAGTAGGAATACTCTTCGATGATGATGAAATTGCAGAATCATCAGATATGAGAGATGGAATTTCCTCAATAATTTTGTTCTCCAAAGATAATGATAGAGAATTAGCATCTGCAGACGAAGGTTTAGAAATTTTAAAATTTATGAACAATGATTCCTAATCATAAACCTATGAAGGAGCTGATCCTGCATCAGTTATGTTTAGCTCGTGCCAATCAATATTAAATGACTCAATGATTTGTCTTGTTCTTTTATTATAAACCCGATATGCAACCTTATTAGCTGCATATCCCATAAAGTAACATTCATCAGCCTTTTTCAGAAAATTTTGAGGTTGATTCGGTTATGTGTAATAAAGTACAACAACAACCAAAGGCTTTAAAATATTTAACTTTGGGTTTGTGTTTAAAAAAATTTTCATAAGGAGTCATATTTAATCTTTTATTTATTAAAACACGATTCTAAACATAACATGCAGTGTTTACTGTCTCAGCCCAAAAGAACAATGGTAATTTAGCAGCAGATATCATCGTTCGAGCAGCTTCAATGAGTGTTCTATTCCTTCGTTCAGCAACTCTATTTTGTTGTGGAGTGCCTGCAGCACTGAATTGTCTCGCAATGCCTTTAGATTCACAAAACTCATTCAAAGTCTGATTGCAAAATTCAGTTCCATTGTCACTTCTGATGCATTTTACCTTCTTATCTGTCTGATTCTCCACCAAATTAATGAACTTGATCAAAAGATATGGAGTCTCATCCTTAGATGCTAAGAAAAACACCCAAGTAAATCTTGAAAAGTCATCAGTAACAACCAAACAATAAGATCGTCAACCCAAACTTAAAACACTCACTGGACCGAATAGATCCATGTGTAAGAGTTGTAAGATTGATTCGATTGAGTTGTATGCAATTGGTTTGTGAGGAAGTTTATGTTGTTTACCCTTTGAACATGACAGACAATGTTCATTTAATTGAAATTCTTTTTCAGGTAAACCAATGACATGATTTTCACGTACCAGTTTATTCATGTTTTTAAGATTTACGTGTCCCAACCGACGATGCCATAACATAGAATCATTCTCTGAGGCTTTAGATAATAAGCAAGAAGCTGTTACCAAAGAATTAGAACAATGCATATCAAGAAGATATGTATCATTGTCTCTCAGAGTCCTCATCAAAACCCAGTTATCAGGAATTACAAAACCGGGTTTTATGATTAAACATTCTTTATTAGTAAAGTGTGTAGAATATAGTTTGTCACAAATTTGAGACACACTTAGCAGGTTATGTTTTAGTTCCTCAACAAAATTGACATTTTCGAAACTTAGGACACCATTTGTAACTGTATCACGTTTAGTGATACGGCCTCCTTTGTCACCGGCAAAAATTACCCTTCCTCCATTGTAAGATTGAACATCTTGAAGTAACGATAAATTTTCAGTCATATGTCTTGAACAACCGCTGTCTACATGCCATAAGCTTTCAATGATCTTTTGCGGTTGTCCCTGCATAAGTAAAAGAATTACTTAGTCTTTTGTACCCAAGTCAAACAAGACTTGAGCACATCCTGTGTTGCATTTAAACAAAATGATTTGAGATTGTTGTATTTGCTTTGCACATCAATCTTTTATTTAACACTTCTCAATTTAGTGTTGGCTTTTAAATCATTTTTCAAATTTTTGTTCTTTTCGACATCATTAGCATATTCAACTTTTGTTTTTAAAGGTTTAGAAAATTTTCCACGAGTAAAAAACATTTTTCTATTGTGAGCAATAGAATTATGAAATCGTTGTCTGCTTAGTGATTTTTGTTGATAAGAACAATTATTTGCAAGATGATTTATGTTTCCACACTGATAATATTTCCGTTGTTGTGTGTGGAAAACAAACTGTGGATAACAATTATGAAAATTGTCATAAAAACCAAAATCAGAATGACATTTTGGTTTAACTTTCTGCACAGTCTCTCGAATCTTTGCTTCATGTTTAATTGCTTGTACATCTTAGACAGATTCAAGGAAATGGGTGATTTGTGAACACTTGTAATGTGAGGTTTATCTGCTTTGGCTGTTTGAACGGATGATGCTGGAATTGGACCAGTCTTAGATTGTCCTGGAGAAGGACCAGGCTTTGTTATTCGAATTGATGCTGGAGAAAGACCAGGCTTTGTTATTCGAATTGATGCTGGAGAAGGACCAGGCTATGTTATTCGAATTGATGCTAGAGAAGAACCAGGCTTTTGAAGTTTCAGAATTGATACTAGAGAAGAACCAGTCTGTTGCACATCTGGGCTACACATGTCTTGTTTCACAGGATTAGCATTCTAATGAAGTTTATTTTTAAAGAATCGAAAATTTATTTCCTTAAAAATATAATCTTCATCTTCAATTAAGCCTTTAAAAACAAATCTATTTTTAAAATCTTTTTCAAGATTCACTTTATGATTTGCCCTTTGACTTTCATTCAAATTACAGTTGATATTTGATTTTATTTCATTTAAAGCAACATACTTTTCATTTCTCAAAAAAGTTTGATTACAATCAGATTTGAAATCTTTTACATTCTTATTTTTCAAACTATCTCTTTCATTCTCACTCTCACTTTCCCACTCTTCTACCAAACCATCCACCTTCAAATTATCTGTATAAAAATTTTCAGTTGATTGTTTAGTTTTTGTTATTGTGATAGGATCAACAGTCAAATTTATTTTGACTGAAGGTTTTAAGTGTAACACCCGTATTCTTTTTAAAGGAATAAAAGAATACAAGAGAAAAGAAAGTCAACTAAAAGTGGAAGGGTTAAAAGTGTCAAATATACAAAGTTTATATTTATTTTGTACAAAAAGGTGGTATGGCCGCCCATAACATCCAATCCCACCTGCTTTTTCGACAAAAGAAAAGAAAGAAGAGTAGAAGAGAAGAGATTTCGGATTCTAGAGAGAGAAAGCAACTGAAATCAAAATTTGTAAGCATTTTATGAGTTTTGGATTCAGTTTTATAGATTTTTGGCCTAGTAGCTAAATTATACGTGTTCTTATGTGCATATGTGCTAGGGTGTGTATGCTTGGTGTTGTTTTTAGGTCTGTGAACTCATTACAAGTGGGTTAGAGAAGAAGAAACACCCAAGTTACAACTAAGGTGAGTTCTAGACCCCGGTTTTATGTGTTTTTAAACTTGTTTGGGGCTGAAAATGCATGTACAATATTTTTAAAGAAATAATGTATGTAACCGTATGCATTTATGCTTATATACTGATGTTTTATGGGTGTTTTATGTAATGTTTATGCCTAGTATGGTGTTAAGAAGCTTAGAACCAGTTAGTGTGGTGTTTGGGTTGAATAAAATAGTGAAACATGCCAAACAGGTTGTTCATGCGTCCAAACAGTAATCTCATGCGCCTAAGACTTGCCTTAGAAATATTTGTATAGCCCATGTGCCTGAACAGTGATCCATACGCCTAGAAAAGTTAGCCGGATGACTAAGTGTAGGGCCATGCGCCCCTATAGTGCCCATGCGCCCATGTGGCTCATGCGCCTAAGTGTTCATACGACCAAATAGTAGTCATGCGCCTAAAATTAGGCTGAATGAGGTGTTCCCATGCGCCTAAAACCTCAGGCGCCCTAATAGTTCTCATGCGCCTGAATAGTTCATGCGTCTAAAGTGAAAATTTTTTAAGTATAAGCTGATGCGCCCACACAGGGGTGGAACGCTCAAACAGGGCTCATGCACCCAAATAGTTCCAAAGCGCCCAACATTTAGAAAGTTTTACAGAAAATGTCTGGGAGTCTGTGCCTTAAAGTTTTGACCGAGGTTGACTAAGGGCTTATTAATGATGATGTCCCATGTATGATATGATTATTTATGATTGTTCCGTATTATAGTTATTACTACTATTATTATTATTACTTATAGTATGTGACTTTACGTGGTATGTTATTATCGTAACGTAAAGTATATCGTAATAATAAAGTGAAAGAGCAATAAAGAAAAGAAGAGGAACATTAATAAAATGTTAACAAGTCTTGCAAGCATATAGGAGGTACACGACCGTGTTGTTGTTAGCTCAACTGTGTTGCGGGTTAGCTACCCTTTTGTGCGTACAGGGTCAATCAATTGAGATTGGCAGGACCTTTGTAGCATGCCCTGGGTGATTGGGTCGGCCTTGTACACAGTACACATAGCCCCTTTCGAGGGATATAGTTGACCCTTTCGGGGGATATAGTTGACCCTTTTGAGGGATACAGTTGACCCTTTCGAGGGATATAGATGGCCCATCACCCATCTTTCCATCGCGCACATAGTTGGGGTATTGCTCACTGGGCCACACAGAAAGTGGAACATAAAGTTAAAAGTTTACAGACAAGGCATACAGTACAGAAAACTGACAATATTCATCCATATAGTTAATGCATGCTCGCATATATAGTACAGAGTTGTATTTTACAGAAAAGAGTATTTTCGTATACAGCATATAGAAAGTATTTTATTACGTATAAAACTAGAGCTCACTCAGCAACGCTGACTTTTATACATTTTCAGTTGGCAGGTGAATATTGCTGAGGATGGCACGAGGGGGGAGGCTACTCGGCAAGACAAGGCTGACATCCATCGGTATTTTGATTCTATTGTTGTTTTGTAATGCAATTGAACAACCCTTTTTGTAACTCATGAACAACATTGTATCGCTTAACAACAGTAGTTAAAAGTAAATGAATGGTTTTATTATATGAAATTCTACTGTGTATATTATGAAATGAATATTAATAGGTAACTATGATGCAATGAATGACCAACTGCGAGGTGCTCGGGATCGGGGCCTTACAAGTTGGTATTAGAGCCATAGTTTAAGTGAAATGGATAAATTTTCAAAATAAACCTTAACTTAAATTGAAAATGGGACAGAAAGAGGGATGTTAGCCCGAGTAGCTACGTGCCATCAGGTATTTCTTTTTTAAAAGTTAACCGGTATTATGTGCGTGTGCTATTTGACTTATGTGATTATAATAGATTTAGATACTGATGAAGTCAGGATAGGAAATGCTTGGGGTGTGAAAAGTAAAGTAAGTGGCAAATCACAACTGGCCACTGTAATTAGGAACTTACTATACTTGACATAAACTAAGCTATTACCTTGAATGACGGTGTTGGTGTTTAAATCTTATAGCGCTTAGGAAATGGCTGGGAAGAAATCTTCCAAGGCTTCCAGAGGCAGAGGTCGACCGCGCGTGACTAGGAGCAGTGCTAAGGCTCCTGAGACGACCCATGAGGACCTGAGGCTCATGGTCAAAGTGAAGGAAACAAGAATGCTGGCCTAAATGCCTCAGCTAGGGAGGCGATTGCTGATGAGGTGCACCAGGTCTTGCAGACAGTCATGCCGTCTGTAGTGACCGAAGTTATCAGAGCTGTGAGGAAAGAGGATAGAAGGGGGTCGACTGGGAAGGAAAGTAAAGGAGAGGAGGAACGGCCAGAACCTGAGACAGTGTTGTCCGATGAAGAGCATGATGATGTGGTAGGGGTGACGACTAAGGGACGCAGTTATGGGGCATTCCAGAGGTGCAATCCCTCGACTTTCGATGGTAATGGCGATGCTGCTGCCGCTCACCGCTGGGTGAGAGAGATGGAGGCAGTGCTAGAGATCAGTGAGTGTCGCGAAGATCAAAAGGTGAAGTTCGCGACTCACTCTTTTGCCGACTCGGCATTGTGTTGGTGGGACAATATTGTCCAAGCTAAGGGTACTAGAGCCATCGGGAAGATGCGATGGAGGGACCTGAAGCAACTAGTGATGGAGGAGTTCTGTCCTCAAAGGGAACTCGACAGGATCGAGAGGGAGTTCCTGCAACTTGAGGCGGGGACCATAACCCATCAACAGTACACCACAAAATTTAATGAGATGGCAAGACTGGTACCGGATCAGCTGACGCCGGTGTCTCAAAAGATTAACTGGTACATTCAGGGACTGCCAGCTGACATTCGCAGGCACATGATCGTTGCTAGACCAAGCACCTTTAGGTCGGCAGTGGATTTGGCTGGGAAGCTCTACAATGAAAGAGAAGTGACGGTGGTGGAAGTGAAGAAAGCCGGTGGTGGTGACCGGAATTGGAATGGAAAGAGGTTTGGGCATGGTGGTTTCACCCCAAACAACAAGAGGATGAGGGTGGATGATCGTAGGGTGTCGTCCAGCTCGGGGTCAAAGAAGTGTGGCAAATGTGGAAGGGAGCATCTCGGTGAGTGTAGGTTGGGACTAAACGTATGCTTCAGGTGTGGCCAGCCCGGCCATGTCGCTAGAGACTGTAAGAAGCCGAAGGCGGAGAGCTCGGGAGCAGGGAATAAGAGGCCGGAAGAAGGAGGGAAGAGGGTAAGTGCTAGAGCTTACACCATGACCCGGGAAGAAGCCAGAGTGGATCCCGATGTCGTGTCAGGTATGTTTCTAGTTAATCAAACTTGTGCCTCTGTATTATTTGATTCTGGTGCTAGTAGGAGTTTTATTTCTACAACCTTTTGTGCTAAATTGTCTGTTAGCAGTAGGGGTATTAGCGAGACTTTTGATGTAGAAACTGCTATCAGTAAGTCCACCAGAGTTACTGATGTAATAGAAGATTGTGCTATAGAATTAGAAGGTCATAGGTTCGTTGCTAAATTACATGTGATGCCCCTAGGTGGATTTGATGTAGTACTAGGGATGGATTGGTTAGCAACCTATGAAGCGAATATTATGTGTCGTAAGAAGATGATCAGACTGACGGCACCTGACGGAAGTCCGGTGACAATATATGGAGATCGGGTTACGACGATTCCGAAGGTGATTTCGGTGGCGGTGGCGGGAAAGTGCATGAGGCGTGGATGTAGCGCTTATTTGGACTACGTAAAATATGTGGACACGTCAACACCCTAATTGTTCGATGTACCGGTGGTTTGTGACTTTCCTGATGTATTTCTAGAGGACCTATTAGGTGTGCCACCGGATCGCGAAATCGAATTTCAGATTGACTTGATACCCGGTGCCCAACCTGTCGCTAAGGCACCGTATCGGTTGGCTCCGACTGAGATGAAGGAGTTAATGGAACAACTGCAAGAGTTGCTTGATAAGGGTTTTATCAGACCGAGCATCTCTCCTTGGGATGCCTCGGTCTTATTCGTAAAGAAGAAGGACGGTAGCATGAGAATATGCATCGACTACCGTGAGTTGAACAGGTTGACGATAAAGAATAGGTATCCGTTACCGAGGATTGATGACTTATTCGATCAGCTCCAGGGTGCCAGTTGGTTCTCGAGGATAGATCTTCGATCTGGCTACCATCAGTTGAAAGTGAAGGAACAAGACATTCCTAAAACAGCTTTTCGTACGTGTTATGGACACTATGAGTTTCTCGTTATGTCCTTTGGTTTAACCAACGCGTCAGCTGCTTTTATGGATTTGATGAATCGGGTGTGCCGACCGATGTTGGATAAATCAGTGATTGTGTTCATCGATGATATCTTGATTTATTCAAGGAGCGAGGAAGAGCATGCCGGTCACATTCGGGAAGTGTTGGAGACTTTGAGAAAGGAAAACTGTATGCTAAGTTCTCCAAATGTGCTTTTTGGCTACGCGAGGTGCAATTTCTGGGTCATGTGGTAAATGCAGAGGGAATCAAGGTGGACCCACCAAAGGTTAAGGCCGTGATGCAATGGAAGTCACCAAAGACGCCATCCGAGATTCGTAGCTTCTTGGGATTGGCGGGATACTATAGAAGATTTATTCAAGACTTCTCCAAGATAGCCTCACCTTTGACTAAGTTGACTCGTAAGGACGTGAAGTTCGTGTGGGGTCGAGAGCAGGAGGATGCCTTTGAGGAGTTGAAGACGAGACTAACACAAGCTCCTGTCTTGACATTACCCGAGGGAAATGAAGACTTAGTGGTCTATTCGGATGCATCTTATTCTAGGATAGGTTACGTGTTGATGCAACGCGGAAGGGTAATAGCTTATGCATCTCGTCAGCTGAAGACCCACGAAGTCAACTATCCCACGCACGATCTAGAACTAGCCGCGGTAGTTTTCGCGTTGAAGATTTGGCGGCACTATCTATACGGGACGAAGTGCACAATCTTCACATACCACAAAAGCTTGAAGTACTTCTTCGAGCAAAAGGACCTGAACATGAAGCAAAGGCGGTGGTTGGAGCTCATAAAGAATTATGATTGTGAGATCCATTACCATCCGGGCAAAGCCAACGTGGTGGCAGACGCCCTTAGCCGAAAGGAGAGGCCCGAGCCAATCCGGATGAAGGCTTATCAGCTAATTATGACCTCCGACGTGATGACACAGGTTAAGGAGTTTCAAGACGTGACTTTGAAAGAAGATCGTCTTAACTCCGAAAGGATGAGAGATCTAGTTACGGAATTGGGTGAGAACACTCTTGGTGTTAAGACCCGATTCGGACGAATGTGGATTCCTCGATACGGGGATCTATGTGGAAAGATTATGGACGAGGCACATAAGACTCGATACTCCATTCATCCCGGTGCTACCAAGATGTATCACGATATGAAGAAAGATTATTGGTGGCCGGGCATGAAACGCGATGTGGCGGAGTACGTGAGTAAGTGCCTGACTTGTTTACAAGTGAAGGCAGAACACCAGGAACCGTACGGGAAGATCCAGCCATTGGACATACCCGAATGGAAGTGGGAGCACATCACCATGGACTTCATTACCAAGCTACCTCACACGTCGAGAGGATGCGATACTATCTGGGTGATTGTCAACCGACTAACGAAGAGTGCCCACTTCCTACCGATCTGAGAGACGTATTCTTCCGAGAGACTCGCGAATCTATTCATCAAGGAGATCGTCGCTCGTCATGGTGTGCCGGTGTCTATTGTGTCGGATCGTGACACCCGGTTTACATCGAAGTTTTAGAGGAGATTCCATGATGCGATGGGGACAAGACTACATATCAGCACGGCTTATAACCCTCAGACGGACGGTCAGTCTGAGCGGACGATTCAAACACTCGAAGACATGCTTCGAGCATGCGTGATAGATTTTGGAGGAAGCTGGGATGACCATTTGCCGTTAGCAGAATTCTCGTACAACAACAGTTATCATGCCAGTATTGGCATGCCACCCTACGAGATGCTATACGGTCGGAGATGTAGGACGCCCGTATGTTAGGGAGACATTGGGCAGAAAGAGCTGGAAGGTGTCGAGGTGATCGAAGCTACGACTGAGAAGTTGGAAAAGATCAAAGCCTTCATGAAGGCGGCGAAAGATAGACAAAAGTCGTATGCTGACAGAAGACGACGACCAATAGAGTTCAAGGTTGGCGACCGAGTTATGTTGAAGGTCTCACCTTTGAAGGGTATTATCAGATTTAGGAAGCGAGGTAAGTTGAGCCCAAGATATATAGGCCCTTTCCGAATCATCACACGAGTAGGAGAGGTAGCCTATCGACTTGAATTGCCAGATGGGTTAAGTGGAATTCATCCCATATTCCATGTATCCCATCTGAGAAAGTGCTTAGCTGATGAAGATATGATTGTTCCACTGGAGGATATTGAAGTAGACGAGCGGCTCAATTACGTAGAACAACCAGTGGCAATCATTGATCGTAAAGAAAAGAAGTTAAAGAATAAAGTGGTTCTCCTTGTGCGTGTACAGTGGAAGCACAGGAAGGGATCTGAGTCTACGTGGGAGACTGAAGAGGAGATGAGACAACATTACCCACATCTGTTTAAGGAATAACAGGTTTCGGGGACGAAACCTATATAAGGGGGTGGACTTGTAACACCCGTATTCTTTTTAAAATAATAAAAGAATAAAAGAGAAAAGAAAGTCAACTAAAAGTGGAAGGGTTAAAAGTGTCAAATGTACAAAGTTTATATTTATTTTGTACAAAAAGGTGGTATGGCCGCCCATAACATCCAATCCCACCTGCTTTTTCGACAAAAGAAAAGAAGGAAGAGTAGAAGAGAAGAGATTTCGGATTCTAGAGAGAGAAAGCAACTGAAATCGAAATTTGTAAGCATTTTATGAGTTTAGGATTCGGTTTTATAGATTTTTGGCCTAGTAGCTGTATTAAACGTGTTCTTATGTGCATATGTGCTCGGGTGTGTATGCTTGGTGTTGTTTTGAGGTGTGTGAACTCATTACAAGTGGGTTAGAGAAGAAGAAACACCCAAGTTGCAACTAAGGTGAGTTCTAGACCCCGGTTTTATGTGTTTTTAAACTTGTTTGAGGCTGAAAATACATGTACAATCTTTTTAAAGAAATAATGTATATAACCGTATGCATTTATGCTTATATACTGATGTTTTATGGGTGTTTTATGTAATGTTTATGCCTAGAATGGTGTTAAGAAGCTTAGAACCGGTTAGTGTGGTGTTTGGGTTGAATAAAATAGTGAAACAAGCCAAACAGGTTGTTCATGCGTCTAAATAGTAATCTCATACGCCTAATACTTGCCTTAGAAATATTAGTATAGCCCATGCGCCTGAACATTGATCCATACACCTAGAAAAGTTATCCGGATGAGTAAGTGTAGGGCCATGCGCCCCAATAGTGCCCATGCGCCCAAGTGGCTCATGCGCCTAAGTGTTCATACGACCAAATAGTAGCCACGCGCCTAGAATTAGGCTGAATGACTAAGTGTTCCCATGCGCCTAAAACCTCAGGCGCCCCAATAGTCCTCATGCGCCTGAATAGTTCATGCACCTAAAGTGAAAATATTTTAAGTATAAGCTGATGCGCCTACACAGGGGTGGAACGCCCAAACAGGGCTCATGCGCCCAAATAGTTCCAAAGCGCCCAACACTTAGAAATTTTTACAGAAAATGTCTGGGAGTCTGTGCCTTAGGGTTTTGACCGAGGTTGACTAAGGGCTTATTAATGATGATGTCCCATGCATGATATGATTATTTATGATTGTTCCGTATTATAATTATTACTACTATTATTATTATTACTTATAGTATGTGACTTTACGTGGTACGTTATTATCGTAACGTAAAGTATATCGTAATAATAAAGTGAAAGAGCAATAAAGAAAAGAAGAGGAACATTAATAAAATGTTAACAAGTCTTGCAAGCATATAGGAGGTACACGACCGTGTTGTTGTTAGCTCAACTGTGTTGCGGGTTAGCTACCCTTTTATGCGCACAGGGTCAATCAATTGAGATTGGCAGGACTTTTGTAGCATGCCCTGGGTGATTGGGTCGGCCTTGTACACAGTACACATAGCCCCTTTCGAGGGATACAGTTGACCCTTTTGGGGGATATAGTTGACCCGTTTGAGGGATACAGTTGACCCTTTCGAGGGATATAGATGGCCCATCACCCGTATTTCCATCGCGCACATAGTTGGGGTATTGCTCACTGGTCCACACAGAAAGTGGAACATAAAGTTAAAAGTTTACAGACAAGGCATACAGTACAGAAAACTGACAATATTCATCCATACAGTTAATGCATGCTCGCATATATAGTACAGAGTTGTATTTTACAGAAAAGAGTATTTTCGTATACAACATATAGAAAGTATTTTATTACGTATAAAACTAGAGCTCACTCAGCAACGCTGACTTTTATGCATTTTCAGTTGGCAGGTGAATATTACTGAGGATGGCATGAGGGGGGAGGCTACTCGGCAAGACAAGGCTGACATCCATCCGTATTTTGATTCTATTGTTGTTTTGTAATGCAATTGAACAACCCTTTTTATAACTCATGAACAACATTGTATCGCTTAACAACAGTAGTTAAAAGTAAATGAATGGTTTTATTATATGAAATTCCACTATGTATACTATGAAATGAATATTAATAGGTAACTATGATGCAATGAATGACCAAGTGCGAGGTGCCCGGGATCGGGGCCTTACATTAAGTCTGAGGAAGGTGATAAACCTACCCCATAACTCATATCACAATTAGAAATGACATCAGACGAAGGCAAACATGAATAATCATGATTGATTGGTGGAGCGATGTTCGAAAATCCAACACCACATTTTCCTCCTTTTATCTTCTGAGTCATTTGAGATTTGATAATAACTTCAACCATGTTTGATGAAAGTTCAAACTTTTCAACAGTCAATTTAGCCGAGGCTAGTTCACTGTTGAGTCGATTGATTTCCATGGCGAGTTCATTATTTCTGTTAGTCAAATCATTATTTATACATTCTTTATCATGAAGTTTTAATTGTAAGTTGTACACCGTTTTATTTAGACATTCAAGTTTCTCTTTGAAAATCTTTTCATTTGACTTGTGTTTTCAAGCTTGATATTGAAGTTTTTCAACTTCCATTATCAAGTTCTCATTATGAACTCTGTACCTTTGAACTTTCTCAATACATATATTTGTGCATAAATTATCATATACCTTTGATTCTGAGCTTCCTCCTTCTGATTCTCCAACATTCTTCACCATAAATGCTTTTATAGCATCAACTTGTTCTTCCACTGGAGCAACATCAACAGTCTTTGAATCTTCAAACTTGTATTTGACTGGGGCTCAACAGTGTTCTCTTCCAATTCTTCCTTCTTCTTGACGACCTTCTCTTTCTTCTCTTCCTTCACAACACTTTCATCAACTTTAACTTCTTCCTTCTCTGCTTCCTACTCAACAAACACTCCTTCCAACAAATCATCTGATACAAACTCAGCAAACAAATTCTCATCCTCTTCTGATTCAGTAATAATCTGAGCAACCAAAGCTGTAGATAACTTTAAATCAAGTGCTTCCATCTGATCTGACCAATCATACTCAGCATTAGTTTGTGAAACTAATGCTTTGTTACCTCCAGATGAACTTGCTTTATCCTTCTTCATTTCAACCTCCACAATGACCATTCTTTTGGTTCCTTCAGCTTGACCAGACTTAGGTTCAGTGCATTCTGTAGCAAAATATCCTGGTTTATCACAATTGTAACATCTCAGATTGGACTTGTCAAAACCAATTTTGCTAGAGTTATTTACTCCAAACATCTTCCTTCCAGTTCTTCTAGCAAAATTCTTAGCCCTGTACACCACCATAGCCATTTGATACTTAATATCATTTTCTTCCACATCATTAGGGTTTACTTGTTGAAGATCATCAATCAAAACATTTGGAGCAGTGAGTCTTCTAGCCATAAATGCTTTATAACTTGACATGAAAGTAGTGAATAATGCAAGATGTTCCTCAGCAATCTTAACAGTCTGTTTTGAAGGATTTGTGGTAGCAATATAAGCTTGTTGAATACTCTGTGGAGCTGAAGTTTGAGGGATTTGTTGATGGATGATGGGGGAATAATGTTGAACAGCTGGAATTTGAACTTGTGGGTTCATAACTGGTTGAATTTCTAGAGATGCTGAACCTCCTGTTTGCTTTTGCTGACACATCTGAGTATAACTGACATAGTAATTAGGATTACTAGCTATTTTAGCATAAAGAGCAGTTGCTTCAGCACCCAAAGAACTCAAATGATTTGCAGCTCTCTTCTTATCATCCATTTCATAAGACTTGATAGTGGATATTAAATCAGTCAAAGGAAGAGTATACAAGTCTTTTGTTCTTTTGATCAGAGTACAGTTGTGATTCCAACTGTAAGGAAGTGAATTCAGCAGCTTCTTGTTAACCATGATAGGTTCCAGTGTTATTCCAGCACTTTTCATTTTCGTAACCAGTTTCACAAACCTGGCTATCTGAACATCCAACACCTCTCCCACAACATGATTAAACATGTTAAACTCTTGATTCAACATATCTTTCTTGCTTTCCCTCATGTCTTTGTTTCCCATGATTTGAGTTTCCAAAGCATCCCATAAAACTTTCGCTCCTCTGAATTCCTTAAACTTGTGAGAGATTTCAGTAGTTAAGGCCATAGTGATAGCAGCATATGCCTTGTCATCAAGCTCGAATCTCTTCACATCATCCTCATCCCACAAGTGTTCAGGTTTCTGATCCATCTCCCCTTTATCATTCTTGTACAATGGAATATACGGACCATACTTGATTGACCTCCACATCTTAGGTTCAGTATATATAACGTGATTCTCGAACCTATAAGCCCAATCAGCATAACCATCTTCACTGAGAAGTCTAGGTGACTTATTCCCAGTGCCGATTTCTGGGTCTAAGTGAAGAGATGCAGTAAGATGCTTCAAATTAGGAGTTGATAAAGACATGTTGATAAGTGAACCAAAGAACAACCTTTCGTGTGAAAATTCAATTCGTGCGAGAACCTCTTTCGCGCGAGAACTTCTTTCATGCAAGAACCCAATTCGTGCGAGATTCCCACGTGTCAATCAAGAGAAATCACGTGAAAAGCAAGATAACTGCCTGTGCGAAAATGTAGTTTTCGCGTGCGAAAAGTCAAGAAGTTTTTCACACAACCAGTTTTCCAATTGCGAATTTTACCAACTTTTCACCTCAAATTCACTGATTAGTTCCAATTTGATTCATTTTAGTTCAAATTAATCAGTTTTCTTTCAATTTTAAGTTTAAATTTGATTAAAACTCAATCAAATTCTACAAATTCAGTCTAAATGATCAATTTCCTTGAATTTTCAGCAGCACAACCACTCCAAAATGAACTCTCAAGTAACCTAATGAATAAGCAAGATGAAAAACGTGTCAAATCAATCAAAAACTTCTTCTAATCTTGGTTCTAGAGCTAAATGCTCTGATACCAATTGTAAAACTCAGTAAATTCCTAAGAACAATAACCAAGATCTCAATCTCAAGAATGCGGAATGTAATTGAGATTGGAAGAAGAGAAATAATAGTTCAAAAGGATTCAATTGATAGTCAAGAGATTACAATCTTGTGCGAATTGCACAGAGTAATTACAAGCGAAATTAGAACTATCAGAACTACTCTACAAAAGCGAAAAATACATATTTATACTAAACATAGAATTCTCGCATGACAAATGCTTTTCGCGCAGAGGTTCCTTACGCGCGACTCCTCTGTCTCGCGTGACTTCCAATTTCGCTTGACATCTTCATTTCGCGTGACACATCTTGATCAGTATCATCTTTATTCAGCATTAGTTGTTTTACCGAGCCTTATATAGTCTTCTACACCTTTAATCGGTAAGAATGTAGAAGGCATATCTCTTTTAGTGAGTGAGAATGTAACGAATGCAACCTCCTATTAGTGCTTGCAAGATATTCTGTACATTAGGCACATTACTTTCATAAAATATTGTTATCTTTCTTTCTTTTTTAACTTTATCATCATAGTAATTATTCATTCATACATTATCATAACCATGGCTTTACCTTACAATTCATCATACATAACACATTATCATCAATTTGCATAAATAGTATGAATCTATAGTTCTATACATCAAGTGTAGTTAATTAGCGCTATAAAATTTACATCATTTTAACATATATCATCATTCTACACCAAGTATAGATTAATACATAAGCTAAGTCAATACGGATGAAACAAGGCAATGTAGATAAATAGGTGAATACAGGTGACTACCAAGTCAATACGGGTGAGCTAGTGAATGCAGACGACTAAATCCATATGGGTGACTAAGTCAATACGGGTAACCAAGTCAATACGGGTGATGGTAGGGTCAATGCAGGTGAAAAATATGTTCATTCGCATTCGGATACTTGGGTAAGGGTGTGACAAATGTAGATACTTCCAATATGGATAACAGTCCAATTAATATGGATGAACTATATGTTCTTCCGTATTCACATACTTAGAAACTTTCTATGACAATGTGGCTACTTTATTTAGCATGGGTAATAGTACTCATTCACATTAAGAAGCTAATTCTTACAACTTTACTCACCCATATTCTATGCACTTGGTAAATCAAGAGTTGATGCGGGTGATCATTCGGCTAATGCGAGTGTTGATAAGTCACTCGCATCAGCCTATACACTTAACCATAGTCATAAGCGTGCATACTTTCATAAACTCTATTCTTGGGATTGTACACACCATTGTTCATCATATCAACTTTTGTAAAAACATATAAAATATTAGTTTTCACACTTACATCATTTAACATTAACATATCATTCATGGTATGCATACGAGCCCTGAAATATATAAAACAAGTAAAAATATGGATCTAGAACTCACCATTTTCACGTAAAAACGATCAAACCCTAACCCAAAGAGTACAAACCGTATCTACATAACCATACGTAAAGGTGCCAACTTTATCTATCAAAATAGTGTATAAAAACCTAATAAAGATAGATCTGTCTTACATATATCATATAACACATAAAAGTTGATACATTTTCTTGAAAACTTCGACTTTCTTTCTTTATAAATGCAACTTCCTCTATCTAGCTCCCTTCTCTAGCTACTAGCATGCATGAAGGTGGCTCCGCTTCTATCTATAAGGGGTTTTAGGGTGTTGAACTTTCATCTGTCCACCTTTAGTCACTTCTTTCTTTTAAAGATATAAACTATCCCACTCTTTATTCCTTTAACTGGGTTATTCTCAAAAAGTCGATGTTACAAAAAAATTTTTGAGTTTGTTTTTATAGGTTAAGAAAAACTTGAATTTGACAAAAATAATCAAAATTTGATGGTTTGGTTCTTTAGGTCAATAAAACCTTGAATTTTTAGGATTCTATGTGCCCAAGACACGTAAAATATTGATGCGGTTAGTACGTTATGATCCAAGTCGGGTTATACCCAATAACAAGCTTTACAATCACCGACAATTATTCAATTGATGATATGATCATGCAATTAAATAATAACACCAAATTTAGAAAATGGGTTTTCTAAATTAGTTGCATGTGAGATTGAACATTTTATATGGATATTTTGTTTATAGATATTGTTTGTAATGTTATCAAGTTATTTAAATAACATCAAATAATTAGTGAGTGTGTATGTGTTATTCTAATAAAAGGTTAATTGGATGAACAACTTTTATTAGAATGACTAGTTAATGTGTGATATTTCCTTTTAACTTTTGGGGGGAAATTGAAAACCCAAGAGAGGGGTTCGGCCGCCCCATTTATTGGCTTGCCTTCTCTTGGTTTTGTTGATACCTTGAAAACACACATACATTAGTTACACATACACTCCATCTCACTCTCTCTCCCACATGCAATAGAACAACACAAGAAAAGGTTTCTTGTTCTTGTTGAGAGGAACTCGGCAGAAAGCTTTTTCCAGCAGTGTTTCCTTCGGTTTTGGTGTTTAATCCTAGCATCTAAGGTGTTTTGTGATAGTGCTTGGGGTATACTAGCTTGAGGGTCCTTCCTTGGAACCTTGGCCGAAGTTCTATCATCCAAACACCCTTCCTTGCTCGACTTTTTGGCTGGAAAAAGGTAGCAAATCATAGCTTCATATGGCTGTGATTTTTGTACATTTGTGTATTGTTCATAGCTTGTTTCATTCACATATATGATCCTTTTTGATTTGGGTTTGTTTTCATCTTAAAACATCACTAAGAACATGAAATTTTCAGCCTTTAAAATCGGTTTTAAAAGCTACATATCCGCTGCGTTTTTCTGAAAGTTTAAATGGTTAAACATGGATTTTGTGTTCTTGCAAACCCGTCAATGGCATCAAGAGCCGGTTATGTGGATGACTTGCTTGTTTTGTCTTTGAAATTAGTTTTAAAGCATGATTATAAACTTAGTTTAGGCTGATTTTGGGCTGCTATGTTTGTTTAAATGATTCCCCAAACTTTCAAGGTCATATCACACATACTAGTGATTAGACCTTGAAAGAACATATTATGAAACGTTGATTGTTTGGACAATGTTTAAAACCAAAAATTTCAGTTTATGTTGGCTGAAATTTGTTGGTTTTAAGTGGGGTTTCATTATATGTTTTGATGATATGATCATTAGTTGTTAAAGTGCATAACCTAGCTTTTGGCCTTGTGTTGTTTGGATGATTCAAGTGGTTGTTTTATTCATTCAATTGGGTTGTAATGTTTGTGTTTATTCAATTGGGTTGTAATTATTTATTCATTTTGTTATGTAATTAATAGATTAGATGCATTTCTTTTACTAGAAAAATGTATTAGGATACAATTTTGTAAAAGGAAGATGCACAAGATCAAGACCCAAGGATGGACATCAAAGACATGGACATTGAAGTATTTGGATATGAATTCAAGTGGGAGTCCATGAACACATTTAATTGTGTCATTACAAACCCTTAGAAAAGACCTTATGACAACACTTGTGATGGCAAACAAGTGTTGTCAACTTAGTAGCTAAGGTTATGCACTCATGTTTACATGTTTATGCTTGTTTGATTATTTGTTGTTTGATTGTTTGGTTGATATTTGGATATTCATAACAAACTCATTAACAAACTTAACAAGCTGAAAATTGATGGTTCTTAAAAGTTAATAAAAGGTTATTAAAATGATTTAATGATTTTAAAGATTAAAATAGGTTTTAATCAAAGAACCATAGGGTACCTTGTATTTGAAAGCATACAAATACAAGTACATAGAGTTTTCTAAACTAGAATTATGAAACCTCTAAATATATGACAAACAAGTTTAACACCGTCCTTTTGCACAACACTTAAGTCATTTGGAAACTCTTAATGGGATAAAGGTCACCTAACCATTTTGAGGGAACTTGTGACTTAAGGTGGGAATACCACATTGGTGGGATAAAGGTCACCTAACCACTTATGTTGGTAAACTCACATGTGTGTGCAAGTAGGGTAACTTGATTTGCAAACCATGTTAAATGGATCACCTAAAATATGGTTTACAAATGGTGTTGATGGGATTAACATGCCGACTTTGTATATGATGTTTAAAGTCGATCCCATACCTCTAGAAGTTGCAAATGGTTGCAATCGTCAATCGTTGACCACCTTATTAATTTAAATCGTGGGATAAAGGTCACCTAACCACAATTTAAATGTAATGTTGGGTTCTAGATTTTAATATATAAAATTGACCTTAAAAGGCATTAATTATTAAAATTAGCAATATCGAAAATACTAAAATAGATCTTTGTTATATTTTGTAGATGGCCACCAAAAATGAAAATCACGATAACTCATCCGCGTCAAACCAATCACTACGAGCGATCCTCCAAAAGGAACGTCTAAATCATAACAACTTTATTGATTGGTATCGAAACTTGAGAATTGTTCTCAAGCAAGAGAGAAGATCATATGTTTTAGACGACCCTATCCCCGATCAACCTTGTGAGGATGATGAGGAGGCCTATAACGATTGGCTGAAATACAATGAGGACTCCGTCTAAGTGTCTTGTCTCATGCTAGCGAGCATGACTCCGGATCTCCAAAAGGAGTATGAACATCACGGAGCTTACGACATGATAACCCAGCTGAAGGAAACGTTCCAACAGCAAGCAAGGGTTGAGCGATTCGAAACGGTTCGAGCACTCCATGCATGTCGTATGGACGACAACCAATCTGTTTCATCTTATGTACTTAAGATGAAAAGTCATATTGACCGCCTCGAGAGGCTAAATTGTCCCTTCTCGAAGGAGTTGGCCACGGATTTGATCCTAAATGGCCTAACCAAGAAGTTCGAGACATTCGTGTTGAACTACAACATGAATGCATGGGACAAAAGCATTGGTGAGCTTCACTCAATGCTCAAAACGGCCGAGGCGGCCATGGGTAAAAGGGTTTTACCCGTTCTCACCATCAATGAAGGTGGGAATAACAAAAGGCCTCATCCCGCACCCAAGGCAAAGGTTGCCAAGGGTAAGGGACCCATTTGGGGAAAAGGAAAAGGGGTGGTAAGGGTACCACCCAAACCATAAGAGAAGAAGCAAAAGGTTGCTACAAATGACCCATGCTTCAAGTGTGGGGAGGTTGGACATTGGGCAAGGAATTGTCCTGTCCATCTCCAAGAGTTGAAAGCCAAGAGGGATGCCGGGCAGACCTCAGGTACAATATACATGATTCATATTGATCTTAATGTTACATCTTCTAACACATGGGTATTGGATACCGGATGTGGAACTCACATTTGCAATTTGTTGCAGGGGTTCACAAGAAGTAGGGACTTCAAACAAGGGGATGTTAGCCTCTTCATGGGCAATGGAACTAAAGTCTTAGTTGAAGCTCGTGGGGACTACATCCTAAGACTTCCAAGTGGTTTGGAAGTTATTTTGAAGAATGTTTTGTATGCTCCTAGTTTGACTAGGAACATTATCTCTGTATCCCAATTAAGACATTATGATTATGTATTATCTTTTATTGAAAATGATATTCATGTTTCTTTAAATGGTATGTTCTATTTTAAAGCTATTCCAATTAATGGTATTTATGAATTCGTTCATGAAAATACTTTAAATAGTTCATTGTACTAAACTAACACCAAGAAACTCAAGTTGGACTTGAGTGATACCTATCTTTGGCATTGTCGTCTTGGTTCTATAAACAAGAAACGTTTACAAACACTTCAAAAGAATGGTCTTTTAAAAACAAATGAATGTGATTCATTTGATGTTTGTGAATCTTGTTTACAAAGTAAGATGACTAAGACACCCTTTAATGGAACTACCAAAAGGGCAAAAGATTTATAAGGAATCATACATTCGGATGTATGTGGTCCTTTTAAGCCAATGACTAGGAATGGTGAAAGATACTTCATTACCTTTACCGACGACTATAGTCGCTATGGGTATGTGTACTTATTAAGGCACAAAGATGAAGCTTTTGAAATGTTCAAAATCTTCAAGAATGAAGTAGAAAATCAACTCAATAAGTCAATTAATATTCTCCGTACTGATAGAGGAGATGAATACCTAAGTGATGTTTTTCAAGATCATCTTAGAAGCTGTGGAATTGTCTCACAACTCACTCCACCTGGAACACCATAACATAATGGTGTGTCTGAGAGGAGGAATCAAACCTTATTGGATATGGTCCGATCTATGATGGCTAGAAGCACATTACCTCTATCATTTTGGGGTTTCGCTTTGCTCTCCGCGGCTCGTATTCTAAATATGGCCCCAACCAAAAAGGTGGAAAGGACACCTTTTGAGATATGGCATGGAAGAGTTCCATCCCTATCATACTTAAGGGTTTGGGGATGTGAGGCTTATGTTAAGACTCCCACCCCAAACAAATTGGAAGTCCGATCCACCAAGTGTATCTTTGTTGGATATCCTAGAGATTCTATGGGATATTATTTCTATGATCCACTGGAACAAAAGGTGTTTGTTGCAAGAAAGGGTGAGTTCTTAGAAGCAAAGTTCCTTATGGAAGGAGCTAGCAGTAGAACAGTAGACCTTGAGGAAGATCAAGAACCACAACCCGATGCACGTTTGGTTGAAACTAGCACTCAACATGAGGATGTTGAGGATGATCAAGGGGTTGATCAATACACACAAGACGTTCGCAGAAGTGGTAGAACTAGTAATCCACCTGAAAGATATGGTTTTTTCATGGATGGATGCTATGTGGTAGATTCAGATGAACCAACCACATACCATAATGCAATGTCCAATTCGGATTATGACAAATGGCTAGAAGCCATAAACGTTGAGATGCAATCCATATATGACAATCAAGTTTGGGAACTTGTTGTACCACCTCTTAATTCCAAGGTAGTTGGAAGTAAGTGGGTTTTCAAGAAGAAAACCGATATGCATGGAAACTTGGATACTTATAAAGCTAGACTTGTAGCAAAGGGTTTCACTCAAACTCAAGGGGTTGATTATGATGAAACCTTCTCACCTGTTGCGATGCTAAAGTCTATAAGGATATTGTTTGCCATAACTGCTCATTATGATTATGAGATTTGGCAAATGGATGTCAAAACCGCTTTCCTAAATGGATATCTTGAGGAAGATGTCTATATGGTTCAGCCTGAAGGTTTTGTCAATCCAAAACATCCTAATAAAGTATGCAAGTTAAAGAAATCAATTTATGGATTGAAACAAGCATCGAGAAGCTGGAATCACCGTTTTGATGAGGAAATAAAGAAATTTGGCTTCATCAAAAACGCTGATGAGGCTTGTGTATATAAAAAGGCTAGTGGGAGCACAATAACTTTCCTAGTATTGTATGTTGATGACATACTACTATTTGGAAATGACATTCCAACCTTGGAAGGTGTAAAAACCTGGCTTGGAAGTTGTTTTTCCATTAAGGATCTTGGTGAAGCCGCCTATATTCTGGGAATAAAGATCTATAGGGATAGATCAAGGCGGTTGATTGGTTTGAATCAAAATGCATACATTGATAAGATCTTGAAAAGGTTCAAGATGGAAAACTCTAAGAAAGGTACCGTACCTATTCAAAGAGGAACGATATTGAGTATGACTCAATGTCCAAGCTCAAAGGATGAGCAAGATAGTATGAAGGCAATCCCATACGCATCTGCTATAGGATCCATCATGTATGCATTGATATGCACTCGACCGGACGTGTCATGGGCCTTAAGCATGACAAGCCGTTACCAACAAAATCCTGGAAACAGTCATTGGATGGCTGTTAAGAACATACTTAAGTACCTAAGGAGGACAAGAGATATGTTCCTAATCTATGGATCTGGTGACGAGGAACTCGTAGTAAAAGGTTACATGGATGCGAGTTTCCAAACCGATCGTGACGATTCTCGGTCACAATCGGGATACATTTTCATTTTGAATGGTGGAGCGGTTTCTTGGAAGAGCTCCAAGCAGGATGTGGTGGCTCTATCAACTACAGAATCAGAATACGTCGCCGCCTCATTGGCAGCTCAAGAAGCTGCATGGTTGAAGAAATTCATTGCCGATCTAGGGGCTGTCCCTTCCATTCAGGACCCCCTAGAGATCTTTTGTGATAACGAGAGTGCGATTGCTCAAATTAAGGAACCCCGTGCTCATCAAAAGACTAGGCACATTGAGCGGAGATTCAACTACATACGAGATGAAGTTGAAAAAGGAAAGATATGTATTCGCAAAGTTCACACGGATCAAAACAATGCGGATCCTCTCACGAAACTCCTTGAAAAGGCAAAGCATGAAGGTCATACTTGTGCCATGGGACTTCGATATTCTAGTGATTGGATTTGATCTGTAAATTTTGTATTTGGATATGTGGGACTCATTATTATTTGAATGAAATTATTTGGTTATAATGTTTCAAATAATGTTCCAATTTAGCATGTTCAATCCATGAGTAAATTGTTTACTCTAAATTTTCGTAGTCGTTCAGACTTGTGGGAACAAGTAGTGAGGATAAGACTATTATGAACTTGGATTGGTTGATATTCATAAGGATGAATATAGAGCAATGGGTTGCTACCAAGGTTCATAGATATTTGTGGGATACAAATATTGGACTAACCCGCATTTCAAATTTTACTACATGGAATCTTATTGACTGATCATAAGTAAATTTGAGTAAAGGCGAATATCATTTGATATCCTCCGACCTGAGATACATATTGGGTTTTGATATTCACCAAGTATTATACCTTGAGCTTACTCTTCACTATCCTGAAATAGTGGACAGTACATAAGGGTATGTTCAGGTATAACACGAGGTGTTTGTGAGAAACGTATGTAGTCAAGAAGGAATTTGTTCCTCTTATTCGTTGAGAGTTAGATGTCTAAGGCCTGATTAAGTTAAATCAACAAGGAATGATCATTCTGTGTCCTTGGATTTAACATGACATCTGTAACAAAAGGATAGATGATTAATTCACCTAAATCATTTCAAGTAGGGTACTTGAAAGGGATGATGTTATTGAATGGCTTTAAGTCATGCGTATTAAGGGTAGTAAACCGTTGTTAGGCGGTATTTACTGCTTGCATCAATCTTTTATGAATCTTGGGCAAGTGGGAGATTGTAGGATTCTATGTGCCCAAGACACGTAAAATATTGATGCGGTTGGTACGTTATGATCCAAGTCGGGTTATACCCAATAACAAGCTTTACAATCACCGATAATTATTCAATTGATGATATGATCATGCAATTAAATAATAACACCAAATTTAGAAAATGGGTTTTCTAATTAGTTGCATGTGAGATTGAACATTTCATATGGATATTTATTTATAGATATTGTTTGTAATGTTATCAAGTTATTTAAATAACATCAAATAATTAGTGAGTGTGTATGTGTTATACTAATAAAAGGTTAATTGGATGAACAACTTTTATTAGAATGACTAGTTAATGTGTGATATTTCCTTTTAACTTTTGGGGGGAAATTGAAAACCCAAGAGAGGGGTTCGGCCGCCCCATTTATTGGCTTGCCTTTTCTTGGTTTTGTTGATACCTTGAAAACACACATACATTAGTTACACATACACTCCATCTCACTCTCTCTCCCACATGCAATAGAAAAACACAAGAAAAGGTTTCTTGTTCTTGTTGAGAGGAACTAGGCAGAAAGCTTTTTCCAGCAGTATTTCCTTCGGTTTTGGTGTTTAATCCTAGCATCTAAGGTGTTTTGTGATAGTGCTTGGGGTATACTAGCTTGAGGGGTCCTTCCTTGGAACCTTGGCCGAAGTTCTAGCATCCAAACACCCTTCCTTGGTCAACTTTTTGGCTGGAGAAAGGTAGCAAATCACAGCTTCATATGGCTGTGATTTTTTGTACATTTGTGTATTGTTCATAGCTTGTTTCATTCATATATATGATCCTTTTTTATTTGGGTTTGTTTTCCTCTTAAAACATCACTAAGAACATGAAATTTCAGCCTTTAAAATCGGTTTTAAAAGCTACATATCCGCTGCGTTTTTCTGAAAGTTTAAATGGTTAAACATGGATTTTGTGTTCTTGCTAACCCGTCAGAATTCTCCCTAAAAATAAAAATTTTTTTGGTTTTATTTCTTAAAGGTGAAGAAATACGTGTTATCTTTATAGTAAATAGATTTAGTTTTTACATAAAAGAGATGCGGGTGTTTAAAACTGAAAGTTTCTTGTGATTAAGAAGGGGACTTAAAGATTTAAAGGTTTATTTGGCAAATTAAAGTTTTTTTTTCTTAAATTGAAGCTAGGTCATAAGTTAATGGAGTCCAATGTTGATTTTTTTGTTACTAGGTAGATCATCTTCTCATACTTGATTTTCTTTGTAAGTTTATAATTTGATTTTATGATATTTGGTTGTTAACAAAAATTTAGTTCTTAATGGAATACATTCTATTATATATATGTATATATATAACTATATAAATGAAAGTTCATGATAAAACCACATTTTATACGAAAACTAAAGAAAACAAGCAATGACTTGAGTGAATAAGGAAGTAGGACCTTTTTACCTCGGTTGTGAGTTATACTGACCCCTTTTTGTCTCTCCCCTGTGCTGTGAATGAAGTGAGTAATTCGTTGGTGCTTGCCCTTTAGTAAGTACGTTGGATGGATGGATACATGCTACACTCTGCGACGCTTGCCTGACAGCGAGAAGCCTTAGGGTATAATAATCTTTAACAACAATTTGAGAGCATCTTTAGTTTTTTTCTTTGAAAGTAAAATGGTTTTAAAGTATCTATTGCATATATGTTAACCAAAAATACGAGAAATGAGGATTGTTACGTATATGTAACACTATGTCGAATGAAAAAAAATCCTGTGTGATGTATATGTAAAACTACATTATGATTCTTATTTGATCCTTAACCCTATCTGTATATACATAAACATAACTATAGTGAAATTTTGCTTATTAGTCCTTCAATATTGCAATTTTGTTTTATGATTTATGTTTTATGTTTAAGTATTTATTTGACTAGCTTAAAAAGTGTTTGATTTTATGTATCAGTTAAGTTTATGTAAAAAATTTACATATATTTAAATTATCAATTTTCATGTGTGTAAATAAAAATTTATATTTGAATATTTATTATCAATTTGAAGATATGCGTGTAAATAGCATACTTAATCATATCTAAAACATCACTATTACGTATAGTACTTTTGTATGCATACGTATATGTAAATAGACGGTTCATTTGAGGATTTTACATATATGTAAATAGCATGTGCATTGAAAAATAAATGATTACTATGAAATTTACACATAACTATATAGTTTTTAGTTTGAAAATATATGACTAATATGAATTTTTGTATATATGTAAACAAGAGAAACTCAAAACATGTATTCTTGTATTCATATGTATATATAGATAGTTATTTTATACATATGTAAAAGATTCATATATGTGCAAATAGAGCTTCATTTGATCGGTGCAAAAAATAATTCTCTTTGAATATGATATATATGTAAATAGATAATATGGCTAGTATAAAGATTTACATATGTGTAAAATAAATTGGAAGTTTGAAAATGTAATGTTCATCTTGAAATTCTATATAAATGTTAAGAGAGGTTTGTTTAAAGATTTATATATGACAATTGATGACCTATTTATAGGATAAATGATTCTTATAATCTTTTATACACAATAAGATAAAATGATGATTAGTATAAATATTTACTTATTTATAAAATTTATTTTTACACAAATGTCAAACATTTAATATATGTAGATAGATGATCCTTATTAGGTTGAATTCATTTGAATATAAGTATCAAATTACACATGTGTTTAATTTTTAAGATATGTTAAAATTTATAAAATGAGAGAGTAGAGAGAAAGTAGGAAAAAGAGTCAACGAACAATTAATTAAAGTGATAATTTTTCTGTTAATTACTATTATACCTTTTTAATTTATTTTTAAATTTTTATGATTTGAAAATAATGAGTGATCTAGATTGGTTTTCTAAGTTTTTATAAAAATAAAGTCCTAAAATAACCCTACACACACGCGCGCGCACACACACACACACATACATATATATATATATAGATATATATAAATATATACATACATATATATAGATATATATACATGGTTAGAATCTATGCCGAATCACTTTTAATTATAGAACCAAATAAATCATTTATTTACGTAAATATAAATTACAAACCAGTGATTCACACAAATGTAAGTTAAGGCCGGTGATAATTAGCCGTTTTACATAGTTTATCATTTATATTTAATATACACATATGTAAACAGATCAGGTATCACCAGACTAAATTTACATTTATGTAAAACAATAGTTCTATTGATTCTGAAAATATAAAAGCGTTATCTAATTATCTTGATCCTATATGTACATATACACACACATGGTATATGCATTTAAAATAAATAGGGTATATACACTTAAAACAAATGGTTCTATTGATTCTAAAAATATAAAAGAGTTCTGTAATTATCTTGATCCTATATGTACATATATACACAAACACATGGTATATGCATTTAAAATAAATAGGCTATATACGCTTAAATCAAATAGTTCTATTGATTCTAAAAATATAAAAGGGTTGTGTAATTATCCTGATCCTATATGTACATATATATACACACATGGTATATACATTTAAAATAAATAGGGTATACACTTAAAACAAATGGTTCTATTGATTCTAAAAATAAAAAAAGATTCTGTAATTATCCTGATCTTATATGTGCATATATTTATACACGCACATGGTATATGCATTTAAGATAAATAGGGTATATGCACTTAAAACAAATGGTTCTATTGATGCTGAATATATAAAAGGGTTCTGTAATTATCTTGATCCTATATGTACATATATACATACACGCACATGGTATATGCATTTAAAATAAATAGGTTATATACACTTAAAACAAATAAAAAATAAATTAAAATATGTTAGGTATACAAGTAATAAACGGGTGTATGTTATCGGGCAATTGGGTCGGATAAATGGGTATATCATCATGTCCCATACCCGCAAAAATTTCAAAAATAATCATACGCCCTGTCTCATACCCAATTACCCCAACCCCATACCCATGCTAAATGTTTGAGTTTTCACATCAAGTTTGAGTTTAATTGTCATCCCTAACAGTTGGTTTCAATAAAGTATCAATAGTCGTTTAAATATAAAGAGTATGTATTACATTGTCACGTGATAATAACTCGAGATCTTTTACTACGAGGTTGGAAAAAACCAAATTCATACAAATAAAGTTGTGAAAAATTTTATACCTTAAAAGTCGGTTAATCAAGCTAACTTCTTCCCCAGAAATCATGAAGCCACTGATTTCGATGTTTAGCGACAGATCAAGACCGGCTAAAGCACTCAAACTTGACCGACGAGAGTTGATTTGTGCTAGAAAGTTTATGGTCGAATATCGGTGATTTGTATAGCAAAGATGGGGTGGTTACGATTAGGTGTGCCCAAATCAATCGGGACAATATTTTCTTATAACAAGTGAAGGAACATCAATGACTTAATGTTGGGGTTAACCCGTAGTGATTGAGCAAAACATACTTTACCGGCAGTTTATGATTTGTCAATTTTGTTGGCTCTTTTTACACGCGAAGATTGAAAGACAAAATGGATATCTAAATGTTTTTACTATAAAATTATATTTGAAGCTAACCTCCGTACGTCCCTTCTTCTGAAATTTTAAATTAACGATTCATATTTAATAGTTGAGTTTAATGAGCAAAGTTACTCGTGCATTGTAGCGGAGCCATACAATTAAAATACGCATGTTGATATCTATAATATATAATATCTAATAAAACAAGCTTTCTTTTGGCACTTGTCATTCTCTTAATCCACTTTTTTACCATTTGTCATTCTTCTAGACATCCACATATCAATTTTCCCTCCAAAAGGGTATTATAGTAATTTAAATACTTATACAAATTTCTCTCTCTTATTAAAAATGACTTTTATTAATTGTTATATTTTTATCTCTTATCTAGATTTTTTAAATCAAACTATCTTTTAAAAAATAGATTTTCTTAAGAAAATTAGAAATCACATCTTTTAACTAAAATTTAAATAATAAAAAACTAAAATTTTATATAATATAAAATTTCTAAAACACCAAATCTTTTTTATACAAAATATTTTAAATCGTTTGCTTTTAAAAAATTATAAACATGTGAAATTTTTTAAAAATCTTAAAACGAATATTTAAAAATAAAACTATTTAGATAAGAGAGTTAAAAATAGCATAATTATTTTATTTCTTGAACTATTACGTGTATCTAATTTTATTTATATTTATATTAAAATATATACTGTAACTTTTCGTGTTTATTACTAACTATATACATTTATTTACTGGGTTTTAGCCTATCTATCTATTTATAAAAATACTAAAATAAGTGTGAATAATTGTAAGTCTCATTAAACTTATTTTCTTATTTCTCTATATTATTAATAATAATATTGAATACTAATAATTACTCATACTATTTCAAATTAAAAAAGGTATAGTTTAATAAATTAAAAACCTATTGTTTATTAAAAACAAACCTTTTTAAAAATAAATTTTGTAAAATACAGAATACAACAAACTATTTTTTTAAATTAATTTTTTTAAAAAATACTTAAAATCATTATTTTTCTACAAAAATAAAAATTTAAGAAAAATAAATTATTATTTATTACTTAAAGTAGCTATTATATGTAACTATAATCATATTTATCTTCAAGCATGATTTTATAATACATAAATTTTTATTACTAATGATTTAATATATTATTTATTCCATCCGTGTAATACAGAGGAACTAACCTAGTGATTAATTGAAAAATATGAAGTTTCAACAAATCGTTTATGCAAACTGAGACTTAAATAAAAAAAACACAATAATGTTCCGTAAGATATGGTATAAGGATTATATAAATATAATTTTGGAGAAGATAAGTGACGGTGTAAGAATATTAAAAAATATAATTTACTCAAAATTATAAGTTAAGACAAAAGAAAAAAAACAATATAATTTATTGTACACCAGGGGATCGTCCGTATCATCGCCCAACTCAAAACCACATACAAACCAAGTCGCTAGGTGTATATCGGTATTTAGTAAATGAATAAGTTCAGATTATTATCAACCAAACTAGTTTCTAACAAAATTTATGTTGAAACTAGTTTAACTCGAATCTGTACCGTCTAATTAAAATGTATTATATTGACCAATAAAATTGACACCAGATCAATTTAAAATATACATAGAAAATAAGTACAAAAACAAATTATATTTAATGCGACTCTATTTTTACAAAATTTACGTCAACAAGGTACCCAACTCGAATACATACTACACATACATACATAAGCACACATCAAATTAGGTTTTTTTAAGTTAACAAATGAAATCAAGAAGTTTAAAGTGACATTTTACATAGGGGCGGTGAAAAATTTGATATGAAATGAAAACACAATCCGAACATAACGCGATATTTACCGGTTTTTGTTTAGTATAAATATGTTCGAGTCAGTTCGGGCCGAACTAGCCAACAATTTAGTGGGTTGGCGGGTTAACCCGTTTAATCTAGTTATTATTATTTTATATACTAGGTTTAGTACCCCATGTATTACATGGGCTAATTAAATAAAACTTTGAATAGTTAATAATGAAAAATTTATTAGTTATAAAATAATATTTTGGGATTATATATTACTGAATTACATGAGTAAATGATTTACATAATAGAACGATGATATCATTTTTAAAATTTTGTTTTTCACTTTTTTGTTTAAAGTTGTTTTTAAATATTTTATTTCAAAACAAACCGTTTTTTAAAATGTAATTTTAAAAATTTTCTTATTGTAACTTGGAGTTTTAATTATTTTCATTTCATATAAATTTTATTTTAAACAGAAGTTTTAGCATACATTATATTTTTGAAAAAAGCTATATTTTAAAAAATACTTATTTTATAAAAATAATGTTTCTTAGAAATTACAATTATAGAAAAATATCTTTCTTAATTATTAAAAAATATTTTAATCTAAAAAAAAATAAATAATATCATTAGTAGTTAATGTAATAATTTAATAGAGAGATAAGCGGAAAAAACTAGATGTAGGAGGTTTAGAATTATGTCATATGTCCCTAAAATCCTTCTTTTATTGGGATAAATAGATATGTTATGTTATACATTAAAAGTTTTGAGTGTTTTATTTCAAAGTTAAAAACTAAATTTAGAAACTGTAATAAGATTTCATGTTTACAATCTAATTGCTTTAGATTAATTCGTAAATTTATTGTAAAATAGTATTCTTAAAGTATACTTGTGTGAAAAAATATATAAAATTAAATAAAAAGTCAGGTCAAATGGATCTTGTTCGTGTTAACTCGCAAATTTTTCAGTCGTATTCTTGTTTCACATGTGACATGATTATCGAGTTCTGGTCGTGTTTGGATTCTTGTAAAATTTTCGGTTCATCTTGGGTTGGACTTGGAAACCTGTATACACGACCCATTAAGCACCTCTAATTTTACATAGTTGTTAGAAAATGAAGGGGTGAAGACATATTGTAAACTTGAGGGGTTAGAAGTGGGTTTTATAAAGTTGTTAGAAAATAAAAAGAATGAAAGTAAGATGATAGAAACTTGAGACATTAAAAGTGGTCGGTGGTTTAATGAGAGCTTCTCATGTTCATTCCAAGATCATTTAGGCCAAATCCAAGGTACTAACTTCCATTCTTCCGTCGATTACAAGGATGATTAAATCTAAGGATGATTAAATCTTAAAACTTTTATCTACTCTTAATATTTGTTACATGCACTCTATTACAAATGTTTTGATCAGGTTCTGGTTTTGCTTTAAACTTAGTAAGACAGGCTGCAAGTGTATAGCTTGATTGTATTTTTTTTTCCTACTCAATACTACCAACCATTTGAGCTATGATTACTATATGCTTAGGCAAAATTACCTGTTTATCAATTCTTTTAACTATAAATTTATAGCAACAACAACAAAGAACTGAAATAAATCAATAATTGATGAAATTATTGTAACTATTGTTAAGCTCTTTCATACATTATTAAATGAGTGTAAGATTGAGTTCACATGACTATTGTTAGTTTTGGACCAGCATTTGAAACAAATAAAAATATTGTTTAGAAAGAATTGTTTATTGAAATCTTTGATTAATTTTATAATTAGTTTTACGTGAAAGTACCTGATTATCTAATCAATAACTACGGAAGTTTATAAGTACTTTTTAGTCATCTATTAATAGTTACAGAGTCATGACTCCTTGCAGCGGTGAGGCTCATTGGCAACAAATACAGTCGATGTTGTTTTTTAATATGTTGTGAAATTGATGAAAGTTCCTAATGATTCTATAAGTTGATTGAAAATGTTGATGATACAAGTAATCTGAGTGCTGTTAGATGGCAACAACAAATTGATAGTTGCTGATGGTTGGCTAAATTGAAGGATAAATTCCTATACGAATATGTACTCTTATAGCTATGATCAGTTTTGTTAAACTTGACCAACTCGGTCAAGTACTCAGGGTGTACTAGGAATTCGGACATTTACTGAAGCGATATTTTTTAAACTCGGTCTTATAATTTGGAATCGTTCAATCTCGGTCAAAATCAGTCCAACTTGAAGCTAGGCAGCCCAACTCGGCTTTACTCAGCCCAACTCTGGAAACTCGGATTTTCGCTGTTTTCGGCCAATATCCGCTATTTTTCATCGATTTTTGTTTAATTTTTGTTGTGTCTCATGGAGATACCTTAAAAAAGCCTATTAAATGATTACAATGTCTATTATATCAAGAATAAGTATCCGTTTTGAAACTTTTTTTTAGTATTTGAACATGTATCCTTTTAATTTATATTGATATTTACATATATATTATTATAAATATTAGTGAACTAACAATATTTGATATATGTGTAATTTTCTAAAAATTAATTCCTTTATAATTTTCCATGTCCGACCACTCCCCGAATACTCCTCGTCTAAAATGAGTACTCGTAACTCCCCAGGCGACTGACCCGGCAGCGCCTAGCGACTTTTACAACATTGGCTATAATCATAATGTTAATATTTTATATATATACATGTGAGTTTTGGTGGGATGCTTTAACCATAATATATATAACACCTTCTCAATAACTAAGGCTGATTGTTGTAGGTAGTCGATACTGTTTGAAAGCAAGGCGAAAACCAAATTGAGATGGTAGCATTTCGGTTTTATTAATTTTTGTTATGTTCTTATAATGTACAATAGCCGGTAGGAGCACCTTTTTAAACTTTAAACAATAATTAAAGCTATTGTTCTTTCCTTGATTTCGAGGGAGCTGCAAATGATTTCAAAAGATGCTTAACTCATGTTATATGGCCTGGGGACCCTGGGGTGGTTCACATGGGTCCAAATGGGTTTATATGCCTTGATGCTTTATTAAAAGGTGAAAAAACAAAGACTGTTGTAAGGGTGAGCCTCAATGCTCCCTTTTGAAGCATGTTGGGCTATAATATAAGCATGGTAACTAATATTATATAAAAATTGTTTGATATCATTATAACATCTGCATCTTATAAAAATATATGCTTTTAATATTTCAGATTTTATGTTGACTACCTAATGAATATTTGTTGTCATTAAGTATTTGATAGCTTCGATGGAGCTGGGGTAGTAGTGACTTCCATATGCTTTGTGACAAATTTAAAGCTTTATGGTTCATATGGTAATACGAGGGGCACTGTTTTTCCTATGATAGCAAAGAAAGGGTGGTGGTTGAATTTTATGGGCGTGTTAACAAATGCCTTCCAGACATTGTTTACATGAAATTCTCATCGTCGCAACATGCGGGGAAATTTTTCTAGTTATTATTATTGTACTCAGTGTTATTATTAATTTAATATTATTAGATTTACATATAAATTAAGGTTATTACGCAAGTTGTCTTTTTTAATGATTAAACTTCGGTTTTGGTCCCTGTGGTTTAACCATTTTAACCATTTCAGTCCAAAAATAAATCTTTGATCATATCATGCCTTGTGGTTTCATTTTAGTAACGGTTTTGGTCCCTGACATTAACACTGTTAGTTTTTACAGTTAAATGTGAGGACACTTTGGTCATTTTATATTTGGAGGACTAGTTATGTTAATTATATTAGATTAGGATAATTGTTGTAGTTTTTTAAAATAATAAAAAAAAAAAATTAAATGTAATCCAACCCAAACCCCCAACACTACCACATCCTAAACCCCTAATCGGAACCCTAACCCCCACCACCCCTTGCACCACCGCCTGCACCACACCGCCTCCCCACCTCCACCGCCTGCACCACCTCCACCGCTAGCGCTAACACCATCGCAACGCCACCGCCCTAGTTCTTCTTTGGAAGACGAAGAGCATGATCACTCCCTCTTGAATCTTGATCACACATTCACATTCACATTCACATTCACATTCACATTCATACAGCTCCATCATCCTCCCATGGCGACCTTCATAATCTCTGCTTCAGACGCCGAATCAATGGCCAAATCCCAAAACCTCACCCCCCCTTAACTCCTCCCAACCCTCGTCAAATCCGCTCACTCCCTCGATCACCCCCAATCTTCAATTTCCACGTCAGAGCCGTCAGATTGTCCTCTGATGGCCGTATCTTCCTCGGTGCCAACGTTGAATTCCCAAACCTCCCCCTCCACCACTCCGTTCATGCCGAGCAGTTTCTCGTCACCAACATCGTCGCACACGCCGGAGGCTCCAAGCTCCTTTACATCGCCGTTTCCACAGACCCATGTCGTAGATCTACACTACCACCGCCGTAGTTCTTCTGTGGCGTTGCTGTGGTGCTGGCGCTGGAGGTGGTGCAAGTGGTGGAGGTGGAGGTGGCCATGGCGATGGAGGTTATACAGGTGGTGGTGCAAATGGAGGAAGGGGTGGTAGGGGTTAGGGTTCCGATTAGGGTTTTTATGTTGGTGAGAGTGTTGGGGGGTTTTGGGTTGGATTAGATTTAAGTTTTATTTTTTTTTATTTTTTAATATTTTAAAAACTTAAAACAATTATTTAATCTAATATAATTTACATAACTAGTCCTCCAAATGTAAAATGATCAAAGTACCCTCATATTTAATTGTAAAAACTAACAGAGTTAGTGTCAGGGACCAAAACCGTTATAAAAATGAAACCACGGGGCATGATATGATCAAAGATTTTTTTTGGATTGAAATAATTAAAATTGTTAAACCACAGAGACCAAAACCGAAATTTACTCTTTTTTAAATAAGTACTTCAAAATTCAAATCTAGTAAAACAAGAGATGGTTTAAGTAAACTAGAGGTGCCCCGTGATCAAACTGTGAACATAATTTTTGTTAATTAAGAAAAGCTATAACCATACCACATTATATATAATATTAAATAACAATTCGGTGTCTACGGTAACTAAATTTTTTTTTTTTCGTTTTTATTATACTTTAATAAATAACTAGATTTAAATACCGCGCGTTGCTGCGGCCGTGCAAGTTTGCGTTTTCTACTACTAAACGGTTTTGAGAGTGCTGGAGGGCATGCTACAGCAGATACCTAAATACATGCCGGTCTCTACTGTTAATTATGATTTAGGGGTGGAGGCAAATAGGTAATTACATAAATAGTTCAACGAAGAAAATATTATCATTACATAAAACAGAATATGAACGGCTACTATACTTACCACTTTGATATGATGGTTGTCAACTCCGCGTTCCTTGATCATGTCAATGGCTGTAACTATTGTGCTACCTAAAGATTATTAGAATATGGAAAAATATGAAATAATTGGTGAAATAAAATTAACATAAAGGGCAGGCTTCAACGTATGAGCAGAAACAAACAAAAAAGAAACTTACGTGTTGCTAGCATAGGATCTACAACAAACACTCCAATTCCTTCAGGAAGACGTCATACCTTAGGCTAGCATTTACAGGTGGATTTAAATATCCATTAACGTTTGAAATGGAGTTGTTTTAAAATCCCTACAGTGTAGTTGCAGTTCTTGATCGTCTTACATAGATGCATCTGCAATACCTGAAATTCAGACATCTTGTCTTTAAACTTTTTTTTCAAGGAACTTCAAACGAAGAACACCATTAATTTAGATTAAGTAATTATCTTTAACCATGATAAAATAGTAATTTCTTCACTGGCAAATATGGTAAGTGATGTGCTCCAAATTATACATAAAAACACTATCAAAAGCACATCATTTATTCCTTGATTTCTCCCGAAATATGATGATTATGTACTTAAAATCATTTAATTGTGTTTTCAGGTGTTGTGAAGGGCAATATGGACAAAAGGAGCATAATAGACAAGAAATTGAAGAAATCCAAGCTTAAAACTCCAAGCATGGGGTCGTGCCTCATTAAGCACGCCCCCATGCCTTGCCTGAAACACACCCCGTGCTAATTTGGCACACCCCCGTGATTGGACATCTGACAGGACAAAAGTACTGTTCCCCAAAAGTAGTCACGGGGCCGTGCCCCATATCAACACGGGGCCGTGATACCCCCTTTCACGGGGCCATGCCCCATTTGTCACGGGGCCGTGCCCGACAACTCCTGTGCGTACGATCCGAGCAACTTTTGTAAGCATTGTACTAACATGGGGCCGTGCCTTTTTGTCATGGGGCCGTGCTTAAACACTCCGAGAAGCCTATAAATAGAAGTCCAAGTTCATCATTTTGCAAGCTTTTGGGGGGAGTGATACTCTGCAGAACTCTCTCGGGAATCAAGTCTTGAAGACCATTTGGAGGCTCGGAAGGTGCATACAACACTTGGAAGAAGCTCGGGATTGTCTAAACATCATCCATTGTGGAATCACCAGTTTGATTGTTCCATTTCACCGATGAATTCATACTTATCTTCTATTTTGTGTGTTGTTATGTTCAAGCTCATTATGAGCTAAACTCTTATTATCATCCTAACTGGATGAAACTTATGTAATTTGTGATGAACTAATGGTATGATAAATATTGTGTTATGTTATGGTGGTCTTGGGAAAACTTTCGATGGGTAGCACCTACATTTGAACGGGGGGTTATAAATTTATGGTTTGTAATTTGATTGTCATACACGGTTGAAAACATATGATCAACTTTAATTCATAACAACTATGGCTAATTAACTAGAGATGGTTATTAGAAATCATAAGACCTTAACTTTCTGATCATTTACGGGTTCCTTTTTATTAGTCTGAGAAATCTACAGTAATTGTTATAGTTTTCTAAAATTAAAGGTATGTTAGAATAGAACTTGATCAACTCTCTTCTTACATTAAGTTATGTTTTCAGAAATCGTATGTCGAAAAGGACACAAAAGATTTACCTACATCACTAGGGCCTTGACCTAAGCAGTAAATCTCAACCTGTGTTGGTCCTGGTCACTACGGAGCGGATAGACGAGAAATCGTGCCAGCTCATCTTTATAAACGTTAACACAATTACTTTATTCAAAAACTTTAATCACACCACCACTTCATCACAATTACATAAGTGTAATCCAAGTTAGGATGATAGCCTTTATCCCCTGATTTCAAATCCAAAAGTTTCAACTTGTTTTACTTTATTTATTATTTTTATTGTTAGTTTAGAACCGTAAAGAAACCCTAATTTAATCAATGCAACTTATCATTCTCTTAAACAAAAATTGATAGTCAATTATAAGGATTGTTGAGTAGTCTTAGTATGTCCACAGATTGATACTCGGTTCTTACCATCACTATATTACCTCACGATAGGTGCACTTGCCTTTTATGTGTGTAGTTAGTAGTAGTAACAACCATTTAAAACTGAATCTGAGCGAAAAATTCTTTATCAAAATTTATATACTTTCACACCGCATCAAGTTTTTGGCGCCGTTGCCGGGGACACACGGCAAGTTTGAAAGACAATCTAAATTTTTGACTGTCCTGTTTATATCTTGTTAATATTTTGTTCAAATTCATTTTAATTTTGTAGTTAGTTTGCCTTAGTTAGTTTAGTTACATTTGCCTGATTCATTTTAAGCCTTAGTTAGTTTATGCTTCCTTAAGTTAGTGTATGTCCGACTCGTCTAGTCCTGAACTTGTTTCACCTCTTTCGGAACCTGAACGACTTTTCCGACAAAGGTTACGTGAAAGACCGCAACAAGCAGCAACAATCATCGAAGAAGACTTCTCGAAGATACACCATCCGAAGGAGACATGGCTAATCAAGACGAGGAAATGAAGATGACGCACTATGCCACACCATCAATCGACGGTTATGAGTCTAGTGTTGTACAACCAGCAATAGCAGCCAATAATTTCGAGATTAAGTATAGTATTATCCAACTCTTAGAAAACTCTGTTCAGTTTCACGGATTGCAAGACGAAGACCCTAACGCTCACATCTCACGATTCCTTCGTATCTGTGCAACATTCAAAATCAATAACTGTTCAGACGATGCTATTAGACTACGACGTTTTCCATTTTCACTTCGCGGCCGAGCCATTGACTGGCTTGATTCATTTCCGCCTGGTTCCATTACCACATGGGCGGAAATGGCTGAACAATTCCTGTTGAAATACTTTCCACCCGATCGCACTGCCAAATTGAGAAGCAGCATCACAAGCTTTCGCAAGACGATGATGAATCATTACACGCAGCGTGGGAGAGATATAAAGGTCTCCTTCGGAGATGCCCACATCACGGAATTGATCTGTGGCTGCAGTGTCAAACTTTTTATGATGCAATCAGCGGAGCACACAAACAAGCTGTAGACCAAAGTGCGGGAGGAGATTTCGGAAGTGTCACACCAACAGAAGCATACCAAGCCCTAGAGAAGGCAGCTAAGAAGAGCTTTGCTTACAATCCCTTGAGAAACAAAATCAACTCTAGAGGAATTCATCAAGTAGACTCTGAGACGTTGATCACAGCACAGTTAGAATCCTTAACCAAACGATTCGAACAATTGCAAGCTGAACTTAAAAGGACTCCAACACGATGCAACACATGTGGAAACTCACACAAGACCAATGAATGTCCACAAGGAATTATGATGGTTGAAGATGTTGATTACGTAGGAGGCCCAAACAACTCATATAACAACAACTCAAATTGGAGGAGCAACCCGAATTACAGAGAAGCTGGTAACAACCAATCATCATCTGGATTCAACCGTAGGCCACCTTACCAACAACAGAAACCGCCATATCAAGGTCCAAGCAGTAGTAATCAAGACCGTGGAGCATTATCAATGGAAGATTTATTGCAGCAATTGTTGTTAATCACAAAAGCCACAGAATAATACATTCGGAAATCTGATCGAAGAAACGAGAAAAGGTTCTAAAGAAACGAGGCTGACATCAAAAGCAACAAAGCATCATTGCAAACCATTGAAAACCAGGTAGGTCGGATAGCATAACAACTATTTGCAAGACCCCAAGGTACTTTGCCTAGTAATACTGTAACAAACCCTAATGCTCAAGTCAAAGCCATCACCACAAGGAGTGGCAAACCACTCAAGGTGATGCACCTGTATTACAGCCCATCCTTGAAGAAATAGAATTCAAGACGCCAAGTAATACAAGTGATAAGCGAAAGCAACCTGTCGTTGTTGAAGAACCAGCCAAGAAATACGTACCACCACCACCTTATGTTCCACCACCTCCATATCCCGGTCGTCTACGACAACAACGAATGGAGGCACAATATGGCAAATTTCTAGTATTGTTCAAGCAACTCCATATTAATCTGCCATTGGTGGAAGCCTTAGCCCAAATGCCAAATTATGCTAAGTTTTTAAAGGGTGTATTGTCAAACAAGAAGAAACTGGAAGAGTTATCACATGTAGTTTTGAATGAGGAATGCTCAACAGTTCTTCAAAACAAACTACCTCAAAAGATGACTGATCCAGGGAGTTTCCCCATACCTTGCCTAATAGGAAATCTTTCTGTCAGCAACGCGTTAGCCGATTTAGGTGCTAGCATTAACCTCATGCCTTATGCAGTTTTTGAAAAGTTAAACTTAGGTGAGTCTAGACCTACTCGTATGAGCATTCAATTAGCTGACCGTTCTGTTAAATATCTGAGGGGCATTGTTGAAAATCTCTTAGTTAAAATCAACAAGTTCGTATTTCCCGTTGATTTTATGATCCTAGACATGGATGAGGATAAGAATGTTCCTATCATCTTAGGTCGACCTTTCTTAGCAACCGCTCGAGCCCTAATTGATGTTTGCACCGGCAAACTCACACTCCGAGTGGATGAGGAGGAAGTGACATTCGACATAGGACAATCCATGAAACATCCTCAACATCATGATGATTCACTCTATTATATTGATGTTTGCGACTCAATCATAAGCTGTCATCTGAAGAACACTCGTCAAATTGAAGCTTGCGATACTCAATTAATAGAAATCCAAACCACTGAGCCCGTCTGTGAGCACCAAATCATTCCAGAACTCGAAGTTGACGAAACATCATCTTGTCAAGAAGCATTTGAGATCATCGATCAAGAATTAGAACCTAAAGCCAAACCTTCCATCGAAGACCCTCCGGCTTTAAAACTCAAAGAACTTCCGTCTCATCTCGAATACGCCTTTCTTGAAAATACCTCTCAGCATCCTGTCATAATCTCATCCGCCCTATCAAAAGATGAGAAGAATAAATTGCTCAATGTGCTGAAGGCACATAAACCAGCAATTGCATGGAAAATCATGGACATCAAGGGAATCAATCCATACTTTTGCACTCATAAAATATTAATGGAGGAGAACTTCAAATCCGTCATTCAACCTCAAAGACGTTTAAATCCGAGCATGCAAGAGGTGGTGAAGAAAGAAGTAATCAAACTGCTAGATGCCAGTTTTATTTACCCTATTTCTGATTCGCCTTGGGTCAGTCCCGTCCAAGTTGTTCCAAAGAAAGGAGGAATGACTGTGGTAACTAACGATAAGAATGAGCTTATTCCAACTCGTACGGTTACAGGATGGAGAGTTTGCATCGATTATCGCAAACTCAATAACGCCACAAGAAAGGATCACTTTCCTTTACCTTTCATTGACCAAATGCTCGAGAGACTCTCTGGAAAAATGTTCTATTGTTTCCTCGATGGTTTCTCAGGGTACTTTCAAATTCCCATTGCTCCCGAAGATCAAGAGAAAACGACATTCACTTGTCCATATGGCACTTTTGCGTATCGACGAATGCCTTTTGGATTGTGTAATGCCCCTGCTACATTTTAAAGATGCATGGTAGCAATTTTTCATGACATGATTGAACACTCAATGGAAGTTTTCATGGATGATTTCTCAGTCTTTGGAAACTCATTCGAACAATGTCTTGAAAACCTGGAGAAAATGCTGGTTAGATGCGAGGATTTTAACCTTGTTCTAAATTGGGAAAAGTGTCACTTCATGGTTACTGAAGGAATAGTGTTAGGACATAAGATCTCTCGAGCAGGCTTAGAAGTTGACCAAGCCAAAGTTGACACTATTTCCAAACTGCCATATCCCACAACCGTGAAAGAAATCAGAAGCTTCCTAGGTCATGCAGGATTCTATCGTCGTTTCATTAAAGACTTCTCAAAAATCGCACGACCAATGACTCAACTTCTTGAGAAAGACGCAAAATTCATGTTTTCCAACGAATGCATCAGTGCATTTGATCTGTTAAAATAGAGGTTGGTCACCGCTCCAATTATGGTTTCCCCAGATTGGACGTTACCATTTGAACTCAGGTGCGATGCAAGCGATTTTGCGGTAGGAGTCGTATTAGGACAAAGGAAAGACAAGCAATTCCACCCAATTCACTATGCGAGCAAAACCTTAAACGACGCACAAGAAAACTACACAACCACCGAGAAAGAACTTCTCGCAGTAGTTTTCGCATTTGACAAATTCCGCTCGTATCTAGCCCTGTCAAAAACACTCGTCTATACCGATCATGCAGCCCTACGTTATCTGTTCAACAAACAAGATGCAAATCCGAGATTGATACGATGGATACTTCTGCTTCAAGAATTCGACATTGAGATTCGTGACAAGAAAGGAGCAGAAAATCTAGCGGCTGATCATCTTTCGCGTCTTGAAGATTCGAACCATCCACAAACTGAGGAATTCAAAATAAATGATAATTTTCCTCACGAATTCCTTTTGAACATCCAATCTTCAATCGATGAGTATCCCTGGTTTGCCGATTTCGCAAACTATTTGGCAAGCGGAATCCTTCTCAAAGGAATGACTTATCAGTAAAAGAAGAAATTCTTTACTGATATTAAGCATTACTATTGGGAAGATCCGTACCTATTCAGAATCGGTGCGGACCATCTCATTCGAAGATGCGTGTACGGAAGTGAAGCGGAACAGATCCTAAGGCACTGTCATGAAGGACCCACAGGAGGCCACCATGGAGCAACTCTAACAGCCGAAAGGGTCTTTGATTCTGGATTCTATTGGCCCACGATCTTCAAGGATGCTCACAACATGGTACGCACCTGTGATGCATGTCAAAGAGCAACCAACATCTCGACACAAGATGAGATGCCTCAGAAACCCGTTCAAGTATGCGAGGTATTTGATGTATGGGGTATTGATTTCATGGGGCCATTCCCGGTATCATTTGGAAATCGTTACATCTTGGTAGCAGTTGATTATGTCTCAAAATGGGCCGAAGCTCAAGCCCTGCCTACCAACGATGCAAGAAATGTTGTCAGATTTCTTAAGAAATTATTCTCTCGTTTTGGTACCCCCAAGGCTTTGATTAGTAATCGAGGAACCCATTTTGTAACAACCAGCTCGAAAGAGCAATGGCTCGTTATAGAGTAAACCATCGCTTTACAACCGCTTATCATCCACAAGCGAATGGGCAAGCGGAAGTCACTAATCGAGGTATCAAACGAATCCTAGAAAAAACCGTAGGACAAAATCACAAGGACTGGTCTGCCAAGCTAGACGATGCATTATGGGCTTTTGAACAGCCTTTAAGACTCCTATTGGCACAACACCGTTTAAACTTGTTTATGGGAAGTCGTGTCATCTACCTGTGGAACTCGAACATAAATCCTATTGGGCACTCAAAGCAGCAAAACTAGACCAAGGCTTGCAGGAAAGAATCGATTTCTACAAATCCATGAACTAGAGGAACTGAGAGAACAAGCATACGAAAACACTAGGGTTTACAAGGAAAAGACAAGGAAATTCCACGACTCTCGTTTAAGGAGCACTAAATGATTTCATGTGGGGGAACGTGTCTTACTGTATAACTCTCGTTTATGTCTGTTTCCCGAAAAGTTAAAATCACGTTGGTCTGGACCTTACATGATTAAAAATGTGTTTCCAAATGGTGCCATCGAAATTGACAACCATGACGGTTTAAGTTTCAAAGTGAATGGACATCGTTTAAAGCCATATAATGATGGGCCAACCAAGATTTTCTTGGAGGAATTACACCTCCGCCTCGACGAGGATTAAGTGTGGGGAAGGGTCGCGCCGAAGACCCGAAACGAAAACACGGCACTTGTACATAGATTTTGTTTGAAATTTTTAGCTTTTTGTAGGACTCCCAAGCACAAGCACGGGGCCGTGCCCCACCAAGCACGCCCCCGTGACTCTGACAAATATTTTCCATGATCTCCGCTGACGACTCTGGAACGTTCCAGGATGAATTTAAGACGACTTCTAACAAGCACGGGGTCGTGCCTACCCAAGCACGCCCCCGTGATCAACTTTGCAGACCTATGTATAAATATCACACTTGTTCCAAGCTTTTATCACACCTATTTCTGCTCAAAATCTCATGAAGAAGGGATGAAAGAATCCAGTCAAGAAAGTTCCAATTGGAATCCTGCAACGAAGCCCCGGTCTGAAACTAGAGAGCCAACGACTCAAGAGTATTTCTTTAAGCTCCATGAGCTAATAAAGAAATTGACGAAGATGAATCTCACCGCAACTCAACGCTTGGCTGAACTTATCCAGAAAGTTCAGGAAATGAGCGAGGAGCTTGTTTCCATCAATCATCGGCTTGCGGAACTTAGCAACCGCACTTCGCACTACCCTATCCCGACCCTTCCACACGAAATGTGTGGAAGCTTCTTCTAGAGGCATTTTGTGAAGGGTCATGTGCGCTAGGGCGCGTTAAGGAGTCTGGTTTTGCAGTTTCAGATTCCCGGTTTTTAACGTATGATGTAATCGTAGGAGATAGGAAAATGTAATTGTCGCTTGGCTTGCTTATTTGAATTCTAGAACTAATTTCGTAACTTCTATGATGAATTGGATGTGTCAAAACTTAGCCGGGTAAATTACGCAACGCGCAAAATTGAAAAACGGAACAACAAAAGACTGAGCCGAAACTGCACAAAGCAATCACGGCCCCGTGCCCATATAGGCACGCCCCCGTGACGACAAAAAAATGACACAACCTGACTTGTTTCAGCATTTTGTCTTGTTCCCCATCAATGATGAATGTTAAAACGTGAAATTTTTGCCTGCAACTTCGTATCCTTTTCATCTTGTGAGAATTTTTCATTTTTTTTTCATACTTTCAAGTCTCCTTTCAAGAAAGTTAATCAAGAGGTTAGTATTCTAATTCCCATGATTATGATAGCCATTTGCATGTATTTAGGTGATTAAGTCTCTAAACAACCGAAATCCTAATGATTATATGTAAGAGCTTGTGCTTAAACATGTTATGGAATTATGAATGCTTTATGCCTTCTTGTTTATGCTCTCTTTAAAGTTGATTAGTGTTAATTAGTATGATTAGTTAGTTATTAGTATTAGTATGTTTCCCATTAGTGTTAACAAGACTTTCTTCATAATGAGTGGTGATTTCTTTGTTAATCATGTTCAAGTTACAAGATTTGGTAAGTAGTGTTGAAACATTATATATTTTTGTCTTGAATTATTAACAAATGCTCAAAATGTTTAACGTGTAATCTTTGGTTTTTCAAGCAAGAAAATAACAAATTTATGCTTAATCAAAGATTTACAAACAAAACCACATTTGCTCGAGTTGAAATTTCATGATTCAAAATGTTAACCGCACCCCCACGCTTCAAGAGACACACCCCATGTTTAACAAATTTTTCTTAAAAAGCAAACGTGTCAACTATTTTTCAACACAAGTTCACAAAAAGGGGTGACGTGGCTCTTGAAAATCAATTTTTATCCCTAAAATAAATAGACTATTCCAAAAACCTGTTTTGTATATTTTAACTAGTTTGTCAAAATTTCAGGATCATGAACCATCCATACTTACAATTTGGCGGAAACCGTGAAAGATGGTGTCGTGATCGATTGCAAAGGCTCTTGCAAAGGGCTGAAAGGTCGCATTTGCAAGCCGATGAAGAAACCTTGACGGCTGTCGGACAGCTCGAAAGATGCAACAATTTATTGAGTATTCAGTGGAAGCGGTTGTTTTCATAAAACAGGCCTTCCATTTATGAACTAAGTCTTGAATTTTTAGCATCTTTCAGATTCAGCATGAAAGACTCCGACCCATGGGATGAGGAAGCAGTTACATTCAGGCTGGGTGGACATTGACGAAAAACATCCATCGCTTTGTTTGGTGTCTATCTGGGAATATATACAGAACAGGAAATGGAGGAAGCAATCTCAGGAATGCCACCTTATCATACATTTCCAGATGAGGAAAGTAGGGACGCAGAAAGCGGCGCCATGAGAAAGGCATTTTGGGAGAAGATTGGAACAGGGGCATTCAACTCAAGTAAAACCAAGAGTAGTCAGATTCGGGACCCGTTGCTACGATACATACATCGGTTGCTTAGCCATTCGATAACAGCTCGTTGCCAAAGCGAGGGAGTTGTTAGTTTGAGAGACCTGTTTATCTTATACTGTATGACTAATCATTTGCCATGCAATATTAGGTATTTGTTTTGCAACTTGTTTGCCAGGAATGCAACTGCAGGTGCTCCGACACCAATGTTTGGAGGAAGCTGGATCCTGAACTTATACGAGAGTTATGGGTGTAACACGGAGGGAACCGAAGGAGTAATGCCAGGATTGTTGGACTTAAGCATTTGCACAAGCATGTACATGATCACAACCTTACCAAATGGACAACCGAGATTCATGGATAGGAAGGGGCAAATCTGGGATCCGGCAGATCCCGAGGAGATTATCATGGACCTTGATATACCAACACATCATGAAGACACCGGGGCCTCCAGCTCACACGCCGGAAAATTTCCAACCATGTTAGACCTTTATGAAGCAATCCAGACCACCAGTGACCATGCAAGGAGATCATTCGAATACGCGCAACAAGCTTTCAACCGCGTCGAAAATCTGAACTCTCGAGTGGACGACCTAAGCAATGATGTCACGTACATCAGAAACCGGATGTATCATGAGTGGGGGGATATCCCACCACAAAACCCTTGAAAATCCACATCACTTTCAGGGGCCGGGCACAGTCGTTTGTGCCAATCTATCCTTTACTTTATGTCATTTTCTTTTTATTTTGTGTGTTTAGGATTTTAATATTTTCAATAAATTGATGATATTTCAGGTGATCCTGATGGTTCTCACAAGCAAAGGCAAAAGTCGACTTCATCATATTTTGGGGAGTATCTCATTTCCATTCCTTGTTTTAATTTATCTAACACATTGGGGACAATGTGAATTTTAAGTGTGGGGATGGGATTAATCGAGACACATACTTAATACTTTGCTAAAAACAGGTCCAAATTGAAAATTTTTAACAAAATCACTTAACCATTAATTTTTATGACACGAAGCCAAAAATTTAAACAATTTTTGATAAACCAAATTATAAATATACGTTTTCGGGAAATATATAAGTAAATAAGAGAAATCCAAATAAAAGTTGAAAATATTTTTTGTGATATCCTTAAAAGCAATAATCAAGTAAACATATGTAATCATGCAAAATGAAACACTTTTACCCAATTCCATCTATTTGTGAGTTTATTTTTGAGCCTTAAACAGTTTTTGCAAACCTTTGCAATTTTACTTTCATTCTGGATTCAATTGAGGGTACCTCATGATACGTGTGATTAGAACTTCTTTGGGTATACATTTCAAGACCTTAATTAGTATTTTCTGCATAAAAATGAGTTAGGCATTAGGAAAACCTTAACCATTCAAGCCCCAACCATTTTCTTTTAATCTTCCTTACCCGAACGTCAACCCTAGTTAGCCCCTTTGAGCTTAAACATTTTATTTTTATCACTCGAATCACCAAGTCACTCAACCAAAAAGTCTTCAACAAAACTCATTTTTCGTTAAAGACACGATTTTAGTTTATAAAAAAACAAAAAAAGAGAAAAGAAAAGAAAAAAGAGAAAAAGAGAAAAAGAAAGAAAATTTGGTCTTTTACCGGCAGACCTAAAAGAACTGGAATGCATTCTTTTGATTTTAATTTACTTTGTTGCCTTCATCACGCAAAATCGGGACTTCCCCCGGAAATCCGCGAACAAATTACAACCTCACGTACGACGCAAGAAAGAAATTACGAAAAAAGGAACAAGTTCCGCCATTTTGTGGAATTTCAAAAGCGCTATAAAGAGACGGGCAAAAAGATACGAAAGATGCCCGAATTGTGGAAATTAGTCACACGATGGAAAATGCAAAAAGAACCAAACTGAGTCCCAATATGAATACACAGAACTGATCCGATTGGGTGCTATTAGGCTTCAAGCCGAATGATCCTTACGAAAGGATAGTTTTGTGTATCTTCAGGTAAAGGATGAAGTAAGGTTTCTAAAAGCAAAATACGGTCTTGACAATCTGACCTTAAACGAGTCCTCAAGTTAGCATATCCCTTCTAGCTTGAAGTATTGTATAGGGAACTTTTTACTGCTTTCCTTGTAGTTTATGTTAGAAAAATAAACCAAGACCGTCGTCTTTAGCATTCAGCCACTTTTTCCAAACATTCCACACCCGAGCCCGAGCCAAGTTACAACCCATCAAAGACCTAATGATTTATGTAAGTAAATATCTAAGTAGGTGGAGAATTGATCCCTTAGCAAGCTTATGACTCCACACGTATTCATGCTAGGCAATTAAGCGTATTAGTCATACTTCATCTTATGTATGGCTCCATATATTCAGCCGAGTGTGAGTGTATTTTGTGAGGAGTGTGGATTTTTGCATGGTTATAATCTTTACTAACAATCCCATTGCTTGCTAGGATATCATTCTATACATGCTTAAAATGTTTGCATTTGGATGAAATAATTTTTACTTGCATATTTCCCGAAAGACATATTTATCTTTTGTTTTATTTGGTTTTTGGTGGAGTTGTCATTTTAAGTGATTTGCTTGAGGACAAGCAAAGTTTAAATGTGGGGATATTTGATGTGCTCCAAATTATACATAAAAACATTATCAAAAGCACATCATTTATTCCTTGATTTCTCCCGAAATATGATGATTATGTACTTAAAATCATTTAATTGTGTTTTCAGGTGTTGTGAAAGGCAAGATGGACAAAAGGAGCATAATGGACAAGAAATTGAAGATATCCAAGCTTAAAGCTCCAAGCATGGGGTCGTGTCTCATTAAGCACGCCCCCATGCCTTGCCTGAAACACACCCCCGTGCTAATTTGGCACACCCCCGTGATTGGACATCTGACAGGACAAAAGTACTGTTCCCCAAAAGTAGTCACGGGGTCGTGCCCCATATCAACACGGGGCCATGATACCCCCTTTCACGGGGGCCGTGCCCCATTTGTCACGGGGTCGTGCCCGACAACTCCTGTGCGTACGATCCGACCAACTTTCGTAAGCATTGTACTAACACGGGGCCGTGCCTTTTTGTCACGGGGCCGTGCTTAAAATCTCCGGGAAGCCTATAAATAGAAGTCCAAGTTCATCATTTTGCAAGCTTTTGGGGGGGAGTGATACTCTGCAGAACTCTCTCGGGAATCAAGTCTTGAAGACCATTTGGAGGCTCGGGAGGTGCATACAACACTTGGAAGAAGCTCGGAATTGTCTAAACATCATCCATTGTGGAATCACCGGTTTGATTGTTCCATTTCACCGATGAATTCATACTTATCTTCTATTTTGTGTGTTGTTATGTTCAAGCTCATTATGAGCTAAACTCTTACTATCATCCTAACTGGATGAAACTTATGTAACTTGTGATGAACTAATGGTGTGATAAATATTGTGTTAATGTTATGGTAGTTTTGGGAAAACTTTCGATGGGTAGCACCTACATTTGAACGGGGGGTTATAAGTTTATGGTTTGTAATTGTGATTGTCATACACGGTTGAAAAACGTATGATCAACTTTTATTCACAACTACTATGGCTAATTAACTAGAGATGGTTATTAGAAATCACAAGACCTTAACTTTCTAATCATTTACGGGTTCCCTTTTATTAGTCTGAGAAATCTACAGTAATTGTTATGGTTTTCTAAAATTAAAGGTATGTTAGAATAGAACTTGATCAACTCTCTTCTTACATTAAGTTATGTTTTCAGAAATCGTATATCGAAAAGGACACAAAAGATTTACCTACATCACTAGGGCCTTGACCTAAGCAGTAAATCTCAACCTGTGTTGGTCCTGGTCACTACGGAGCAGATAGACGAGAAATCGCGCCAGCTCATCTTTATAAACGTTAACACAATTACTTTATTCAAAAACTTTAATCATACCACCACTTCATCACAATTACATAAGTGTAATCCAAGTAGGATGATAGCCTTTATCCCCTGATTTCAAATCCAAAAGTTTCAGCTTGTTTTTCTTTATTTATTATTTTTATTGTTAGTTTAAAACCCTAAAGAAACCCTAATTTACATCAATGAAACTTATCATTCTCTCAAAAAAAATTGATAGTCAATTATAAGGATTGTTGAGTAGTCTTAGTGTGTCCACGGATTGATACTCGGTTCTAACCATCACTATATTACCTCACGATAGGTGCACTTGACTTTTGTGTGTGTAGTTAGTAGTAGTAACAACCATTTAAAACTGAATCTGTGCGAAAAATTCTTTATCAAAATTTATATACTTTCACACTGCATCAGTAAGTTACAGTGTAGTTGCAGTTCTTGATGTGTTTACTACAGTTCCTTTTCCACACCCAGGCTTCTGTCTGTTGGCCAAATTCTGTTCCAAAATGCAATGTAGGAATTCTTGATTAAATATATTGCACAAGATACAGACATTTATTGTTAATTTAAGTTCTATGATCTAACCTCCTTGTCAAGTTCTTCAATTTTAGATTTAATAAACCGTGCAATCTTCCCAACTTCGTCCACATCTTTCTCCATACGTTGCTTGATTGCTGTAGATTAACAAACATTTAACCATCAATTATATATTAATAACCGAAACACTTGATATCTTATTTATATAAATCGGGTCTGCGTATGTTGTAATATGTCCAACCTCACTAAGTACCAAGAAAACAAAGCACTATGATTTCTTTCTCTAGAAAGAAACCCTTTGAAATTCAACACTAAGATAAACGTGATTTTTCTAGTTTTTTTCTTCTTTAAAATTATGTAAATCACCCTTAAATTAGTTTGTACATAACCAAGTTTACAGTAAATTATGTAACAATCGAAGAGTTAGCATATTTGTATTTGGAGCAACCAGACAAAGGCAAGTGGGCTAGAAAATGGCACAACTTCAAACAGGCATAACTTTTGATCTCTTTGTAGTTAATGGGACTATAGGACCTATAAAGGTATGAACAAAAACGTCCAAACAGGCCAGACTTTGTGGCAAAAGTCATAGGCAGTTTGCGTTAACATCCGGACCCAGATTCCATCAAGTGGAGCAGAAATTTTGGCGTTGATGGTTTTCCCACAAATTTAGCAAATTTAATTCATTCTGTTTTTATTGTAAAAAACACGTGACTCTTTGAATATATCAATTCAGCATTTTTCAATGCAGTTACTTTCAATCATATGCTGCCAGTTTCTACTTTTTAATTCCCAAGATTTGGCCAAACATACTAAAATTGGACTGTCCTACAAAAAGGGCATGCTGTCATAATTTAAGGCATTCAAAAATTTAACAACTTTTCTTCATGGTATTCTCTTTATCTTTGTGCTTCCGCTATGTGTCACGGTTGACCTTGTTAAAACCGATGTACATGTTACAAATATTAATCACATGAATATTACCTTTCATAGCAGCAGCTTTGGTCACCGCCCTTGATTCCTCATGAGCATCCTGTATAGAACCTTGTTAACATAATTACTTCGCTAATATTTATCCTAACACGTACACACGGAGGGAAAGAGGAAAACCTGTAATTTCTTTAGTAGTTTATTTAGCTTCTCATATTGTTTCTCAATTGCTTGAACCTAGCAAAAGAAAAGAAATCAATAAGTACCATAAGTTAAGCTAATGAAATTAGAGATTTATAATTATATAAATATAAAACAGAAAGTGGATTTGTCACCTTCTTGAAAAAATCATCCAACCCCAACTCTCCAGAATCAGCATTACGTTGGGATCCCATTTCAAGATCTCCATAGCCATTATCTTGACCCCGAGGATTCTCAAATGATTCCTACAACACATCTTTCAATAAATACCTTTCAACACATGATAACTAAATTTTGCACAAAACATCCATGTATATGTTAAATAATTGATATATCCAAAACAATGGAATCCAATTCAGATTGCAGTTCATGAAATGGACCACCGTCATTCACATAAACGTTTTATAACAACTGTAACAATCCAAATATTGACACCATCTAAGGGACAAAAAGTCAAGTCACTCAGCTGTTGAATGGTGACTCAAATTTTTGAATTTAAACTAACGTTTTCCATTCTGTTGCTCAACTAATAGCTTCAAACATTAAGCTCATACAAGCTACAAAACCTCATATTCCTTTTTTCCAACTTATGGACACATATTAATTTACTTGGTAACATGTTGATGAGCATGGAAAAGAATGAATGAATATCATTTGTGATAGGATTGTTTATTCGGTGGGTATGGGTTCTAAAAGCAGGATGAAACCCAAAATAATATGGGAATCCTTCAAACCCTCAAAGGAATGTGTATCATTTATGATAGGAGTTTGCGAAATGGGAATGAAACCTAAAATATGTGGGATTCCTTCATACCATCAAAGGGAACTACCCTTAGAAAATCCATTTGCTTCTCCATCTCATGTCTCTTCCTGTTTGTTTCCCTTTACTTCTCTCCTACAACTAGGTTGCAAACGAACCGAATGAACACGAACAAGGCCTTGTTCGTGTTCGTTCGTTAAGAAATAACCTTGTTCATGAACTGCTCACGAACACTTACCGAACGAGATTTCTTGTTCGTGTTCGTTCATTAAGAAAATGAATATGTTCATGAACTGTTCACGAACACTTACCAAACACAAATGAAAACAAACAAAAGCAAACGAACACAAACAACTGTTCATGAACATGACGAACACAAAAAAAACTCATAAACACAAACGAATACAAATTATTATATACTTATTTTAGAATAAAATTTATATTTTTTATTACAAACATTACACAAAATCAGTAAAAATAATAAGTAGTTAACATAAATACCAAAAAATACTTGATATAATAGTTATAAAAATAACTGACACATTAATTAAGAATATAAACGAACACTTTAACGAACATAAACGAACACATTGTCGAACGTTCACAAACGAACATTAACGAACATAAACGAACACATTATCGAACGTTCACGAACATAAATGAACGAACGCGCCTTGTGTTCATGTCCGTTCGTTTAACTAAACGAACGGAATTTTCTTGTTCATGTTCGTTCATTTACTAAACGAACGAACATAAACAAACTTCCCGTCGAACGGTTCACGAAATGTTCACTGAACGTTCAGTTCGTTTGCAGCCCTACCTACAACAATGTTTCTTCTCGAATCACAGATTTCTTCTTCTCAATAACCATACCCTTTCACATTCATGTTTCCAGTTCAACCCTACTATGAAACTCTTAACACATAGTGATTCCTAACTGCAAATCAGCACAAATCCCCCTCATAACCATAATTTATATGGGCATATTCAACTTTTGAGAACTGTATGAGCTACTTTAGAATCCAAGTTCGATGCAGTTACCTTCGATTTCTACTAAAGAACAAATAACCACATTAAAAGACACAAGGAACACCATAAAATAGCAAAGGGGCATGAATTAAAGACTGAAGTTATAGATACCGATCATAAATAAGCTAATACAAGTTTGGCATCTGAAGTTAAAGAATCACAGGCAACAGAAAACAGAGTAATTAATCTCAAAAACCCACTATAATTACTATATATATCACTAAAAACCAATTCCTTAGCTTAAAATTTATTTCTTTCCTCTTCTTTTGTTCTTTTCGATGGGGTTAAATTCAGAGGTTACAATCACTTCAAACAACAATCAAACCAACCAATTACAATTAACAAAGTTAATGCTACTCAACCCACTCATAAATTCCACCAATTCAGCTGATTACAAGCTTTAAAGCCAACATTTGACACCAACAAAGATCAAATCACATACAAGATCCAAAACATCAAATTAAAACTTCATAACAACATTCTGAACCTCTATATCTGTTATCCATGCAGCTTTTGGTGATCAATAACTCGAATCACTGGTTACAAACAAAAGAAGAGATAAAATGCAGTTAATTGCAAGATTCACCTAACTATAGCTTCTCAGCTAAGCTCCTTTAACTCACTATTCAAGCTAGTCTACCTTACATCAAGAAACACCAGGGTATTTCTCCATCTCTAATCTCCTAATCCCTATAGCTAAAATGGAAAGATTACTTAGCTAACCAATCATGAATCAAGGGAATCAAACACAACATACCGGAGGACAAAAAGGCCCCTGATCAAGATGCTCCCCACCAGCGATTATACCTCAACAGCATCTTCCCCAAAAGCCGACAGTGTTATACCTGAGGAAAAGTGGCTGATTGGGACCAAATGCTGCCATCGTGACCGATGATCGCGGCGGCAGTGAGGTGGTTTCCTGGGACCACAGATTCACCGCGGTGAAGGGGCGAGAGCACCTGAGGGGGACGAATCTAGCTGGAACCGTGAGGGATGAGAGATCGGAGAGGTGACGTGAAGAGGAGCGCGGAGGGAGGGCACCGGATTGGTGAAAACCTCTTTCTCGAGCTCCTGTAATCGCTTCAGGGGATTAGGGTTTGTTTTGTTGGTGATGATGATGATTTGATTTGCAGATGGTGATAGTGTGGAGGTCGGTGGCACTGTAGCCACCGACATAGGTCTTTAATAAGAATAATAATTTAGAGAACTTTTGACTAAATACATCATTTTGGTCTAGTGGTTGGAGCTTTATATTTGAAACAAATGACCCATGTTCTAAATTAAGAAGGGCCTAAGGTTTTGCACTTTTTTTTGTTTCTTTATCTTTTATTAACTAAAATGTTAAGTTACTCAAACGTACTCACATGGAGCTTGTAGGTATGTTCAAAACACGCGCAAGTAATTTCATATTAACTACAATTATATCCCGCGTGATGCTTGGTGAACGACGTTGTTATCATCTTTTTCAAAATCGTCGATTAAACGATGTTTGAGATTACGAGCATAAAAACTGAATAAAGATAGTGAGTAGGTTGAAGGGGTTTAGCCAACATTGATTACACTTGAATGTTTAGGTCGATTGGTGTTCACCGACCATGATGGGAGAGGAGCAGGATATCGAAATCTTGGACGAGGTAGATAATCACTATGTTACAAAAGAATCTCGCGGCAACCCGCGGGTTTTAAATTCTACTTCAAATCAAAGAGAATAAAATATTTGTTTTTTATGGTGTATAAATAAATATCAACGTATGAAAACATAATAGTTTATTAAAATCATCTGTGATGTTGGTTGACAACGATTTAGTTTTCTGTTCTAATAATTTAGCTTTACAAGATCGTAACTTTTGTTTTAAAAGTTATAAACACTAAAACTCTTAAAATCATATAAAATTATATAAATAAGAAAGTGATCAACTTAAGTTGGATAAAGAAACTTAAATCCTTTCATATAGCAAAATAGATAGCAAAACTAACTTTGGTTCCTGTATCATTTTTTTCAGATTAAACCCGCATAACTATAAGTCATTTTTCTTATCAATGTTTAAATCCTATAAAAAAATATCAAAATCGATTTTGGAGCTTCCACAACGGGTTTATTTTTGAGATAAAATATGAATAAGTGGATCCACGGTTGGTGCATGGTTTAATTTGGCAGTATTTTCAGCTCTTTGATGACACACATTTCACTGTCTCTCTCTTTGTTTGCTATTTATACAAACCATCATTTCCACACATTTACTCAATCCTTGAAAAAGTAAAAGCTTAAAATTCTCCAGTGGTTTTCCACTCATATACTTCATCAACATGAGAGAATAACATCCAAAGGTTCATGAAGGAAGCATGTTGATACTATCATCAAATATATTCTTTACCAGACATTCATGTATATAAGTGGTGATCATTATTAAACTTAAGGGGTGTTTGATAACCTTTTAATTGTTTTTAAAAGGCTACCGACTCTTAATGGTTTATAGTCTTTTAGTGGTTAAGATGTATGATAGCAACCCGTTGAGGGGTCAAGCTCCAAGAAAAATAGAAGGAAAAGAAACACACAAGTGTTGGGGCAATTTTCTTCAATACCTTCAAAAATGGAAATCACAGAACTTTAAATATGCAATGCAACCTACTTTACCCACTACTAGCACTACCTTATTCTTAGGGATGAACCTCTATCACTAACCCACTAAATGCATACTTGTGAAATTAAACGTGTAACAACTAAGAAAGAGTCAACATGACTTGCAACTACTCCAAATATCTTCCAGGTTTCACTATGTTCCTCTTGGGCCTGACATTTGTTGAATGGGCTGTGAATCCACTTGAATTAGTTGGGCCTTCTTTGAGTAAGTATGGATCATTCGTATCATCACCCCCTCTTCAAAATTAACATTGTCCCCAATGTTAAAGAATGGAAAATCCTGCTTGAATTTGTTCTTGTTTTCCCATGTTGCATCTTCTAACTGCTTGTTTGCCCATTTAATCAATAGCTCCACATCTCCATTGGCATTCACACAACTCTGCAGTATTTCTTCTGGTAATTCACCAAGCTGAATATCATGTGGTATGTCTGGAATTTCAGCAGCAGCGGAAGTAGATTGAAAGCTTTTCTTTAGTAGAGATACATGAAAAACCGGATGAATTCGTGATCCTGTTGGTAACTCCAGTTTATAGGCCATATTTCCAACTCTTTCAGTGATTTTGTATGGCCCATAAAACCTGCGGGACAGCTTCTGATTCTTTCTGTTTTCAACTGAGTGCTGACGGTATGGTTGCAAGCGAAGGTATACAAAGTCACCAACTGCAAATTCTTTGTCTAATCTTTTCTTGTTAGGTTGCTTAGCCATCTTTTGCTGAGCTGAGGACAAATTAGTCTTTAAGAGAGCCACTAGCCTTGCGTGTTCAGCTAAAGAAACATCAATAGAAGCTGTTTTGTTTGCTCCAGGTTGATATTCATGAATCATTGTAACATCACGACCATAAACAGCTTTGAATGGAGTCATCCTAATTGACGAGTGATGATTAGTATTGTAAGAAAACTCAGCAAGATAAAGATATCTTTCCCGCTTAGATGGTTCATTGAAAACAAAGGCACGAAGGTAAGATTCAAGACAACGATTAACCACTTCGGTTTGACCGTCTGTTTGGGGGTGGTAGGCACTTGAGTGAAGCAATTTAGTGCCCAGTTGATTAAATAATTCCTTCCAAAATCAACTTATAAACAAAGGGTCTCTATCCGAAACAATAGAGTTTGGAAGACCATGCAAGCGGTACACTTCCTTTAAGAATAAAGTTGCCAATGAAGCAGTCGTGTAATGTTGTGGAAGTGCAATAAAATGAGCAAATTTGGAAAAACGGTCCACCACAACCCAAATAGTGGTTTTACCCTTGGATAAAGGAAGATGTGTAATGAAATCCATTGAAATATCCACCCATGGAGCTTCAGGAATTGGGAGGGGTTGCAAAAGACCATATGGTTTATGGTTTGGTGTTTTTGTTGTCTGACAAACCATGCAGTTTTGAATAAAGGATGTAACATCCTTTTTTAAACCCAACCAAGAAAAACAAGCAGAGATTCTTTTGAAAGTGGCTTGTATACCCGCATGCCCCCCCCCAAATAAGACAAATGAAATCCTTCAAGCAAAGCAGTTCGAATACCTTTAATTGGTGGAACCAAGATACGGCCATGGATATAAAGCAATCCATCACGAATGCTATGATGTGGAAAAGATCCTGGGTCTTTTTCAACTTGCTGGAACAGTTGCTTACCAACTTGATTTGTGACAAAGTAGCTTTTAATTTCTTCTAACCATGGTGATGTAGGATGTGAGAATGCCAAAAACGAAGCCAATTCCACCCTGCTCAATGCATCAGCAACCAGGTTTTCCTTCCCTGGTTTGTAAATAACTTCAAAATTATAACCCATGAGCTTAGTAATCCATTTTTGTTGTTCTGGAGTTTGGATTACTTGAGTCACCAGATGTTTGAGGCTATGATGGTCGGTAAAGATTGTAAACCGGCGACCCAATAAGTACTGTCGCCACTTCTTGACCGCTTCCGTGATTGCATACAATTCTTTAATGTAAGTTGATTGATTCTGCATTGATGCACATAACTTCTTGCTAAAGAATGAAAGTGGCCGATTTTTCTGAGATAAAACCGCACCAATTGCAACCCCTGATGCGTCTGTTGTCACCTCGAAATCAACAGAGAAATCTGGAAGAGCCAAAGTCGCTAACCTCTCCATTTGATCCTTTAGAGTTACAAAGGCTGCTTGTGCAGATGGAGAGCAAGAAAAAGCTTGCTTTTTTAGAAGATCAGTTAATGGGGCTGCAATTTGAGCATACTTAGGTACGAATCTTCTATAGTACCCCGTGAGACCCAGAAATGCTCTCAAAGCTATGATAGATGATGGTACCGACCATTGTTATATCGAAACGATCTTGTCGGGCTCGGGTGAAACACCTTCATTTGAGATACGATGACCTAAGAAGGACAATTCATGTACTGCAAACACACATTTGGAGGGTTTGGCTTGAAACTTGTTAGATAAAAGTGTCTGTAGGACAAACCGAAGGTGAGCATAGTGTTCTTCATTGGATTTGCTATACACCAATATATCAACGAAAAAAAACTAAGACGAACTGACGAAGTACCGGTCGAAATAGGTCATTCATAGCAGATTGAAATGTGGATGGAGCATTTGTGAGCCCAAAGGGCATTACGAGGAACTCGTAATGACCATCCATTGTCCGAAACGCTGTTTTATGAATGTCCTCTGCTGCGACCCGAATCTGGTGATAACCGGAACGTAGATCAATTTTTGAGAAAATAGTTGAGCCATGAAGTTCATCCAAAAGTTCATCAATCGTGGGAATTGGAAATCGATCTTTAACTGTCACTGCATTCAACGCCCGATAATCAACACAAAAACGCCAAGATCCATCCTTTTTTTTCACCAATAGAACCGGGAAGAAAACGGACTCTGACTTGGACGAATGATACCATCATTTAGCATTTCTGTAATCAAACCCGTCATAATTTGCTTCTGAAAGTATGGATATCGGTATGGTTTAACATTGACGGGATTTTGGGTGAGAAGAGGAATATGATGGTCATGTTGGCGGTGTGGAGGTAAAGTGTGGGTTTCTTCAAATAAGGGTTGGAAAGTGGTAAGTAATGCCTGAATGTGAGAATCAGTATGAGATAAGGTTGGTGGGGTTGGGGCTGATGTGGGTTGAGGTTGACATAATAAGGTGTGCAATGAAGCTACAGAATTGTGTCAAACCAATGAGGATAAAGAACTTGAAGTAACCTGTTGAACCAATGGTTCTCCCTTCAAGGTGCACTGAGTTCCATCTTTGTTGAAAGACAACTCCGGAATCGAAAAATCTGCTGATAATCGGCCTAGTGTTCCCAACCAAGCGATTCCTAAGATCACATCTGCACCCTCAACTGGTAAAACAAAGAATGGTACTGTGAATTGCAATTTCTGAAGTTGTAAGCAAACATTGGGGCAAAAACCTTGACATTGAATGTGTTGCCCATTACCAACCATAACTGAGAATGGTGTAATTGATTCTGTAGGTAAGTTGAGATTGGTGGCAATACGTGGTTGAATGATGTTGTGAGTGCTGCCACAATCGATCAAAATAGTTACTGGCTTGTTGTTGATGTGACCGGTGATTCGAAGTGTTTGAGATGATGAAAGCCCAAAAAACGCTGCCTGGGACAAGGATAAAAATTCTGGTGGCTGTTGGTTGATGACGGGTGGAGTCTGGGTTTCCGGTGGCATCTCTTCTGTGTCGTCGTTATCAACGAAAAGAAGAAATTGGGGCGGTGAGCATTTGTGACCTGGGAAATATTTTTCTGGACATTTAAAGCAGAGGGCATCTTTCCGGCGTTGTTGTAGAGCTTCAGCCGAAAGACGTGTGAAGGGTAGATTTTTCGGAGTTATGGTTGTTGTTGGGGTTGGTAGCAAGGGAGTATTGATCGGAGTGGTTGTTTGGGAGGAGCCGGCTGATGAAGATGAGGTTTAAGTGGGCTTGGAATAAAAGGTAGATTTGGGCTTTTGGGCTTGTTGAAGTTTTTCCTCTACCAAACTTGCCAGGGCATACGCTTGATGTAATGAAGTTGGTTTCAAGATTGCCAATTCATTTTTGATATCAGGTCGTAAACCCGAGATGAAACAATTGCGTAACGCCTGTTGAGATAAGCCAACCACACGATTGCTCACCCTTTCGAACTCCGTTTTATATGCGGCGACTGTTGAGGTTTGGGTTAACTTGAACAACGTGGCCTCATGATTTTCATAAGTCGATGGACCAAAACGTAGTTCCATCTCGCGTTTAAACGCCGTCCATGTACCAAGTAAGTCATTGTTGGCGAGATGTTTGTACCATGATAAAGCGTCACCTACAAAATAGAACACTGCTAAATCAACGCGTTCCGTGACCGGTGTTTGGTAATAGGAGAAGTAATTGTTGGCTTGGAAAATCCAATCAAGAACATTAGAGCCGTCAAACTGGGGTAGGGTGATTTTTGGTTGGCGGGGATTGTTACGGTTCGGTGATCGTTGGCGTCGTGGTGACCGATCACGAGGTGGTGTTTTGGTGCCGGGGGATTCAGAGGTGACGTGATTGGTTAGGCTGTCAAGTTTAGTGATAAGTTCATCCATCATGGCTTTGTTATCACGAGTGGTTTCGGTGGTCAGGGTGATCAACTGGTGTAACAATTGATCGGTGTTTTTTGGTGGTGAGTGTTCGAATGTGGAATCTTTTTTTTGCGACATGGTGGAGGAGTGAGACGGGAATGAAAGCACCAATGATAGCAACCCGTTGAGGGGGTCAAGCTCCAAGAAAAATAGAAGGAAAAGAAACACACAAGTGTTGGGGCAATTTTCTTCAATACCTTCAAAAATGGAAATCACAGAACTTTAAATATGCAATGCAACCTACTTTACCCACTACTAGCACTACCTTATTCTTAGGGATGAACCTCTATCACTAACCCACTAAATGCATACTTGTGAAATTAAACGTGTAACAACTAAGAAAGAGTCAACATGACTTGCAACTACTCCAAATATCTTCCAGGTTTCACTATGTTCCTCTTGGGCCTGACATTTGTTGAATGGGCTGTGAATCCACTTGAATCAGTTGGGCCTTCTTTGAGTAAGTATGGATCATTCGTATCATTGTAACATAAAGTCTGAATGGTTAAGATGTTACTTGTTAATAATTAAAACTTAGAGTTACCTCTTAGTGAGAAGTATTAAAGTGATCACTACCAACATTATGAGAAGATTAAGAGGTCATCACTACCTACAATAGTGAGATTATTGTAGAGGCGAACATGCAATTTTAATGAGACTAATAATCGGTGATCGTTAGGTTGCCCATCGAGTAAGACCTTCAATAGGTGGTAGCAATCTTTTGAGAAAATTTGTTCGTGGAGTACTCTATTAGTTTCGAGAGAAAAGTTAGTGAACTCAAGGCCAAACAACAGTAAGTTCTTGTGTTTATGTTGGTATGCCTGTTTCTAACTCAAAACTTTTTAATTAGTGTTGATTAGTCTTGAAAGTACTCACAATAATTATTCATCTAACAAATAAAAAGAATTTATAAAAATGACTAAATATTAATTAAAAAAAACCATTCAACGTTTCCTTTAATTTCTGACCTTAGTTTTATAGTTTTTTTTATCCTATAAAACATCACAATATTGCATACATCGAATGAAAACATATAAAATGTTCAGTGCCATCGATGAGAGAAATATTCTATTTTCAATAAAAACACACTATTACTTTATAGGACAAATGAGTTACTCTTATTTTATACATTTTGACTTTTAAAAACACACACAAAATAAAATGATACAAGCAACATAAGAACATCGGTCCTATTTTAACCAAACATTAGAGTTATTCAACAGGGGAAGCACGTGCAAACAGGCCAAAAGCCGGATTAATAACCGTAAACCCTCCATCAAGCACCAGATTATGCCCACTCATGTACCTAGCCTCATCACTTGCTAGAAATAGAGCAGCTTCAGCAACATCATCTTCACGAAGAGCTACCCCTTTGAGGTTTGAATAAACTTTTGAGTATTTTTCAGGATGATCGTTGATCAGATTAGTGGTTAATGGGGAAGGAATAAAATGAGGCGATAAGCAATTAACACGAATCCCATATTGGCCAAGTTCGGCTGCAGTGTTCTTAGTGAGCCCCACGATTGCATGTTTTGAACTTAAGCATGAGAAATAATCCCTCCAATGCTACCTGAAATACTTCCCATCATAATAATGTTGCCACTACGAGCTGGGACCATGGCTCGAGCTGCATGCTTGGTTCCTAAGAATACACCGGTTACATTGACCTTCATAACTCGCTCAAAATCCGTGTAATCATTATCAAGAATATTAGGCTTTACGTCATCCACTATGGCTGCATTATTTATCATGATGTCCAACTTACCATATTTGGAAAGTGTCATGTTAATAGCATTTTCGACATCTGATTCCATAGTCACATCACAGTGGACATATGTAGCGTTGTCAAAACCAATATCCTCACATACAGATTGACCCAAGTTATCTTGGATGTCAGCAATGATGACTTTGGCTCCATGTTTAACGAATAGCCTTGCTGTTTTCTCTCCGATCCCTTGAGCCCCGCCTGTGATAAGTGCTACTTTCATAGCCAACCTGTCACACGTATCATCTTTAAGCCTTTAATTGTTATACAATGTATAAACTATATTTTGTAGAAATCATTACAAGATGACCTAGTAATAATACATCTAAAAGGTCTTTAAATAGGCGAGGGTTCAAACCTTTACCTAGTAAACACCTTGAATGGCCCCCGTAATTCTAGAAAACGGTCTTAATATACAGACACTACACATTATAAATCGGCACCCTCCTATACGCCTCGTATAGCACCATACGCGGCGTTAGGGTTGACGACATTGACAACGAGGAAAATTCGGGGGGGAGGGGGGATTGTCAGAGGGCTATACACCCCATATATCCCTTTATGACCCTTTATACGATATGTATAATAAATTTCAACATTGATCTATCTATATACGACACGTATGATGCTATACGAGCCGTATAAAATCTAGAGTGTTGATTTATAATTAGAGGTGTCTAGTTAACCATACCCTTTAGAAAAATAATATATACTTTTGTTGACATGATTGCATTTAATACAGTGGGAGTGATAGAGAATAAAATATATGTAGTTATTATTTTATTAAAGCAAATTGCATTTCAATTATTTAAATTTTTACCCATTACCCGATAATAATCCATACTATTAAATTGACCGCTGATGCTCTCAAGTTTTACTTTTATTACCATTGTCAGCACTACTAGCATAATTATCATAGATTCATATTAAATTTATAATTATTTTCTGTTTGATTTTACTTGTATGTTATTTCATTTCGTTAGTAATCATTATTGTGAGTGTACTATCAGGTGTAAATTAATCGTGAATATTTGATGATTGTGTCACTAGGATTGTTATTGGTAATAAAAACAAAAAATGATATTGTTGTCGGCCAAATTAATCGTATGAATTATTCTCGACCAGTGCGTATTAATTTGAATTATTAAAATTTAATTTGTCTTTTATTAATGTATTTAATCATATTTAATATAAGGTCTCTTGCTTGTCATACCTCGTTGTAGTTTAAAAAAAAACTTCAATAAAATATAAATTTCTTTCATGAATCAAAATGTTTTTCAAAAAGAAACTAAAAGATGTTAATTGAGAGTGTTTCGCCATGTATATTTACGAAATTTATTCATCGAGCGCATTATTATTTTATTAATGTATTTTATTAATGTATTTAATCATTGTTGTTGTTATTATTATTATTATTATTATTATTATTATTATTATTATTATTATATTATTATTATTATTATTATTATTATTATTATTATTATTATATATTTTTATTATTATTGTTATTATTATTGTTATTATTATTATTATTATTGTTATTATTATTATTATTATTATTATTATTATTATTATTATTATTATTATTATTATTATTATTATTATTACTACTACTACTATTATTATTACTACTACTACCACAAACAATAAACAAAAAAAAAAGTTAGGGCACTTTTGATGTGATAACTTGAACTCTTATGGGGTAAATGGTTTTGCTTGACAATTTTAAGTGAGGTGTACATATGTATAAGCATCCAAATAGCAGGTTTGGTATCTACATGTGCGCGCAATACGTATAAAAGGATCCTAAGTTGCAGTTTAGGACAATTCTAATGTGCTCAACATCCAAAAATGTAATGTCTTGAAATCATTTAGGATGTTGTAAATAAATCATGACATACATATATGTATAAACTCCAATTTAATAAACAATCTGTGTGTTTATCAAATTTAATGATTTTAGTACGTTGAACTCTCCATGAATATGTAACACTTCAAATATGCATTGAAGAAGTAATGTATGCAAAATTAATACCCTAATCTCAAAGTGTTTTTGCCCTTTAACTTTGACGGCCTACAACGCGGACCTTTTGATAATTTGTCCCTAAAACAACACGTCGACATGTCTATATAAAATAAATTAGTAGACCCATGGTTTGCTTGAAGTTTCATCCAAAAACAGTTGTCTTAGAAGGGTAAGCAGAGTGGTGACAAGGTGGGCTCGGTGCTATTACTACCCCCAAAGGGGACACCGCCCCACCTTGTTGGGTTTACTCGAAAGACGGAAATTGCTTGTTATGCAACCCGGCCAAGGCAATACCCAAACTTATTTGTGTTAGTGTGTAAGATTATTTCAGGCCTTTAGGATGGTTTAGGGTTATTTTATGTGATGTCTATGTGAAGAAGATAAACTTGAAAGATATTGAGCGGAGTAAGATACCCTAACTCCCACCTCAGAAACCATTTATACTAAATAAAGTTTAACAAAATCAGAAATATGCATGATATGTTTGTAGGTTAATAAAAGACTTAATGATTTTGATCAAGCAACTATCGATTTATCATCCTAGAAATTTCAGCGTCCTAAGTATGAGATTGTGTTAGTGTGTAAAAATAAATTCTAAACCTGATTAGCATACATTAATTCTACAAGATTCAGGATTACCTGGGGATAAATTCAGTAATATTTCCCATTTTTTTTATTGAAGCAGGTAGATACTTGTAACAATCAATTTGCGTGATAAACCAAGAAATTTGATGCCTTTAAATAGAAGAAAATGCTCTTCGTATAGACGTACGTCACCTAATTTTTAACTAAACAAGTTTTGATTATTCAAGTTCATGAGTCCTTTTTTATCCATTTTTTTTAGTCTCAAGTTGAGTTTATTTTGTTGACAACTAAACCAATTTGAATTCACATTGGACATCATTTTTAACGTAAAATACGTAATCGAATTATTGGAATATTATAAAACGATAAAAAAGTTAAAAATGCCGGGACAAAATGACCTTCAATAATTTGTGTAGTTTGATTGTAACAAAGAGATTCCGAATGCAGATTCTCTTTGCTACTTTTGTTAATATCATGTACTTGACAATAACTGCAAGTTTACCTGTTGGATTTGTTTTTAAAATAGACGATAATAATAGTTTTGGTTTTCATTTTAGTCTAGATTTTTGTTTATGACCGACCTGGATTTTGTGAAATTTGAAACTTAATTTATACACATCGGATTTTAATAATTCAAACCAACAATTTGGCCAATGATAATCCTAATTTTAAGTTTTATTATCAAGTGCAATCCTAGTAGCATTCATTGATTTATACTTGATTTTCACTCGATTTGTAAGATAATAATTTTGAATGAAATTCAGAAACGTACAATGAAATTGAGTGAAAATCAAACGAAAATAAAATGTAAATCAATAATGACTATATTAATAGGTTTGCCTTTGATAACAGAAATAAAAATTAGAATTATCACTTGTCAAACTGATACTTTTATTTTATAATATATATGTAAAATATCATTAGTTGTATATGCTAGCGTTTGAAGATATCATGTTTATGTTTTCAAGAAAAATTGTAGCACGAATGTTATATCCTTTTAATGGTTGTTTTGTTAATTTATAGTATGTAGACTTTATTTGTTATGTTTCAAGTATCAAGTGTCAATGCTTTTGACAAGAGTCAGTTTTTTAACAGCAAATTTATCTTATTCCTACGTTATATCAAATTACATTATACTTGAGTTTGAACTCAAAACCTATTCTTTAAAAGACAAAACTTCTATCAAGTGAGTTATACTCACATTGGCTGGCAAAAGTTGATTAAATAGGTATATATTACACACCAATTATGAAAGTTCGGACGAACTTAAGCAGGTTCGGACAAACGTAATCAAATCATCCATAACGACCCTATTTTAGACACATGACTTGATCTGAGCTGCCCATCTTGGGTTCGGAAGACACTGTTCTACGGTTAGAGTTGACTCTATTGGGTAGTGACATTTTTAAGGATTACTTGACCAACGAGACATTTTACGAAAAAATATGATCAAATGAACATTTTTCTAATTTTCCCATGAATGAAACCTAAAAATGGTGGTTTGTCATGGTGAATTTTAAGAATGAGTTAAACCTAAAAAGATAAGTAATCATTTTGATATTATACATACCTAAAAATGGTGGTTTGTCATGGTGAATTTGAAGAATGCACTAGCTAAAATGTGTTGAGACATGTTCTCCTGTTTCTTATTTTTTAAGTTTTCCCTTTAGGGAGTCACCCAATAAAAACCCAAAACTAGAAACAAAAGCTTAAAGCAAAATGTCAGTAATCCATGCTAATTACTGATAAAGTAATCCATGCTAATTACTGATACGTACGTTACCAACGGACACAATACCCACTAAGTTGATCGAATGTGCCATTGACACTTGCAAATCAGAATCTGTGATGATCTATGTGATAGTTTAAAGACGAAGTTTCCTTCCTCAACAAAGTGCTCATTTCTTTTCTGTCAGGTTTCATTCTCTTTAATACTAAGGATAAAATTTTGAGATCCTTGATTTTTAATACAAGTTTGCTGGAAGATGGCCTTCATTAATCGGTTGGCAAAAGAAAACTTACCGTAAATGACAACATCTTTTAAGCCTATATATAAACAGCAACAAAAACAAAAATGGGGTTATGCCCTCTTTGTTAAATTGGTGATAATTATTACGTTGAAAATTAACGATTCTATCATAATTACATGATCTTGAAGTGGGTGTACATATGAGTCTCACCGTCAACACCCTTAAGCCTCAATGGTTGCAGTGGGTCTGGGAGATGGCGTTCTTGTATGCTAGAATTGGTTGTTTGAGAATCAGACATAGTGATCTTTGAACCCTTATCTTTGTATGTGGCAGCACTTCTTCTTTTTTTTTTTTAGGTGCATGCAACTTTTTTCTTTGGATGCACTTAATTATCCCTTTTCCTTTGGACGCGTTTCACGTCTTTATACTTTCCACTCATTTCTAGGTTTTTTCCTTTTTTTAGTTTATATGTATACATACATATATATGGGCTATGAAACAATATATGATCATATACGTATTGTGAATATTCATATAAATATAAATATAAATATATATATATATATAAATATATATATATATATATATATATATATATATATATATATATATATATATATATATATTTATTTATGTATGTATGTAAACCTTTATTCTTTTTTAGGTGCACGCAGCTCTTTTCTTTTGATGCACTTACCCCATTTCCTTTGTGCGTGTTTCATTATGTCTTTATGCCTTCCTCTCATTTCTAGGTTTTTAGTTTACTTGTATATATACATACTAGTGGAAATATCTGTGTGTTGCGGCGGTGCGGTTGTTGCACGATTTTTTGAGAATTTGATTTCAGTCAGTATTGGTTCGGTGCGTTATGACGTAAATTAAAAAAATCAAAATATAATTATGAAAAAATTAAATGAAAGAAAACAATTACGTATATTACAAAAGTATTTAAGACAACTATATCATCACAACAAAATCAGTGAAAGCATAGGTGGTATTTATGGTCAGAAATCACTTGTTACCTAGATTTTAAAAAGGCTTCGTTTTATGAATATAAATTAGAGTTTTATGATTATCGAAGGCAGCTTTTCGATGGTAATTTGCATAGATCGGAGAAAGTTAATGGAGAAATTATCACCATAAATTATCATCTTGATTGTTATTGAGCTTTTAACAACCGGTAAGTGAAATGGGAGAGAGGGATTAGTGCTCAATCGCATTGAATGAGCGGCATTAAAAGTAAATGATGTTTTTGTTTGGCCACATGTATATGTTTTTGCATTTTAATTATAAGCATCATATGTTATATTTTATTATAAGGGCATAAATGGAATAAAATGATTAATTTTTTTGAAATTTAAACATGACTTTTCATATGTATGTCTTAATCCATATGTAGAATTATCATTCTATTATGCTTTTATTTTTATTATAAAAGATATAGATAAATATTAAAATTATTAAACTCACAAAATGCCTCTAGAAAAATATTAGTATTATGGTTATTATAAATATGAAGATATATAAGTCATATACTTAAGTATTTAAATAAAAGAATACTTAATTTAAATAGTATTTAGTTATAAAAATATAATTAGTAAATATAAATTTAAATGTTAATTTAAAGTATCATAAATAAAATAAAATCAAATAAAGTGAATTAAATAATATCATATTATTATTATTATTAAATAATGTATTAATAATGAATATTAAATATATGAAATAGACAAGGGTATAAATGTCAAAGTATACAAAATTTAATAAATAAATTTATCATATTGCCCCTAAAATGTCTGAAAATCTTAATCGATTCCCTATTCTACCCCTCTTAAATGCATTACACTACTTTGTACATGTTGCTTTAAAACTTGTATGCTTGATAAAATTACATCTCTATCCAAACAGATGTATTATATAATAGTAGAGTAGAGATCCTAAAAAAATTACAATTTTATGTGAAAACAAGAGAAAACCAATAAAACCGACCACATAATTTAAAAAAAATTCACCACCCTTTATATTGGTTATGCATATATATAAATAAGAGTATGGATTAAATGAAAAACCTTAACATTATTTTACATATACGTCACATATAGGTCACATATACGTAACCGTTTTTCATTCGACATAGTGTTATGTATATGTAAAACTCTTCATTCTCGTGTTTATGTTTAAAATATATGTAATAAAAACTTACATAACCTTTTGTCAATTAAAATAATAAAAAAATTATGAATTATGTTATTGATTTCTATGATTTTCTTTTATTTTCACATAACTATTGGTTTTCTCAGGTACCCTCCACTATAATAGTATAGATATAAGTATTTAAATAAAATAATAATTAATTTAAATAGTATTTAGTAACAAAATATGATTAGTAACTATAAATTTAAATGTTAATTTATTATTATAAATAAAATAAAATTTAATAAAGTAAATTAAATAATATCACATTATTAAATAATGTATTAATAATGTGTATCAAATAACACAATAATCAGAAGAAGTTAATTAAATGACAGTAAAAGTGGAACTATTATATTAAACACTTGTACTCTATAGTTAAAATGTTGTATAGGTGTCTTATACTTTGAATGACATTATCGTCTTATCTTTTTAATATGAATTATATAGTAGTATAAATATAAATATGTATATGGGCTATGAAACAATACATGATCAAATTCATATTGTGAATATCCATATAAATAAATATATATATATATATATATATATATGTGTGTGTGTGTGTGTGTGTGTGTAAAAGATTGAATACTAATAGTGAAAATGATAATTGAAATTCACAGAATAAACAAGTGCAATAAGTAGTAATTTATTATTTGTATTTTACATCACATGTATATTAAAAGACAATATGAATACATTGAACAGAGCAAGATGCTCAACTTGTTTATTAACTACTGATAATAATATTTGTTAAACACAGTTCTTAATATTGTGTAAATAAGTAAAATCATTAATGATGTATTACTCATATTTTTATGTCACGTATATAAAACACAGTATGAACAAATGTAAACAACAACTAATATGCTTAAACAAATCAACTTGTAAATAAAGACAACAATTAATGTTAGTTTCCTTGGTTAGCAAACTTTGAAAAACAGGAAGGGTTCATTTTTCACTTTAAAACTAGTAAGTAGCTATTTTTTTAAGAAATTACTCTCAAGAAAATAATCACCAAATTGCACAACGCAGAACTTAACCACACAACCATATATTAGAGAGCACAAGATGTATCATCAAACTATACTCTTAATGAAAATAACTAGCTGAATAAGATCGGCAAAATAGTGATGGTCTAAGTTGGGTATGGTCAAGAAAAAATTTCCGTGATTATAAATACATGAATTGTTTATTTTGATATAGAATTTATGTATTACATTTTAGTATATATTTTTTGTAAATCTTTATATAGAGTTTTATAAGATAACTTCTATTTAAAGGGATAAAATAAATAAGATTATAATTGTGCTTAGATGATCTTAAATAACTTACTAGTAGTTGATTACTCAAGCTCCGAGGCAAGTTAATTGACACCGTAAAAGTTTATATGAAAATGTAACTAAAAACAATTATATTATAACGATATGTTCAGAATCTAAGAAAACAGAAAGTTGTGAAAGAACTAGTTTGATGAGCTTGTGTGCTACATGCGAGATTGTGAGGTGTTAAAATTTATAGGGTTTGAATTAGACAACTTGCACTTTGATATTAAAAGTGCAAGAAAAATTCAAGTTGGAAGATGAATAAATGTAAGCAAGCCACTAATTTTAGGAAAAAAATTGTAAGAAAAATGAAATTTAAAACAACTTTGATGATTTATACGTGTATGCCATGATAACTTGTATATTGTCACATATAATGCGGTTTTGAATAAAGTTTACACCTACGAATTGAATATAAATAAAATACCCACAATGCAACAATAAATTTTAAATTTTATAAACATCATATTTTAAACTTATAGATAAAATAAATCATAAAAGTTATGAGTAGCCAAATGTCAAAATATGATTGGGTCAAATGAAACTAAGAACAAACAAAATAGAAAAGCATATTGTTTTAAGAGAAAATTAACTTAAAGGGTTTAGCTTATAACTTTACGAGGGACAATTAGTAAGTTTATAACTTAATGCGTAAAAGTTTGTACAATAAGCTTGGAGAAGTTGTAACCTAATAAAAAGTAGTTTTACACATGAAATTTCTAAAGTGAGTAAATTAGTAATTCATACTCTACACAAATTTATATATTGTAATTGACCGAAGTATGGGTTTTGAAATAGAATAACATTTAAAACACACATATCAGTTAGAGATTAATAATAATTAGGAATGAAACCAGCACTTCGCTGCGGGAGACCTGTATGTATGTGTATATATATATATGTGTATATATATGTAGAATTAGAAAATATGTGCACACTACAAGAAAATCTGGCAATAGCGGCGACGCCATTAGCGGCGACAGGTCCATTAGCGGCGACCCCATTAGCGGCGACACCAATAGCGGCGACCTGTCGCCGCTATTGATGAGGAATCCATTTCCACTTTTTTCAATCAGATCTGGCCGTTGATCGTGCAATAGATCTAACGGTTGGGGATTGATCGTACTTAACCAATAGCGGCGACACTATTAGCGGCGACATGTCGCCGCTATTGGTTAAAAATATACTGCCCACCATCGACTTCCCTCCACATTTCCCCCTTTCCCTCCATTGTCGTCTCTCTCGATTGCAAAGTCGTCTCTCTCGATTGCCGCCTGCCACCACCCGAGCACCACCCACCGGCCATCACCCGAGCACCACCCACCGGTTACCACCGCAGCACCACCCACCGGTTACCACCGCAACCCCCATTCCCCCTTTCCCTCCTCCTCTCGCCGGCACCGCAACCCCCCACCACCCTTTCTCTCTCGATCGCCGCCTGCCTACCCCCTTTCTCTCTCGATCGCCGCCTGCCACCACCCGAGCACCACCGAACACCACTTCTCACCACCTGCCACCACTGCAATCCCCCACCACCGCTGCTGCAACCCACCACCACCACCACCACCACTGCTGCTGCAACCGACCACCGCCACTGCCGCTGCAACCGAAGACCACCGCTGCTGCAACCGAAGACCACCGCCACTGTTGTGTTAAAAGTATGTATTTAGTATGTATTTTTTTAGTTGTGTTAAAACATTATTTAGGTAGAATTTTTGATTTAGTTGTGTTATTATATGAATTATTTAGGTTGTGCTACTTGTGTGAATCTTTAATTTAGCTATACAAGTTATTTGTTAAATTATTTGTTTATTATGTTTAGTAATTAGATAAGTAATGCTTAATAATAACAAGTAATGTTTATACAAGTTATACAAGTTAGTTTAGGTGCTTTGTTGGTTGAAAATTATTATGTTAATAATGCTTAATAATTAGGTTATTTAGGTTATGATAGTTGTGTAACAAGTTGTGTTATTTGTAAGTAATGTATCGGTGGAAAATTGGTTGAAAATTATTTAGTAATTAAGTGTTAATTTAAATGAAACTTGTTTAATAGATTTGTGTTAGATTGAGTTAATTTTTTATAGTAATGAACAACAATAAGAAAATCACTAAAAAAATCAAACGAAAGGTGACATTTTTATAGTAATTGCTTATTGTTTTACATTATGAGCGTTTACGTTTCGTGACTTCATTCTAATCATCACGAGCTTAGAAATACCCGCCCGAAATTGATTTAGTAATTAATTTCGGGTTGTCCCCGTTTTGGGACTGCTTTTTGAATATTTTATCTCATTTAGGATATGAATGTGTATTACATATTGTTTGTTTAGGAAAAATTTGGTCATTTTCTCTTTGCTCCTCGGGTATATATTTCTATATACTTGGGAGCTAAGAGGAAATGCTGCCGAATTTTTCTTAAACAAACAATTATGTAATACATGTTCATATATGAGATAAAGTATTCAAAAAGTGGGTATAGCAGCCTACCCTTTGGAATTCTCAATCTACTGTCCTACTTTTTGTTTGATAAATAATGTATCGGTGGAAAATGATTTATTAGTTGTGTTATTTGATAAATAATGTTGGATATAATGATATAAACTTAACTTAGTTTATTTAGCCTTTTATGTAACTTATGACTTATGGTTTTCTGATGATTTTTCCCTTCTCTTTATGTATATGATAAACAATTATGTAATACATGTTAAACAAACAATAATGTTGGATATAATGATATAAACTTAACTTGGATATAATTATTAGGTTTTACTTGTATGAATTATGCTATAATATTAGTAATTTGGTATGAATTGTATGAATTATGTTAATTGTATGAATTATCATGTTAATTATATAAATCTTTTGTACTTTAATTTGGCTAAACAAAATTAGTTAGTTATTATGAAAAACAATTGTAATAATGTATATTATCATTTGACTTTTATAGTAATTCGTTATTGTTTATATTAGTAGGTTTTAGGGTTTCGGTAAGATTCATTCTGATAATCACGAGCTTAGTAATTCCTTTTTGTTCGAGTTTTGTGGATAATTTTCATCCACTTAAATCCTAATATATTTGCAGTTCCATAATCATGCCTATCGATAAAAGTTGGCTTCTTAATCCGAATCGTAGATCACCTGAGTATCAACAAGGACTTAGCTCTTTTATAGATATGTGCGAAAAACTTGTGGACAGTTATGGCCAGATTCGATGTCCATGTATGAAATGTCAGAATACGGTATTATTAGGATGGGTTAAAATGAAATATCATTTAGAAATATGGGGCATGTGCCGGTCGTACAAGGATTGGATCTATCACGGTGAAAGTTTAATTCCTGAAGTTGTAGTTGTGGAAACGTTGCGCCAACAAACGAAATGGCTGACGTTATCGAAGATGTTATGGAGGAGAGTAGCGGTCTCCATGAGCAGAGTAGTGGTCTCCATGATGATTTTGAGAACTTGTTAGAAGAAGTTCAATCAGAATTATATCCGGGTTGTGCTAAGTTTTCTTCACTTGATTTTTTAGCAAAGCTTATGCATATCAAGGTGAAGAATAAATGGACTAATAGCTCATTTGATGAGCTTCTTGAGTTGTTACAATCTTCACATCCTGAGGGTAATAAAATCCCATCTTCTCATTATGTAGCAAAAAGGACATTAAAAAAGATTGGTTTAGGATATGAGTCGATACATGTGTGCAAATATGATTGTGCTCTTTTCTGGGGAGAAAACCTTTTGTTAGAAAAATGTCCCGTTTGTAATGAGAGTAGGTGGGTTGATACAAATACAAAGGGCAAGAAGTTACCTCACAAGGTGTTACGATGGTTTCCTTTAACCCCGAGACTACGACGATTGTATTCTTCAAGGCACACGGCAAAAGATATGATTTGGCATAGTACCGGACGATCAGAAGAGGGTACGATGCGACATCCTGTTGATGGTACCTCATGGAAAGATTTTGACATAAAGTACCCGACCTTCTCAAGGGAACCGCGAAACGTTCGCCTAGGGCTTGCAGCCGACGGTTTTAATCCATTTGGTAACATGAGTTCGGCTCATAGCACGTGGCCGGTTGTACTCACCACATACAATCTGCCTCCATGGTTATGCATGAAAGAGTCATCATTTATGTTGTCATTGTTGATTCCTGGTCCTAAATCACCGGGGAAAGACATGGATGTGTTTCTTAGGCCGTTGGTGGATGAGCTTAAGCAGTTGTGCGTGTCAGGCGTACGTACTAAAGACGCGGCGACAAACACGTTCTTTACAATGAAAGCGGCGTTGTTATGGACTATAAACGACTTTCCAGCTCGTAGTAGTTTATCTGGTTGGAGCGGGCAGGGTTACAAAGCATGCCCGACATGTAACGAAGACACTCCTTCTATGCGTGTTACAAATAAAGTTGTATATGTTGGTCATCGGCGATTCTTAGATGCTAACCATGAGTGGAGAACAAGTTTAGAATTTAACGGAGAACCCGAGATCAGAGCCCCTCCGAAACAGTTTAATGATACAGACATAGAAGCACAAATTAGTCGTCTACGCCATCGTTTGCCGGGTAAACATCCCGATTTTGGAGGTGTAAAATCAAAGCGGGAGGAGTTTGAGTTGAACTGGTCGAAACGAAGCATATTTTTTGAACTTGAGTATTGGTCTTCTCTGCAGCTAAAACATAACCTAGATGTGATGCATATCGAAAAAAATGTGTGTGACAGTTTGTTGGGTACTCTTCTAATGAATGAAAAGAGCAAAGATACGCCAAATGCACGTGTTGACCTGAAAAATCTAAATATTCGAAGTAGGCAGTGGTTGGAGAAAAAGAATGGCAAGTGGTATAGTCCACATCCAAAATACTCATTGAAGATCAGTGATCGAAAGTTATTTTGTGAGTTTATAAAGGATGTTAAATTGCCTGATGGGTTCGGATCTAATATCAGGAAGAGAGTGGTAGATAACAATACTAATATTACTGGGTTGAAATCTCATGACTGTCATATTCTCATGCAGCGTTTAATACCGATTGGGGTTAGATGCTTTTGACCAAAGATACTTATACACCAATAGTTGATCTTTGTACGTTTTTTAAGCAACTCTGCTCAAGAACACTATTGGTCGAGGATATGAAGAAAGCTAAGGATGCCATTCTTATAATATTGTGCAAGTTAGAGTTGATCTATCCTCCGGCGTTTTTTGACATTATGGTTCATTTAGTTTTGCATTTACCTGATGAAGCGATTCGTGGTGGTCCTGTATGTATGAGATGGATGTATCCGTTTGAAAGATATATGAAAAAACTAAAAAATTATGTCAGAAACAAAGCAAGGCCGGAAGGTTGTATAGCTGAAGGTTATGTTGCTGAAGAAGCTCTATCATTTTGTTCGAGATACCTTCGAGATGTTGAGACTCAGTTTAATCGCCCTGACAGAAACGAGGATGTCATTATCCAAAAAAGAAACGTGTATGCATTTGAGTCTAAATGTCGTCCGGCTAGTGCAACAAAGATGAAATACCTTTCTCCAAGTGAAAAGCTTAAGTTAGAATGGTTTGTGCTCGATAGCTGTCAAGAAGTCAGAGATTATATGAAGTAAAGTTTCCTATCTTTAACTTTGCATCATTAATTAAATATATTTCATTGTCACTTAGTGTATATTTTTATCAATATTGTAGTGAATTTAAATCTGTATGTCCACATGAGGATATTAAAATCAAATTTCCATCATGGTTCCTCGAGAAGGTAATCTATATCTAACACGTGTTACTATATATTTGTTAGGTATTCCATATATAACACGTGTTAGTCAATATTTTCTTAGGTTTATTCGATGAAAATACAAAATTCTCCAAAATTTCATTCAGAGTTGTATGCTCTTTCAATGGGTGCGGATGTAAATGCCTATAGTTATACTGCTTGCATAGTCAACGGTGTTAGGTTTATGGTAGTTGATCGTGACGCGCAACGCACAACGCAAAACTCCGGTGTTTTAGTGGAGGGAGAGAATGGTGAGAAATATTATGGGCAACTTGAGGAGATTATTGAATTACATTATGCAAATGGGTATTCAACTGTCCTATTTCGTTGCAAATGGTTTGATACTCGAAGGGGCATTTCATACGACAATAATATCATTAGTATCAACACAGAACGTGAATGGGACAAAGACGATCAACTCATATTTGCCTCTCAAGCTAAACAAGTGTTCTACATCCGAGAACCTTCTCGAAGAAATCAAAACAATAATCACCGGTGGGTCGTCGAGAATGTTAATCATCGAAAAATTTGGGATCGCCCTACAATCAATGATGGTGTCATGGAGAACATTCAAAATGTTGACAATGACTTGACAGAAGATCTTGACGTTGTTCACAACCACTCTTCATCTAATAGCATACTTTTCATTGACTTCACACAATACTTTCATAACATACCTACTCATGTCACCGAAGACGAGACTCCAAGTGAAGTTAATCCGCCAACTGTTACCGCTGAAGAGGTGTTTGAAGACGAGGATGATTATGATGAGGACGATTCTGATTATGACACCGAAGAGTCTGACGAAGATACTGAAGTATATGAGGGTGACTCTGATTGAAACATTTGTTAGGATTTGTATATGTATTTATTTATTTAAACCTTTGTTTGTATTTCATGTTGTACTACAAAACTTTCTTCTTATTTTAACATTATGTTCTAAATCTTATATTTCAAGACATGTTTTCATTGTGGATTGTTCTCGTATACCTTATGGCTGATGTGATGAGTCACGGAGGTGATGGCGCGGGGGATCCACCACTTCCTCCATTTGACACTCATGGGAGTCACGCGTTAGACGGTAATGGTTATTATAATTAATTTATATACTATGTTTATTCAATTATTATTAATATATGATGCAATCAATGATTTTTTAATCTGATTACAGGCACGCCTTCTCGTAAAACAAGAGGCAAGGCGAAAAATAAGAAATTGCAGCAAGAGCTAGCTAAAAAGGGAGGACCTTTATCTCTACCCTTTGATAGAGCTGCCACGTATACCCCCGTTGGCGAACTTAATGATATGTTTGTTCGCGAGGTGGGGATATAAAGGGACGAGTTCTTTTGTTCATGATCATGAACAAACTCCTCAGTCGTTTACACAGGTAAGTGCATCATAGTTGGATGTGTTAAGTTCATCATAGTTCACTTAGGTTTATTATGACTTTTTATCCCTAAAATAGACTTTAATTATCTAAGTTTAGCTTAAACGGGTCAAAATGGGTGAAAACAACATGATTTGAGTTAAAACGGGTCAAAATGAGTTAAACTTGGATGTGTTAAGTTCATCATAGTTCATTTTGGTTTTTTATGACTTTTATTGCTAAAATAGACTTTAATTATCTAAGTTTAGCTTAAACGGGTCAAAATGGGTGAAAACAACATGATTTGAGTTAAAACGGGTCAAAATGAGTTAAACTTGGATGTGTTAAGTTCATCATAGTTCATTTTGGTTATTATGACTTTTTATCCCTAAAATAGACTTTAATTATCTAAGTTTAGCTTAAACGGGTCAAAATGGGTGAAAACAACATGATTTGAGTTAAAACGGGTCAAAATGAGTTAAACTTGGATGTGTTAAATTCATCATAGTTCACTTAGGTTTATTATGACTTTTTATCCCTAAAATAGACTTTAATTATCTAAGTTTAGCTTAAACGGGTCAAAATGGGTGAAAACAACATGATCTGAGTTAAAACGGGTCAAAATGAGTTAAACTTGGATGTGTTAAGTTCATCATAGTTCATTTTGGTTTTTTATGACTTTTTATTGCTAAAATAGACTTTAATTATCTAAGTTTAGCTTAAACGGGTCAAAATGGGTGAAAACAACATGATTGAGTTAAAACGGGTCAAAATGAGTTAAACTTGGATGTGTTAAGTTCATCATAGTTCATTTTGGTTTATTATGACTTTTATCCCTAAAATAGACTTTAATTATCTAAGTTTAGCTTAAACGGGTCAAAATGGGTGAAAACAACATGATTTGAGTTAAAACGGGTCAAAATGAGTTAAACTTGGATGTGTTAAATTCATCATAGTTCACTTAGGTTTATTATGACTTTTTATCCCTAAAATAGACTTTAATTATCTAAGTTTAGCTTAAACGGGTCAAAATGGGTGAAAACAACATGATTTGAGTTAAAACGGGTCAATATGAGTTAAACTTGGATGTGTTAAGTTGATCATAGTTCATTTTGGTTTTTATGACTTTTTATTGCTAAAATAGACTTAATTATCTAAGTTTAGCTTAAACGGGTCAAAATGGGTGAAAACAACAAGATTTGAGTAAAACGGGTCAAAATGAGTTAAACTTGGATGTGTTAAGTTCATCATAGTTGTTTTAGGTTATTATGACTTGGATGTGTTAAGTTCATCATAAGTGTGTTTGTTTAACATCATTAATTGACACTTCATATACTTAGCCAAGATATAAATGTATATTTGTTTTTGTAGGAGCAAATTTCAAGTCTATTTCAAAACGCGCAATTTATGTCACAAATGACGCAATTAATTGCTTCGCAAAAGGCTCCAATCAAGTCGAAGAAGAGGATTCAGACGAGGGGGATGAATAGCATGCTTGGATGATTGGATGATATTGTGTAGTGTAATTAAACATGACTTAATTATCTATATGTATGATTGGATGATATTTTGTACGTAATCTAGATTGTAGTTTATGTATAATTTTATGATATTGTGTAGTGTAATCTAGATTTGATAAACATAGGTTTATTTTGGCTGGAAAACAGGTTTTCCAAAAAAAAAAAAAAACAAAAAAAATTAAAAAAAGACTATTAGCGGCGACATATGTCGCCGCTAATAGTCGCAAAATACCATTAGGTGGCGACAATTATTAGCGGCGATTTTTTGGTCAATAGCGGCGACACTTTTAGCGGCGACTTATTAGCGGCGACATTTTGGTCAATAGCGACGAACTTTTAGTGGCGACTTATTAGCGGCGACTAGTCGCCGCTAATAGTAATAGCGGCGACATATAGGGGTATTAGCGGCGACATAAGTCGCCGCTAAAGGGCTTATTCCTTGTAGTGGCAATACTAACAAATTTAGTTATACAAGAGGTTTGTTTGTGTAATTTAAATCTCATTGATGAAAATTAAACGCTTGCATCATCATTTCTCTTTTGCCTTTTCAATGTAAAAAGATGGCAATCAAGAAATTCACGCTCACAAAGTTTCCTTGTTACCTGCTCCTTAGTTTGGAGAAGTTCCTCTAAAATTAACTCTTTCTAAAAAACAAGTGTTATGTACATAAGAGGAAACATTACTATTTGAAAATGTACATGCTTATGCTAAAAAAATGATAGAATGAAACAAACATTCATTGAAGATGTATTTGAGTATGGTTAAAAGACAACATAACCTTGTAGCCATATATGCAGCCTTGCTAACACTTGATCGGCGAAAACTCTTGTAGACAACATTTGATTTCATGATTGGTTAAACGACCTGCGTATTGCGCTGAATAGGCAAGCTAGTTGCATTATGTTTTGGTAGTAAGCAAATATAAATATTTAAGATTGTCTCTCAAACAACCAAAAGCTTTATAATTTAAGCTATTTATTTTAGAATTTACCTTGGAGAATCGAAGAAGTGATCTTGGGAGTTCAGGCTTTTCATGCTCCCAGTCATTTGTTAGCATTTTCAATGTGAGCCTCAAATAAAGTTTATGATTTCTTTGTCATCAACTTATAAATATAGGATTCATCTTCCTTAAACACCACAAATTAAGGCAAACAAATAGCAAGCCTGTAACTATGATATATTAGTGATGTTTCCTTTTGTCCATCTTCATCATTCAAAAACATAACCAAATCTCTACAGTTTTTTTCACATCCTCTCAAGTTTTTTTTATATATTCCAGTTGTCATACAGTGAGAATTATCCTAGTGAGGAATTAATGCCTTGATCCCTTCGAATTGACCCAACTAAGTCCTGGTTCTTTAGAATCCCTTTGATATTTTTCACCTAGTGAGTTCTTGAAATATTATTCCATCAACCAGCAAAAGCATATAGAAAAGGTTATTAGGAAACAATTAGTAAAAGTAAAACCTCAATTAGTTAAAGTCAAACCAGATATTAGCAAAAGGTATTTGTTTTATAAAAGTCAAGCCCCCAAAATGCAATTAACATTGGTAAGTATCACAGTGAGATCTAGATGAGTATTATACACTTAATAGATAGAAAAAAACATTACTTTACATAAGGTTTTTTCACAGACACATAATAGTATGGGTTCATGTTCAAGTTTTTCATAATAAAACGCGCATCTCACTTCCACGACTTCTAATCTAGTACAATTTGCACGTATCATAATATAGTAAAAACAAATGTACTGATTTTAAACACAATGTAATCCAATTACTCCAAATCATCAGTTTAAGCTATTATTCGAAATCTCAATTTAAGCTAAAAATTATTACAGGATCTCCAATTTTTTTAGGTCTCCTCAATACAAACAAATTAAATAAAAAAATATATGCTTTTGTCAACTCCGACGGTTATGATTTCCAATGGGCAGCAACGAATTTTGAATTGGAACCATGCCATTGCAATAACTCCACTACCTTCATGTTGAACTTGCAAAAAGTTAACTTTTAAAACCTCATTGGTATGCAACAGTATGTTTCAAATAGAAAAATAATGCAACACTTGTTGGGTTAATCGGGTTTTGTTCAAGTACGGGTCGGTGGGTCACGGTTCAGTAACGAATGAGTCGGGCAAAATTATAGAAGTGGTTTATTATTTTAGTTTGTTTTAATTTGTTGGTGAATAAGAAGAATGAGTAAAGGGGTTTGACTGATTCACAAGGGATTGAGGATGTGTACGTTGAATACTTAGACGTGCACGTTGGGTTCAACTCCTTTACCGGTTTTTTAAGATAGAAATTGGGTTTGGTTATTTGGACACCCTAACATTTTAAATTAACACCCGGGTACCCTATACGCTGCGTATGGCTCCATACACCGCGTATAAGGTGGGATGTCAGGGAATGTTTTTTTCCTATACGCAACGTATGGGTCCATACGCTGCGTATAGGGGAAAAACATTCCCTGACATAAACCCGTCAGATGAGGTGTCATTCTGATGACGACAGAGGCCATACACGGCGTATGGACCCATACGCAGCGTATGGCTTCAAAAAAATTTTCGTTAACACGCTTGGGACGTGTGAGACACATGAGACATCTATACGCCGCGTATAGGCCTATACGTGGCATATTGCTGAAGGTTTATTTATATTTTTTTGTTATTTTTACATATATTTTTTTATAAATAAATTTACGTCGACTATATTTATGTTATGTTTGTAACTTGCTTAACCGACAATTTTAAATCGAATAATTTTAATTAACCGATAAAATATATAAGACAAATATTCATATTAACTGAACAAACGACATAACAATACAAAAATTAACATAAAATGATAATATAAATAACAAAGTTTTTAAATACATAACAAAATAAAAATTACAATGATAGTAATAATATAAAAACTACGACGAGTCAAAGTAATGTTGAGACGGTGGCAACTACGGAGGATGTACCAGCAGCGCGTGCTCACGCAATCTCGAGCTGAACGTGCCAATCCATAAGATTCTGAACTCGATCGAGCCGACGATCCTGTTGCTGTAAACTCACAGCAACCTCCTACATAAATGTCTCCATACGTGCAGGCAGCCTAACATCTCTATAAATATGTCGAGTGATTGTGGCTGAGGTGGCGCTGATGTGCTGGCGGCTAGTCATGCGGCGGCTGGTCATGCGGCTGCTGATCATGCGGGAGATGCTCCTGCTGCTGTGGCGGATTATCAACGCCGAGCTGCTGAACAGGTGCCGCTGCCAGATCTTCCTGGGTCAAAGAAAGAATCGTGTGCCACCAGGAAACTGGTGTATAATACGCATATCGAATAACGTACGACGAACTAATCTCACCGGCTCGATCGGAGGAGATATGTTAGCAATATACCGAGTAGGATAACCAAAAGCTCTGGCAATTACCATGATGTAAGCGTCGTCGTACACCGCTCCTTGCTCCCGGTGATGATAATACAAAGCAAAATACTCCGCCAAACATCTCGTTAGTTTGCAACTGGTCCCCGTAAGCAAACAATACAAGTAAAATAAGTCAGGAATGGTACACCACTCCCAACTCTTGCCACGTCCCGTGATGGATGTGGCAATCATACGATGCAAGTAACGGATGAAAGGATCTCTAATGTGAGTGCCCTTGTCCTTAGTCCTCTTAAACATACATTCAACAATCTAAGGCCACCAATCTCTCAAGCGAGTCTCCTCAATCTCAGTAATACCCTCGATGAATAGAGGGGTAACAATCTCCGGCTTAAAGTAAAGTCCCGAGATAACGACAAACTGCTCAATGGACATCTGATGTGAATGTCCATATAATCTAAATGAAATCTTAGAATGCTCATCGTCCTCCTCCATCTCATTAGTACGAATATAAGTAAAGGTGGATAAAAACTCCACTGTCAGCTCTCGGTAAGAAGGCAAGAACACGGTCTCAAATAAACAACTCCATGACGTATCATCTTCGATAATGCCAGCAAGTCTATCGCGCTCTCCGAGCTCGGCTATCACCTCCCAATCAACAACTTTTTGATGACCGATCTTCATATGTATGAATTTTGAGCACTGTAACATCCCGTAATCTTTGTTAAATAAAAATTAATTTTATACATTTATGTAAATTTCAACCATAATAATAATAAATATAATAATAATAATAATAATAATAATAATAATAATAATAATAATAAAGTCTAATAATAATAATAATAATAATAATAAAGTCTAATAATAATAATAATAACAATAAAGTCCAGGGGGAAGTTTTGTCAACATTGAAACCTGAATTTATAACTTTTAGACATAAAATAATAAAAATCGAAATTGCAGGGGGCCATTGTGTAAATATTAAAAATCAAAACTGCTTTCTCTCTCCTCCCTCGCGTTTTTCCGGCGGCTCTCCGGCCAACCGCCGGCGACCTCTCCGGCGACTCTAAAACACCAAATTCACACGGTTTTGACTCGATCAAAAGCTACCGACACATTTTAGTGCATGATTCGAACTCGTGGATCACTTTAATTTGAATAATTGAATGACCTAACATTACCAAACCCACTTCGACCCACTTTCGGCCGACCACGCACCAATCGAGCACAATGACACTAAATTAATCCAATTAATCGAGTATAAATACTCAATGATCTCTTCCTAGTCGAATGCACCTCTCAAATCAACCTGAAACATACAAAAACCTCAACTTCGATCACTTCCTTCTTTCGGACCTGCAACATACCCGAAAGCTATCTTCCAAGCGATTTTAACACCAATTGATTGAGGGCTTTGAATCAAGATCATCAGTGGAAGCTTCACACAACTTTAATTCGATTATCATCAACAATTTCCACTCGAACAGATTCTGTCAAAGCCGCGGCTTGTTCTTGTTGAATTTATCTTCAATTCGAACTTCATCACGTAAGTTAAACACATAAACATACTCGATTTAACATAGGGAATCAAAGCCCTATGATTCTAGATGCTAACAACATCGAATTGATTGTCAATTGGATCCAAGAACAGATCTAGGGTTTCGGGAATTTGGGGAAATTGGGAAATTGTGGTTAAAAGAATTACAAACCAATTCTTACCGCGGCTGCGGCCTTTGGTTTACTGGTTTGGGCTGTGTGTTTGTGGGTGTGAGGTCCCGGGTTCGACCCGGACAACCTCCCTTTTATTGTTATATTTTTTTAAAAAGCTTTATAAATACTTTAAAAATATGGAAAAATTTTTAAAAATTATAAAAATAAATTTTATTAATTTTCCTTATTTTAAATCTTACAAAATAATTTTCTGTAAATTTATTTTATTTAAAAACTTTAATAGATTTTTATAAAATATTGTTTAAAAATATTAAAAATACTTATTTTTATAAAATAAATTCTAAATCAAGTTAATTATAAAATAATCACAAAAATCATATAAATATTATTTATAATATTATAAATAATTATTTTTATAAAAATGGACACTTTATTATCTTTAAATACAAATTGATATATTTTATAAGTCCACAAATTATTTATGAAATTGTGGGTTATTCTTATAAATTATATTTGACCCAAAGGTATAAATTAATACCTTATTATTAATCAAAATACTATAAGTGTGAATATTCTTATTTATAAATATTATTGGATAATTATAAATTATATAATTAGACCACATTATTTTTATATTTAATCCTAAAAATATATAAATACACCTATGAAATCTTTCTAATGAAATCAAAATGTAAATAATTATTTGGTAAAACTTAATACTTATTGATAATTACTTATTAAAACATATACGAATATATAAAAAGATTGTAACATATATATATTGCGTGTGTGACACGTGTTAAATCAAATCAACCCAACCTTACCAAACATATTCATTCGTATTAAAGACTAAATTACAAATCAATAATAGGTGTTGAACGTGTTTGATCGTGTTTGCTTAATTCCTTGAAGTTCTTATTCATATACATTACATCAATCCAAAGTGAGTTCCGTGGCCCCTTTTTATGCTTTTATAATTGTTTCAATGTTTTTCAAATTTGGGGGAAAAGTATGCTCACCCGTTTTCGATGCTGTAAAATCTTACATACAATTTTCATACTTGGAATCGATGTGATACTATTCTCATATTCTAATACATACATGGTGTTATTCTATGATTCTTACAACCATTAATTCCCGGGTTTGGGAACCAACGAATAGGTATTGGTAGTACTACTGGGTTGACACCCCCACCCTTCGACGATTGGTTAACTTGTGAGTTACCAACACAGCTGCCAGCAATCAGGCCAAGGGTGAATATATTCCGACAAACTTATATGCATAACGTCATTAGGTTTGGTTGTCTTAAACACTTGTTATGTGGTTTTTGCTTACAGTATGATTCCATATCAAATTCTACACAGCATCAAATGTTTTAAATTTAAACCTGCGGAACTCACCAACATTATGTGTTGACATTTTTGAGCATATCTTTTCAGGAGAACATAATCAAAGAGGATAGCTAGTGCTGGTGCCTTAGCAGAGACCCTCAGGCTTTCAATAGATTGCATTTGTATTGTTTATCATTTACTGTTATAATTGAACACTGTGTATATGGATTTTAGAATTATTAAGACTATGATAGTCGTGGAACTGACTAACCACGACACAAGTCACCATTGTGTCGGGCAACGTCATGACACGAGGATTTTGCACATATTATGTCTCTGTATTTATACCAAGTGTTATGACGATACCGTCCGTCGCATCCTCGTGTTTCCGCTCTAAGCGGGGGTGTGACAGATTGGTATCAGAGCCTTGGTTATAGAGATTTAGGTGGAGAATTCGACCTAGACTATAACCTAAGAACCTTCATATAGAATGCATGCTAGGGATTGTGTGCATTTGATTTTACCTAAATGTCTTTCATGATTTGTGTGACGCATAGACACATGTATTCTGGATTTCCTGGCAAAAGGCCCTCGGGCTAAGGCAAGCATATCGCATATATCTCATTGCGAGACCTGGTATGCTTACCTGGGGATTTCTGGGATGAGTGATAAACTATGGTCAATACACAGGTCTACAAGGCAAATGGGTCAAATATATTAAGTCTATGAACTTAATATACAGGTATATTCCTATATACCTAATAATCTACAAGTATTTTCCTACATACTTGATTTTATACATGTACACGTGTTATCTGAACATCCCGGGGAAGACATTATTACTCTTAGTCTTTCTCCATGGGATACTTTTATACAAAGAACTTTACGCTTGTATGCGCACAACATCATATTATTAGGGAACTTCGGTGATCACGCGTAGCGTCGATCTCGGATATTGAATCCGACCCTATCAAAGTTATGACTGAAATCCTGAAAGTATGACGGATATGCAGTTACCATTAGACTTAATGTGCTTATATGCTTATTTGCTATTACATGCTATTATTGGAATACTGGCTCATGGACATAAGGACATTACGTTATTTGTGCTTGCTAAATCTAAATAATACTATGATGTTAACTTGGGGTAAGTGAAGCTAAGGGTGATCATGCAAGGTAGATTACCATTACGGGTGCACACGTAATTGCAATTCACCATGTATGAAAAGTCTGGCTAATCTTACCATGAGGTAACGATCATGGGTATCACAAGTTTCTATTCTATACCCTAGGGTGCTAGGGTCATAATTCTAGTAAGTCCTTGTTGAAGGCAATCAAACATTGTAAGTCCTTGTTGAAGGCAATCAAACATTATAAGTCCTTGTTGAAGGCAATCAAACATTATAAGTCCTTGTTGAAGGCAATCAAACATTATCATTTACTCAAGTCCTGTCCTACTTAAAGCCTTCATGGTATTTCCAATCATATTGACCTTATGCTAAGGATAAACGGATGTCACGTAACTGGTTTAGGCATCGTTCTAGGTATACCACGGATGTGGTGGGAACGCTGCGGGGAACCCTATATATAAGCATCCTTGGTATACCAAGAATGTGTTTAAACTGGGCTACGTGATGATCCTGATTGTCTGAGGCATGATGCTATTATGACTCTTAACTCTATGCTATGTTGCTACCTTATATGTTACTTGGTGGCTATACTCTATTATGTGCTAATACTTGATACTAAGTGTTGTATGATGATTACTTATGAATGCTATTGACCTTGGATGCTTTCGGCGGTGTGGTTCTTCTTTGCCGAGCATCCATTACAACCATTAGTTCCAGTAATGGGACCTAAGGATTGGTTTGGTTGTAATCTATACGTATGCGCTTTGTGGATCTTGCTACGTCATATAAACTTATACGTATGCGCTTTGTGGATCTTGCTACGTCACATTAAACTATTTACACTTTGGAAATGTTTTCTCTACAGTCATCAATTCCCATGTGGAACCGATGTATAGGTTTGTCTGTAGCCATTTATATACTAGTAAAACCGCCTATACATAAGTTGCGGTAGCTCACATCAAACTTATATTACGTTATTCTTTGGAATGATGCTAAGGAAAATTAAGATGTTATGTAACTAGTTTAAGTATTATTCAAAGTATATCGTGGATGTGGTGGGAACGCTGCGGGGAACCCTATATATAAACATCACCGGTATATTAAGAATGTGCTTAAACTAGGCTACATAATGATCTTGATGGACCAAAGCATGGGTTATTGAAACTTGATGAAAGGAACCATACGTGATTCCTTTATACTTTGATTCCTATCAAAGCACACACAAATCTTAAATCATATTCTAAGGCATTGTGTGCCTAAATCAAATGGTTATCAAAATAAACTTTGAATTGTTATCCGTGGTTTTCAAAATCTCGACAAAGTCTGTGCCTCACCAATAAATACATGCAATGTTGGAAGAGTGGGATGAGTATCTGCTTATAGGTACACTTGGAACATCTTATTATTATTATGCCAAATTCCCGATAGTTGTTTCATGTTGTATAGCTCGTATTGCCCAATTCTCATAGAATATCTTAATGATATTTCAAAATGTCTATTCGTCAAAAACGATACCGATCTAGAAACTCTAGCCGTAAGGTTACTACTATTGTGGCACGTGAGGTTGCTACGGTCATACCAACCCTCCTAACTTATCTGAATCAAGGCGCGAACCCTGCTCAAATCTCTATTTGTCCTAACCCTCCACGTGCTTGTAACTACAAGCATTTCAGTTCTTGCAACCCCACTAAGTTCAGTGGAACCGAAGGAGCTACCGGATTACTACAGTGGTTCGAAAGCATCGAGAACACTTTCCTAAACACCGAATGGCCTTCAAAAACTTTAAACCGTTACTTACGGTTCTCAAATCCTCTTAAGAATGTGTCCTATAACTAAGAACATGCAATGTTGTAGGTGGAATTCCTACATCTCGGGATGCTTTGTTAATTGAATATTTTATAAGTGATCACTCACCTCAATAATCGAATAAACTAATTATAACCTTGTTACCACTTATAAGTACGTGTGTCTTCATTAAGGTTATGGCTGACCTCATATCTTGAGAAGTCCATGTATTCCCTTCGATTGTGAATCGAATGTTCACATCTCATTGTAATCATTCTTGTCCTTGATTTCGCCTTCCTGATTTAAATTATTCAAGATTTGAACACCATCATAACAAACTCTGCTATCTCAAACCTTGATCTTAAACTTGTTAGCATGATCTTTCCTTTGTTACACTGATGTAACTTGAAATTTTCCTAATTCCTAATTGATATTAATTTCCTTTCATCGTAAAGTCAAACTTTATACTGCTTGTACCGTGGGAAATGCAAGAGTTTGCAAGTCAACCTATGACTAAGAACACTCGTATCTCCTAAATGATTCTATTTCATCAAAGCAGGGGAGATTCCCTTACTTTGATGATTCTCTATTTCGATAAATGGTTTCCCATTTGTTAGTTCTATGAAATTTCATCCTCTGGATTGGGGTGACTTCCTTATCTTGAGAATTGACTTCAATTATTCTCATTGGAAATTACATTTCATAAATAACATGATCTCACCAAAATAGGATTGAAACCCGTATTTTGGTGGTAAATGTCAACCTTAGATTGTTTTCTTGTTATTATCAAGATAGGCATGAATCATTACCTCAAAGCCTTTAAGGAATATTTTTAATATCAACTCCGATTGTGATTGATGGCCACCTTCCTTAAAACTACGCTCGTGAAATCTTTCAACATCCTCAACCGTTAGACACCTAATGACAATCTTCACACGAGACTTAGGTTGAACTATTTTGACCCTGCTTTTAACTAACCGTGCTGTAAATAAAGTTCTGAGCGCCAGAATATATAGGAAATGAAACATTTATAACATTTACCCTTATATAAGTTCTAATCTACCTAGAGTCTATATGGGAATCACATGGTGACACTAGTCTTATCTCTAGTGAGACGTCACTCCTTTTACATTTCAGAAATTATGCAAATTGAATGGTTGTTTAGAGTATACATGGCCTTTGAAGAATGATGCTTGTCCACTAGTGGGTACCGCACTGAAATGGTAGAATGCCTAAGCTCAAGTATAAGGTAGTGAGGCTGCAATAGTCATAACTTGAGATAAGTTTAAAATCTTTGGCGAGTGAGTACTATTACCCAAGGAATGAAATGCAAAAGTTAAAACTGTAATACTGGAATCATGCTCTTTATACTGATAGAATCCATAAGTTGACAAAGCTAATGTCATACCTTGTAACATTTAGATCAAATAGAATTAAGTAGGACATTGGGAAGATCTGTGAATAGTAGGACAAAGTTGGAGATTAGAGCAAGCAAACTAGTGGTGAAATAGATAAGAAGACTCAGATGTTATTATAGGCACATATCTTATCATCAATCAATACATATCTGTTGGATACTGGTAGAGGATAACATTGATTCCTTCAAATTCACTCCTTCATTTGTCATGAAACCCAGTTGCTTAGAAATTAGTTAGTCGGTGGAAATAGGAAAACTCTCGACATGCGTAAGTTAAGATGTATAGAACTACTCGAAGACTGAGATTATTGTATACAGTATTGTTCTTAGAATAGGAAGGTTGGAAAGGAAATGATTGTTGTGTGTGATCTATCTTCTTCATTCCTACCGGTCATGGAAACTTTTTAGTTTTAACTTGGCCAGAATAAGTGCCTCTTATCTTAACTGTATGATGACAACTGGTGCATTATAAAAATTCAATTCGACACATTATCTCACAACGTCGAGAAATTAACCTGCATCTGTTTCAAATATTCGTATACCGTGGTATGATGTTACATCAATCGTTATTCTAAATGATTGATTCATCTTCTGTTTTAACAATATTCTTAACCATCCTTGTGAACCCATTCCAAGATCTTCGCATAGCGTATTATTTAGACTGATGGTTGGTCAAAGGAGAAATACATATTCACAAGATATGCGTTAAAGTCGTTTCATATGAGGACGTTTGGGATTCTTAAATTCCAACGGTTAACCTTTCTTATCATTGCTGGTCTTTTAATGATTTCTAGACTTCACCTTACCACGAAATTATATTGTGGAAGTTGTGATTATAAGTCTAACATACCATGGTAACTCGTCATCGTGTCCTAACGTTCCATATGCCAAATCTCAAAGAGAGTCTCGCGATTCTCTGGAAGAGTTCAAATTGGCATACATTATGTCAAGAATCTTGTAAAAGATTATATACAAATGAAACAAAGCCGGGTACCTATTGTCAAAGTCCACTGGGAATCTAAACGTGGCCCAGAGTTCACCTGTGAACGTGATGACCAAATAAAACCCCAGTATCCTCATCTTTTCGTTTCAGCCTCCTCGTGATTAAAATTTCGGGACAAAATTTCCTAAAGCAGGGGAGACTGTAACATCCCGTAATCTTCGTTAAATAAAAATTAATTTTATACATTTATGTAAATTTCAACCATAATAATAATAAATATAATAATAATAATAATAATAATAATAATAATAATAATAAAGTCTAATAATAATAATAATAATAATAAAGTCCAGGGGGAAGTTTTGTCAACATTGAAACCTGAATTTATAACTTTTAGACATAAAATAATAAAAATCGAAATTGCAGGGGGCCATTGTGTAAATATTAAAAATCAAAACTGATTTCTCTCTCCTCCCTCGCGTTTTTCCGGCGGCTCTCCGGCCAACCGCCGGCGACCTCTCCGGCGACTCTAAAACACCAAATTCACACGGTTTTGACTCGATCAAAAGCTACCGACACATTTTAGTGCATGATTCGAACTCGTGGATCACTTTAATTTGAATAATTGAATGACCTAACATTACCAAACCCACTTCGACCCACTTTCGGCCGACCACGCACCAATCGAGCACAATGACACTAAATTAATCCAATTAATCGAGTATAAATACTCAATGATCTCTTCCTAGTCGAATGCACCTCTCAAATCAACCTGAAACATACAAAAACCTCAACTTCGATCACTTCCTTCTTTCGGACCTGCAACATACCCGAAAGCTATCTTCCAAGCGATTTTAACACCAATTGATTGAGGGCTTTGAATCAAGATCATCAGTGGAAGCTTCACACAACTTTAATTCGATTATCATCAACAATTTCCACTCGAACAGATTCTGTCAAAGCCGCGGCTTGTTCTTGTTGAATTTATCTTCAATTCGAACTTCATCACGTAAGTTAAACACATAAACATACTCGATTTAACATAGGGAATCAAAGCCCTATGATTCTAGATGCTAACAACATCGAATTGATTGTCAATTGGATCCAAGAACAGATCTAGGGTTTCGGGAATTTGGGGAAATTGGGAAATTGTGGTTAAAAGAATTACAAACCAATTCTTACCGCGGCTGCGGCCTTTGGTTCACTGGTTTGGGCTGTGTGTTTGTGGGTGTGAGGTCCCGGGTTCGACCCGGGCAACCTCCCTTTTATTGTTATATTTTTTTAAAAAGCTTTATAAATACTTTAAAAATATGGAAAAATTTCTAAAAATTATAAAAATAAATTTTATTAATTTTCCTTATTTTAAATCTTACAAAATAATTTTCTGTAAATTTATTTTATTTAAAAACTTTAATAGATTTTTATAAAATATTGTTTAAAAATATTAAAAATACTTATTTTTATAAAATAAATTCTAAATCAAGTTAATTATAAAATAATCACAAAAATCATATAAATATTATTTATAAATATTATAAATAATTATTTTTATAAAATGGACACTTTATTATCTTTAAATACAAATTGATATATTTTATAAGTCCACAAATTATTTATGAAATTGTGGGTTATTTCTTATAAAATATATTTGACCCAAAGGTATAAATTAATACCTTATTATTAATCAAAATACTATAAGTGTGAATATTCTTATTTATAAATATTATTGGATAATTATAAATTATATAATTAGACCATATTATTTTTATATTTAATCCTAAAAATATATAAATACACCTATGAAATCTTTCTAATGAAATCAAAATGTAAATAATTATTTGGTAAAACTTAATACTTATTGATAATTACTTATTAAAACATATACGAATATATAAAAAGATTGTAACATATATATATTGCGTTTGTGACACGTGTTAAATCAAATCAACCCAAACCTTACCAAACATATTCATTCGTATTAAAGACTAAATTACAAATCAATAATAGGTGTTGAACGTGTTTGATCGTGTTTGCTTAATTCCTTGAAGTTCTTATTCATATACATTACATCAATCCAAAGTGAGTTCCGTGGCCCCTTTTTATGCTTTTATAATTGTTTCAATGTTTTTCAAATTTGGGGGAAAAGTATGCTCACCCGTTTTCGATGCTGTAAAATCTTACATACAATTTTCATACTTGGAATCGACGTGATACTATTCTCATATTCTAATACATACATGGTGTTATTCTATGATTCTTACAACCATTAATTCCCGGGTTTGGGAACCAACGGATAGGTATTGGTAGTACTACTGGGTTGACACCCCCACCCTTCGACGATTGGTTAACTTGTGAGTTACCAACACAGCTGCCAGCAATCAGGCCAAGGGTGAATATATTCCGACAAACTTATATGCATAACGTCATTAGGTTTGGTTGTTTTAAACACATGTTATGTGGTTTTTGCTTACAGTATGATTCCATATCAAATTCTACACAGCATCAAATGTTTTAAATTTAAACCTGCGGAACTCACCAACATTATGTGTTGACATTTTTGAGCAAATCTTTTCAGGAGAACATAATCAAAGAGGATAGCTAGTGCTGGTGCCTTAGCAGAGACCCTCAGGCTTTCAATAGATTGCATTTGTATTGTTTATCATTTACTGTTATAATTGAACACTGTGTATATGGATTTTAGAATTATTAAGACTATGATAGTCGTGGAACTGACTAACCACGACACAAGTCACCATTGTGTCGGGCAACGTCATGACACGAGGATTTTGCACATATTATGTCTCTGTATTTATACCAAGTGTTATGACGATCCCGTCCGTCGCATCCTCGTGTTTCCGCTCTAAGCGGGGGTGTGACAAGCACTTCACGTGCACAATGGACCCGGGCTCAAATTGTAGCAAAGGATGATTGACAATAACGTCAACAACGTCAGCCTCCATCTCTAAATTGGGAGACATATCTGCATAAGAAAACGAATATAAATAAATATAATGGTTTTAAAACATAAGGTGTGTATCACCCACCCTATACGTGTTGTATAGCACTATGCGCGTCGTATAGAGGTCCCACGTATAACCTTCGTATAGCCACTAGTCATCCACCCCCTATACGTGTCGTATATCACTATACGCATCGTATAAGGGTCCTACGTCTAACCTGCGTATAGCCACCAGTCACCCACCCCACTCCCTATACGCGTCGTATAGGGGTCCCACGTATAACCTGCATATAGCCACTAGACACCCACCCCCTATACGTGTCGTATAGCCCTATACGCGTATATTGGTTGTTATCTTCTTTCTCTTTTGCTATACACCACTACAGCCTCACGTACAGTGCTATATGCCGCATATAGATCATCGATATATGAGCTATACGCCTTGTAAAGCCCTATACGCGGCTCTGTAGTGGCGTATTGTTCGTATGAGTAGTTTTTAAATCAATGATTATAACGCACAAAACAATACTTTAATGCTTAAACTATTAAACGATTAGCATAATAAAAATGTAAGAACAATAATACATACATGGATGAAGAAAAATCGATAAACAATACGTGTAGTATCGGCCTATACGAGAGAGTTTTTGGCTTTTAAAAATGTGTGGTAGAGACAAAATACGAGAGTCCAAAATATGCTCGACGTACGAGCCATATGGGTCCATATGCGGCATATAGGTATAAATTTTAAAAAAATTAAAAAATCATTTGAAAATTTTAATTATTTGAATTTTAAAATTTGAATTTTGAATTTTGAATTTTGAATTTGAATTATTTGAACTATTTGAATATTTGTTTGAATTTTGAATTTTGAAATTTAATATTTGAAAATTTTGATTTTATATTATTAAACTATAGAAAAATCAAACAAGTACGAAATTATCTTTAAAATAGCGAAATACGAAGACAATAATAAAATATAAACAAACGTATTAATATATAATTCAAATATTATAAATTTGAAATAAAAAAAATTATATAAGCTGGGGTTTCTCGATTATTATCTATTATTGCGCTATATTTCAAAATACGAAGCCTATACATAATCTCCCATTCTGCAGCACGTACGTTTTGGTTAAGAAGCCACAGATTACTTAATGTAGGCATCGGGTAATTTCCTTCTAACTTAAAGTGGACAAAATGATTATTGTTGACATTAACAATTGATATGACATGATGAGGCATCATAGTTCTTGCATAAGCCCATAAGGGAAAAATGTTTGACGACCATTATTGCTTAATAAATGAAGAATAACACCAAACTTTTGAGTAACCACTATTCCCGTATACGGCATTATCATCCAATGTTCTTCTGGTGCAGGTTCCACACATTGCCAATCTATAGTGTGACGTAAGTCGTTGTAATGTTCGGGGTACAAAGTATCAAAAACTTCTCTGTATTCCAATTCGTGTTTGTCCAACTCTTCAAAAAGTTGTTACCGCACATAAATCCACTTATTTTCGTTAAACCCTAAGCCTAAAGCTATAGATCGAAAACCATAATTCCCATCGGGTCGGACTTCCGGTATACGTGAAATATGCTGATGAAAGATGGATGGAATCCAATTTTTTAACCTGTTTATATTATTTAATTGTTGATCTCCGACAATCGATGAAAACTCATTAGTACTTTGTGATACTCCGACAGTATTTGATGTTGCTTTCACTTTAGAAGACGTTGAAAGACTATGTTGCATGGCGAGCTTCTAAGGCTTTACCGCTGAACTTGTTCTTCCGGTAATGTGAGGCGCAACAAATGAGCTATGTCTGGGCATGTCACACGTACTTTGTTGAGTGTCACAGTTTTCCTGTTGAACCTTTAACGTTAGACGACTGTGAGTATCTGTTTGCACAACAAACACTTTTTTGTTACTTTTCCATGGATACACAATTCCTTTAATTTTTTTTCCACCAAATTAAATTTTAAAGCGATGGGCTGTGTCATTATTTGTTGTTTCAGGCGTTCCATCTCTTCTTCAACATCGACTTCTTTATCCACCATAAATGACGGTTTAAGTTTATCAAGTTTCATCCAAAACACATCAATTGCATCTAGTGAAATTTTAGTGTCTGCATTATAAATTATTAATTAACATATAATTCGTTACTGGATATAAGACGTAAGTGAAGTATCGGCTATTACCGACAATCGATGAAAACTCATTAGTACTTTGTGATACTCTGACAGTATTTGATGTTGCTTTCACTTTAGAAGACGTTGAAAGACTATGTTGCATGGCGAGCTTCTAAGGCTTTACCGCTGAACTTGTTCTTCCGGTAATGTGAGGCGCAACAAATGAGCTATGTCTGGGCATGTCACACGTACTTTGTTGAGTGTCACACTTTTGCTGTTGAACCTTTAACGTTAGACGACTGTGAGTATCTGTTTGCACAACAGACACTTTTTTGTTACTTTTCCATGGATACACAATTCCTTTAATTTTTTTCCACCAAACTAAATTTTACAGCGATGGGCTGTGTCATTATTTGTTGTTTCAGGCGTTCCATCTCTTCTTCAACATTGATTTCTTTATCCACCATAAATGACGGTTTAAGTTTATCAAGTTTCATCCAAAACACATCAATTGCATCTAGTGAAATTTTAGTGTCTGCATTATAAATTATTAATTAACATATAATTCGTTACTGGATATAAGACGTAAGTAAAGTATCGGCTATTACCACACGTTGTATTTGCTGAGTGCATCACTTGAAATTTAGTGTTTTTGGCAACTAATAAATCAAGAGCTTTGTGTGAAACCTTGCCTCGTAGGTAATCAAATAGCGGGAATTTATGATGATTCATGGTATTAATTTTGCTTGTCTTAAAACTTTCTTTTAAATTTACCTCTTGCGTATTTATAAATTGATCTACAAACTTCACAAGTCTATCCAGTGAGCTATTTATTGATTTAAGATATCTTTTAAATTTGCATGCTAACTCTCGACTCTATTTGTTTTATGTTGGTCAAAATTGCGGTTTGAGTTAGTCCAGGTTGATACAAATATTTTTTTTTGTAATTATCTGGCCAGTTTTTGTATATATAAGATAACACTTCTGAAATATAATAAAACAAAATTATTTTTCTGTATTTAACAATATTGTATATATGTATGTAAAGAAAAACTTACTTCTCACTTCACTTCACTAGTTGTTCGTAAAGAAGGTTATAGTTATACTCGTAAATCTCCAGCGTGGGAGACTCACATAAACGTGCCCATGCATATTTAAACTTCCTCAGTCATCTTTCATAAAACTTGCTTTACAGTGTTTCACGATATTTTCATCAATATGCCACCTACATATATACTTCGAAGCATTCGGAAATACTTTAACACATGCGTTCATTAAAGCAAGATATCTGTCTGTTATTATGATGCGCGACTTCATACACCTGTGTAACGTATCTTTCAATCTATTAAGCACTCATTCAAAAATATCTTCCCATTCTTTACTAATAAACACATGAGCAACGTAAAATGTCCTGTGTGTCGAGGTCACACCAACAATTTGAAAAAATAGAAGTTTGTAAATGTTTGTTTTATATATTACGTTTATCATCAGCACATGCTGGAATGCAGGCCAAGTGTCGTACGATTGGATGACAAAAAATATATCTTCTACGGAATTTTAGCGGGATCTTCTCGGGTGTAATAAACGTACCCTTTGAAGATAAAAAGTTTTTCTAAAACTTGCATTGATGTTTAACCGACTTTCTTTCATTTATTATCTTCTGTTGAGCGTTGTATACGTCTCTGGTTATGGATGTGTTATTAGTTTTTTTTAATGCTGATAGTATAGCCCTGTGTCATATGGTGAAGGGTGTAGGTCCACCGACACCTATACGCGTCGTATAGGTATATACGCTGTGTATAGGTGTCGGTGGACCTACACCCTTCATCCATAACCCACAGGGCTATACGCGGCGTATGGGGCCATACAACGCATATACCCACGCTGAATAATTGATTAGACTTGGTCTAGTTTTGTCGTCTGAAAAGGCTATACATGGCGTATGGTGCTATACGACTCGTATAACTACCACGACAATGACTAATGCGACATGGGTTTGGCATTTATTGTGGACACCTATACGCCGCGTATTTCATCTATACGCCGCGTATGGACCCATACGTGTCGTATAGGTGGGTGTCGATTTATGGTGTGGGTTGTCTCTATATTAGGACCCTAGAAATTAGTATTTTATTAATTTTGCATGTTCTCACGTATACGTGCAAGGGCTATATATAGGCCACATTAATTAATTGAATAATATGCAGCCTTTCATTTTTCCTTTCATTTTTCCTTTCATTTTTCCTTTCCATCTTCTGCAATATATTTGTTCTTGTTCTTCTTCGTATTCTTATACAAATTGCTCTATCGATTAAAAGCTCATTTGAGTGATTCTACTTTTATTTTCTTGAAGCTTGATATCCAACAACAGTTGCCTCGTCTGCTCTATTTAGATTAATGGGTTCATTAGTCATACGAATGTTGAATTCCTTGTGTTGCTTTATAAGTTCTTTTGTAGTACGTACAACACCATTAGTAATTTCTGAAATGCATCAGTACGATTCGATGGAGCAAAACTCCTTCAAATTCGCAGGACTTATAATCCTATCACTACTTAAAAGCAATGCTAGCCTCATGTATCCCAAGATATCCTATTTAAACTAAAAATTGTAAATTCACAACTTGATCTCCAAGCTGTAGAACATGAAAGAAAGTCCCAAACATTAATCGCTAGTAGAGTTATGATTTTTGTCATCGAACCTGGCTATGAATACAAATGAGATCATCAGAATTGTAATCAATGAATGGTGTTCGATTCATTTGGGTGCTGTTTGTTTCTGAAGAGGTAAACGTGTGCAGTCTGCAGACCATATCTGCAGACATTTGTAGCAGAAGAGGTGGACCAAACGTCTGCAGTCTGCAAGAAAAAGACTGTTTGTTTTTAACATCTGCAATGTTGTTGTTGTTGTTGTTATTATTATTATTATTATTATTATTATTATTATTATTATTATTATTATTATTATTTTATTATTATTATTATAAAACAAACACAACAAACCCTTCCCAATCTCACTTTCCCAATTGAATTTCACAAGCAACAAACCCTAAAGTCTTCCCAATCTGCAGTCTGCAGTGGTGAACGATTTCCTCCGGTGTTGTAGGTGTGGTTGTGGTCGGAGGTATTCAATGGATGTTGTTCTGTTCTGTTCGGTTCTAATTGAGGGTCGGTCGATGGTCACTAGTACAAAATCAGGCTTCGGTGACACACAAAAATCGTCACTGTAGTAGTTAGTGATGATTTTTTTTTTCGCTAAATATGTCACCAAAGGTCGAGCCATTTTTGATGTTGTTCGGTGACACACAAAAAATCGTCACTGTAGCATATAATAATTAGTCACCGTAGACTAGAGGTGTCACTATAGACCAGTGATTTTTGTTCCAATTTTATCAAATAATGTTAATATAAACCATTTTCAGTGACACATGTTTTTTTGGTTAGTGGCAATATATCAACAATTGGTCACATGAATTTTTTTTTTTCAATGTGATGTTTTGCTTGAAATTGGTCGCATTACACTATGTTCAGTGTGACTATTGTTGGTATTTGATCACAAATAGAAATCTAAGTTGTGACTATTACATACCTTCTAGTGACATAACACAAATGAAAATGTGACCTAAAACGTTTAATATAAACTAGTCTTATTTTAAGTGTCACTGTTGTGTATCCTTTAATCACACTAAGTTTAAAATTTCTTGTTACATTTCCATTTAGTGACATATATTACATAGTTACATGACCCTAACACACTTGTTGTCACACTATTATTAAATAAATGTGAGTTTTTATGTATTTTAGTGACAAATAATTTTGAACAGGGTGACTATATGTAGTTAGTTATCACACAATTGTTAATCTAAGTTGTGACTATTACATACCTTCTAGTGACATAACACAAATAAAAATGTGACCTAAAACGTTTAATATAAACTAGTCTTATTTTAAGTGTCAGTGCTGTGTATCATTTAGTCACACTAACTTTGAAATTTCTTGTTACATTTCTATTTAGTGACATATTTTACGTAGTTACATGACCCTAACACACTTGTTGTCACACTATTATTAAATAAATGTGAGTTTTTATGTATTTTAGTGACAAATAATTTGAACAGTGTGACTATATGTAGTTAGTTATCACACAATTGTTAATCTAAGTTGTGACTATTACATACCTTCTAGTGACATAACACAAATGAAAATGTGACCTAAAACGTTTAATATAAACTAGTCTTATTTTAAGTGTCACTGCTGTGTATCATTTAGTCACACTAACTTTGAAAATTTCTTGTTACATTTCCATTTAGTGACATTTATTACGTAGTTACATGACCCTAACACACTTGTTATCACACTATTATTAAATAAATGTGAGTTTTTATGTATTTTAGTGACAAACATTTTGAACAGTGTAACTATATGTAGTTAGTTATCACACAATTGTTAATCTAAGTTGTGACTATTACATATCTTCTAGTGACATAACACAAATGAAAATGTGACCTAAAATGTCTAATATAAACTAGTCTTATTTTAAGTGTCACGTTGTGTATCCTTTAGTCACACTAAGTTTGAAAATTTCTTGTTACGTTTCCATTTAGTGACATATATTATGTAGTTACATGACCCTAACACACTTGTTGTCACACTATTATTAAATAAATATGAGTTTTTATGTATTTTAGTGACAAATAATTTTGAACAGTGTGACTATATGTAGTTAGTTATCATACAATTGTTAATCTAAGGTGTGACTATTACATACCTCTAGTGACATCTCTTATTTTAAGTGTCACCGTTGTGTTTCCTTCAGTGACACTATCTTTGAATATTTGTTGTTACATTTCCTTTTAGTGACATATATTACGTAGGTACGTGACCCTATAACATGCCTGTAGTCACGGTCTTTTCTAAAGACTATGACTGTTTTTGGGATGTAGACACAAATATTTATGTAGGCAGTGATTATATGTTGTTAGTTATCACACAATTGTTAACACAAAATTACCAATATATACCTTTTAGTGACACTTGTAGTGCACTATCTTAATGAATGTGACCATATATATATATATATATATATATATATATATATATATATATATATATATATATATATATATATATATATATATATATATATATATATATATATATATATATACATAAATTATTTAGTAAATTATAACTATATATAGTTTATAATCACCCAAATATAACCTTTTAGTGCCATGATAATTTAAAATGTGACCAAAAATGAATTATAATCACATGATGGCACGCCATTTTCAGTCACCGACGACTGCACGACATTTGAGATGGCACGCGGAAAGTAGAATAAAGGATGGTGTTTTACGTCACCCGGCGGATTCACCCGCATGGGCTGCTATAGATGACAGATATGAATTCATTAAACAAGATCCAAGAAGTTTGCGGCTAGGCATTGCAGCTGATGGGGTGGATGTTAATAGAGGAAATCGACACCACAGTGTCTGGCCAGTTTTAGCTGTCATTTACAACCTTCCACCATGGTTGTGTATGAAAAGGAAGTTCATCATGCTATCGTTATTAATATCGGGGACACCGGGTAACGATATTGATGTATTTTTAGCACCGTTGATTGAAGATCTACAACAATTATTTGATACGGGGGTAGAAACATACGATGCATATGCCCGAGAAAGGTTTACGCTACGTGCTGTTGTCTTATGGACCATAAACGATTATCCCGCCCTTGGTACACTTTGTGGTTGTCCATATAGTGGCTTCTTGGTTGTGTAGTTTGTGGTAAAGGAACAAACTGTGTTAGACTAAGAAGATCAAATAAGCAAGCTATGGTGGCCACAGACGGTATCTACCTTATGACCACCCGTTCAGAAAGCAAAAGAAGGGATTCGATGGAACACAAGAGTTTCGAAGTGAACCAATACCTAAGAACGGGGTAGAAATATATAACGAGATGCAATATTGTATAAACATTTGGGGTAAGGGCCACAAGAACAATGCATCAGCCATGCAACAAGCTTCGAACGGGAGAGGTGGGAAAATTAAAAACAAAGGGGAACAAAAGAATCAGATACAACAGAAGAAGGCAGCAACAGTAAACCCTACTGGAAGAAATTTAATATTTGGCATCGGAAACTTAGATATTGGCGGTTTAATTCTGTCAACCATTGTATAGATTTTATGCATATTGAAAAGAATGTGGCAGAGAGTCTGATTGGAACACTGTTAAACATTCCGGGAAAGACGAAAGATGGATTGGAGGCTCGACTCGATCTGGATGATATGCACTTAAGGCCAGAGTTAACACCTAAGAGAGACGGCACAAACATTAGGCTTCCGCCTGCGAGTTACACATTAACAACGGAGGAAAAAGACAAGTTTTGCGATACGTTGTACAAGTTAAGGGTCCCACAAGGGTATTGTTCAAATTTTGCTAGTTTGGTTAGTCTAAAGGACAGGAAGCTAACAGGACTTAAATCACATGACTATCACATGCTTATGCAACAGTTTTTGCCCCTTGCAATACGATCTATTATGCCACAACCCCAAGATATGCTATAATAAGGTATTGTTCTTATTTTTATATTCATATCACCATATCACTCCTTAATTTTTGGTAAGTTGGAATAAAGCATGTGGTTACTTGACCGTATACTTTTTTATTTCAGGTTTTGTTTTTTTTTCAATCAATTTGTCGCAAGGAGATCGAGGTCGAGGAGGTTGACAAATTGGAGGCAGATTTGTTTGTGACATTGTGCCTTCTCGAGAAATACTTCCCTCCATCATTTTTTGATGTTATGGTTCATTTAACCGTGCACATTGCTAGGGAAGTTAAGTTATGTGGTCCCGTATGCTTTCGGTGGATTTATCCATTTGAAAGGTGTATGAAGGTTATTAAGGGGCACGTGCGAAACAAAATAAGCCAGAAGGATGCATTGCTGAACAGAATGTTGCTGAGGAGACGATTGAGTTCTTGAGCGAATTCAAAAAAGACTTGAAGACTATTGGTATTCCAAATAGTTTGAGGAACTCGATTGAAAATAAGAATAGAGCAAGTAATAAAGACGGAGTCCCATTATCAACGGGCAAATCTTTGGACGACATTTCTTTAGATCTGTTCGTGAAAGCACATTTCTATGTGCTGCAAAATACATCCGAAATTGTTCCTTATATCGAGTAAGTATTATGTACATGGATTATATTATTTTATTTTCTACTATACGGTGTATAAAATTCGTCAATATTTATTTACAGTCGGCACATGGCATTTCTTGAACAACAACATCCTGACAAGAAAACAGCATGGTTAGAGAAAGAGCACAGCTTAAAGTTTGGTATGTGGTTACGATATGAGGTACGTACGTATACTACATATTTCATAACGGCCTTAATAGTTAAATATTTATTATATTTGATCACGTGGAATTGAAGTTCACCCGTGTAGTGTATATATATATGTATCAGGTTGAGAGAGAGTTAGCAGAATCGCGAGAAAGTATATCAGAGACCGTAAGGTGGATTTCACATGGACCAAATAGAAACGTATTGAGCTACGAAGTCTATGACATCAACGGATTTACATTTCGTACAAAATCTCGAGAAGGTAAAGTGCACCAGAACAGTGGGGTTAGTGTAGTAGCAAATGACTTGCATATTTCTAGAGAAGTTAAAACCTACACCGAGACAAGCTATTATGGGGTTTTACAGGACATATGGGTACTTGATTACCATTTTAGAAAAATCCCGTTGTTCAAGTGTGACTGGGTTGACAATAAAAACGGGGTAAAGAAGACAACCTTGGGTACACATTGGTTGAACTTAGTAGATTAGGACACAAGAATGATCCTTTCATATTGGGCTCACAAGCACGACAAGTTTTTTATGTGACAGACCAGCTCGATAAAAAAATGTCAATAGTAATCAAGAATCCTCCAACAACTTATACGCATGCGTACGAAGATGAGGAGTTTAGTACGGTGATTAGTTATGAGAATGAAAATGTATTGCCCCCTGTAGACAAAAAAGATTTGGGGAAGGAATCCCGAGATGACTATTACCGCAATGACGGTCGGGATTTAATTATACGTACTAAGGTATGCTTTTCTTTCTTGATAATATACTGACGCATTTGTTAAATATGAAACGTTAAGTTGTCAACATGTACATTTGTACAAGTGTAGCTAACGCTTTCATTTGATTGTATCAGGCACAAGTGGACCCTTTTTGATTATCACGGACGTCTACCATTGGCTCGCATCATTACTTAATATTAGACTAGTATAATATAGTTGTAATATATTATACAGTGAGTGGGTTTGCAAATTATTTTTTTTGTGGTGAACCGGTTTGACTCATTTCTTTGGTTTGCTAATGGTTAGTAATGAACATTTAGTCACACCTAAACTAGTCTTAAACTAGTGGAGTTACTTTGTCACGTGTTCCAATGCTGACCGACAAACTAGTTGTTTATTGTCACATATTCCAATGCTGACCGACAAACTGGTTGTTTAGTATTAATAACAGGTCCCTTAATAACATCGCCTTTATATATTTTATCACACATCCGAATTGGAGATGTGAGAAATAAATACTTATACATCAATAACGTTGCCTTAGTATTAAAAATTTTAGTCACATCTACTAAAATGAACTGTGACTATAAACTACTTAGACTTCACTTATAACGTTTTCTTAGTATTAACCGTTAGTCACACATAATAAAGTGAACAATCACCAAATTGTAATTCTCGTCACATGTTTTTTTCCATTAACCATGACCATAATATATAATTTGTCACACATCCATATTCGAGTTGTGACCATAATCTTCTTATACATCAATAACTATTTCGTTAGTTTAAATTTTTAGTCACACATAATAAAATGGAAGCTGACCATTTGTTACTTCTAGTCACATGTTTGTTACATTTGTCATGACTATTAGTTATCGTTAGTGACACACTGTAATTTTCACTGTCACCATAAACTTTAACACATGGTAACACAATTAATTAGTGTGACTAATAAACATAAACTTAACGTCACACAAAAAAATGTTTACTGTCATTGTAAATTACATTTACTCACAGTTACATTATGTCACTGAATGTGCGCCATTATATAGTGACACAAACAATTGCCATATGTGACCATATGTTTATCTATGGTATCACAAAAAAAATTTACATTTGTGACTAACGAAAAACGTGACCAAATAGTGACATTTGGTCACATTGCGATTAAAAGTCACTAATATTTGTAACATACGTTATGTTTAGTGTGACTAAAGAGGTGATTCTCTACGTAATAGTCACACAACCCCGCTGAAATCGTCACCAAAACATTCCAGGAATTTTCAAGCATACATACGGTGACACTATTCTTCGAAAGTGTCACATAGACCTGGCGGAGTGTATGTCACTAAAAGTCGATTTTGTACTAGTGGGTGTGGTTGTGGTCGGAGGTATTCAATGGAGGTTGATTGGGGCTGGAGAGCTGTTTGAAGTCGGTCGATGGTGGGTTCGGGCTTCTATGGTGTCGGTCAGCAGGGATAAACGAAGGGGATGATGGTTTCGGTGGTGATTGTTGATGGTAATTGATGATGATCGAAGGTTGCGGTCGAGGGGTTGAGGGTGATTGCTGGTTTCGAGAGTGGGGGGCTTCGATGGTGGGTGTCGGTCAATGATGATGATGGTGGGTTGCGATGGTGTTTAATTGAGGTGTCGACAGGGATGGTTAGAAGATGTGAGAAGATGTGTGAAGACATTAGTCCACCTCTTCTCCAAGAAGAGGTCACTCAGACGCTTTTTAATGAAACGTCTTCAAAAAAACAAACACTCTGCAGACCAGAAACATCTGCCCGCCTCTTTTTGGCGCAGATAAAAGAGCTTTAGAAGCTCTTTTTCAAAAAAACAAACACCACCTTGGTCTCATTGCCAATCAGTAGAAAGGTTCTCTTTAATTTTGATCTAACCCAAATCTTTAACAGTGAAAAGAAAACATTAAATTTGTTAAACGGGATTACGTGATTCATTTGACTATGGATCAATAACTAATAATTGAGAACCCTAATCCAGTACCTATTAGGGAACTCCAAAAAGATATTTGATCTTAATCTTGACTGCTTGATAACACTGTTTTATTACTTATATATATTACTTATTCATACGTAATTTCTGTTATATCATATCTTGGAATATCATTTTATATTCCATAAATTTTATTATATTAATATTTATTTATTTAACACGTGTGATACACAGGTTTACTAAAACTAGTTACTATATATATTAATAACTTATGCGGTAATTAGAAGTAACTTTTGTAGTTTTGTACATTTATCACTAAAGTATTATTATTTATATATAGGTCCCTCCACACTCAACTACTTACCTTATTTGATTCCATTTTCTTCACATTTCTATAAAATTTAGAATATTACTCAAATCTTAAGAATTTACCGTTTTTCTTTGTTTTATTTTAGTTAAAATTACATGAAATGATTAATATAAATTTAAACATGTTATAAAATAGTCGCATCAAATATAAAACGTTTTCATGTTTATTTTTAAGTACATTTTGAGTTGTTTTACGCATCGAGTATGTTTTGATTGAAAACGTGTTGGGTCAAATGTGTATCAAACGATACGTTTTCATTTGACTGTATATATTATGAGTTATTCTATATAGTTCAAAAAAAAGATGGGACGATTGTAATCTATAATTTATCACGCGGAATACGACATCAAAACACATGTTTTTTACGTATGTTCTGAGTTGGTCTACGTGTTGCTATAAATTTAGTTTTGTAAAAGAGTTTGGTCATATCTAATATGTTTTTATTGAACGGTATAAATTTCAGTTATTCTACGCTTCGACATAAAGTTAATTCGAAAACGAGTCTGGTCGATAATAGTCTATATTTGATCACACTGCGTAAGATCCCGCGGCAACGTGAAGAGTTAAAACAAGTTTATAAAATTATATTTTGTTGAGTAAACTATTTCTATTTTGCTATATAGTTTTCAAGCCGTGAGAAACGTGGTAAGAGTTTCAAAACCAGTTTATGTTTCATATTTTCCTCTTACAATTAAAACCATTGTTGTAGCTTTCCTCCTAGATTCTCATTAGAAGCCATACATCAACATGGAGGATTGAATTTCATTATAGTATAGAAACTTATGGAATATGACCATCCATAGAGCACTTTTGTCTAAACCACTATGGAAAATACGCTATAACAGTGTTTAGCTATAATAGCAAGATGAAGACACACCATCAAAACAGAAAGCCCACTAGGAATGTACCAAAAGCTGCAGGAGCAGTTTTCATCCGAAGTATCATCTGCCCTAACTTTTATAAACCTTAAGCAAACTATAACCTCTTTTGTATAATTGTTTGTTAACACAAAGTCGCCATCAACCCTCTTTTGTAAAGCTAAATAACCATGTAAATACAGTATCTTGCAGCCTATACCTAAGAATACGAAGAACCTCGTGACAACTTGCGGTTTCAAATTCTAGTTATTATTATTATCAGTTAATTGTTATTCATCATTTGTGCATTTTTAATCGAAATTTCTTTAGCTATCCTGATGTTGACATTGGCCACCGTGATTAAAATAAATAAATACCGATATCAAATTTAAAACTGTTAAAAGGTGTATCTCTCCTTATTCTTTCCTTATTCTTTCTTGTTTCTTAGTCTGTTTATGTTAAGTTCTACACCTTATATTTTTGTTTGATTGTGCATGTCGATTGCTGGTGTTGGGCAGGGCTGCTGTGTTGCTGTGCAGAAGTTGCTGTTGTTGTTGGGCAGCTGGGCCGAGCTATTGGGCTTTCCTGTGAGGACTTATTGCTGGGCTTGTGTTTGTTCAGGTTGAGTCTCTTTAGGGTTTTAACTTGTCTTTATATTTGAAAGGGTTTTCTCTAGTCGATGCATCTTATTCTTCACAAACTTTCTCTCCAAATCTCATAGTGTTCGTCTTCTCTTGTTGTAGGGTTTCATCACATTGATGACCCGTGCTTATCTTGTTCAAGTCTGTAATTCTAGTTCATCTCTTTGATGTTCTTGTTGAGAGAGAGTTTGTGAGATCTGTTCATCTATAAGATTTGTTCATTAATATTGTTGGATCTTGGTTTGAAGTTATCAGATTATCATATAGTGACATGGTATCAGAGCTTCGGCTATGATTCTCTGTGCTTCCGCTTAATCATACCACTGTGGAGATTTTTCATCGTGGATATCTGAACACGAAAACCCTAGGTCACAATCTGGATCAAACTAGGTTTTCATAACATTGGGATTATCTGAAGTTACAAATTTAGGGAATTCTGCTTATCATCACCCTTATTCCGAATGTCTGCATCGGAGCAGAGGCGATTTCGAAGTTGCTATAACATCGACTGGTTTCTTTCTTTCTTCACCTGTAACCCGTGAAGGTTACAGGTCACGAGTACTTCTTGGTGTATCCAGTTCTTGGGTGAACCCGCTATGAGGAATTTCTTCCCTTTCTCTATCTCATTTTTTGTCTTGATTCTTGATTAGTCTCTTCTAGGCTGTCTATTAACCGGTTAGGAGTACTGGTACTAATTGTTCTGATTTGCCCTAGTGGGCTTCTGTGTGCATCACTTGTATGATTTCTTGTTGTTTTGCCCTTGCATTCGTCATCAGGGGCAAATCTTTGATCTACCAATTGATTGGTGTGAAAACCTAGCTCTGGTCTATGGTGATCACTCTGTGTGTGTGCTTGTATGATATTCATTCTATAAATGTTGGGATCTTAAAATGGCTGAATCTAAAATTGTTAACCCTAATCCGGTTAATACTATTAATAATGAAACCCTAATAAGTAAACTTAATGCCAGTGTCCCATTGTTCTTACATCCAAGTGATACCAGTAACCTAACCATTATTACTTTTAAACTCAAAGGCTCCAAGAATTACACTGTCTGGGCAAATGCTATAAAACTGGATTTAGAAGTACAAAACAAATATGTTCATTGATGGATCATGCTCTAAAACACCAGTAATCAAACCTTGTCAAAATAATAGGATAGGTGTAACTCAGAGGTTATTAGTTAGATCTTAAACTCTATTTCTGAAGAACTGTAGCTTTAGAAATTTAGGCTGACTTAAAAGAAACTTATGATAAAATAGATGGATCTATAGTCTTTGGTTTGTATCAAAAAATTAATGTAACAACTCAAAATAGTTGTCCTGTGTCTGAGTACTACCATAAACTAAATATTATGTGGAAACAACTAGATCAAATGCTGCAGCTTCCATCTTGTACATGTAATGCTACTAAGTCCTTTATTGACTTTAATCACCTCATAAAATTGATGTAATTCCTTATAGGTCTTGATAGTATGCACCAACCAGTGAGAACAAATCTCTTACTGAGGGATCCTCTACCCACAATAAAAGAAGCTTTCTCTATAATCTCTAGAGAGGAATCCCATATGAATTCCTCCTCTACATCGATTAAATCTCAATCTGTTGCATTTTCATCAAAACCATCATAATTATTTGGAAAATAAAGTCAAAATTCTGAAAGTAAATGTAAAAATCTAAGAGGACCTAACCTTAACTTGAAATGCTCTCACTGTAATAAACTAGGATACACTATTGAAAGATGTTTTGAAATTATGGGTTACCCGCCTGGTTACAAACTTAGAGAAGGCCAGGGTCAACGAACACTGCAGTCTAATAACTCATCTAGAGTTAAAGTTGATCTATCCTCCTCTTCCCCTGCATCTATAATTGCTAAACCCCTTACTCCTGACCAAGTTTCCAAGTTGCTAGGATTGTTAAATGAAAAGAGCGATGAAGGGTCTAATGCATCAAACTTTGCTGGTAACTCTCTAAATTCTACTTATAGCAATACCTTCCCTGGGTATCGCCTCAATGGGGGGTTCCAGACTCAATTAATCTGACTTGATTATTGACTTAAGGGCAAGTCAACACATGATCAAATCAAATAAAAATCTATTGAATTCTGTTGATGTGTTTGAATATAGTATCAATGTTAAGCAACCAAATGGGACAAGTGCCCATGTGTCTAAAATTGGTGATATAAAAATTAATGAGCATGTCATTCTTCGAGATGCTCTTTTTATTCCTGAATATTGTGTTAATCTCATTTTTGTGCATAAACATACTAGAGACAACAAACTGAATGTAACATTTGATAAAATCTCCTATCATATACAGGATTCAAGCATAAAGAAATTTTTTTTGACTGGTAGTCAATGTGATGGCCTTTATCTATGTGCTGATAAATCCAATCATGTTAAGGTGTGTTACAACAGTACTGACATATTTAACCAGTGACACTTAGACTAGGTCACCCTGCTGAACAAGCTCTAGCTACTCTAAACAATAAGCTAAAATTGAATAACTCTGAATCCAACCCTTGTGAAACTTGTCATAGGGCTAAACAACATAGGGTTCCATTTCCGTTAAGTAATCATCAGTCAAATGGGGTCCCCATAGGACAACCAGTAGGGAAGGCTTTAAATACTTCATCACCTTAGTTGATGATTACTCAAGGGCTATGTTGGTTTTTCTTATGAAACAAAAAGATGAAGTGTTCCTAAATATTCAGACTTTCTTTGCATTAATAAAAATCAGTTTGGATCTTCAATCAAAGGTTTTAGGTCTAATAATGGAACTGAATTTGTTAACCTTCAAATGTGGAATTTTTGTAACAATCATGGTATTAATCACCAAACATCATGTTCATATACCCCTCAACAAAATGGAATTACTGAAAGGAAACATTGTCACCTTCTTAATGTAGCTAGAGATTTAATGTTTAAAGGGGGTGTTCTTCTTAGGTTTTGGTCCGAATGTGTTCTCACTGCTGTATATCTTATTAACAGGACTCCCTCTTCTATTTTAAAAGGTAAAACCTCTTATGAACTTGTCCATGACTGTGTTCCCTCCATTTATCATCTTGGTTTACTTAGCTGCCTATGTTTCTGTACTGTTCTTAATAAAACTGATAAGTTTGCCAGTAATGCAGAAAAATGTGTTTTCATGGGATGATAATTGGAGTTCGAGAAGTCAAGATATGATAAATCGAAGTTGTACGGCAATGATATTTTAAAACGAGCATAACTTGAGCTAGGAAGGGAGTTACGGGACCCATGACCTATCAACGGAAAGGTCTCGAAAAACTACACATGAAAATCAAGGTTGCACAGGAAGGTGGCGCCACCGACGCCCCCAGAGGCGCCACCGACGTCGGGGTGCGGGTTTTTGTTAAGATTGAGCCTATTTTGAAGGGATTTAAAAGGGAAAAACCCTAATTGGAATTACAACTTTACACACTGCAATCTTGGACGAAAATTGGCAACCTTGGATCATTCTCAAGCTCTTCCAACATCAAGAACGTCGATTTCATCCGAATTACATGATCAATTACGTTTTTGTTGAAGAATCGATGAAGATGCAAGGCTAAATCCATTGTGATTCACTTCGGGGGAAGGGTTTGTGCAAGTTCTTATTTTTCTTATCTTGTAACCTAGATTTGAGATTAAATCTTGAACCTTTTAAGTTCTTGTTGGATTTAATTTATGATTTGATTAGTTAAACGGTTGATTATACGTTAACCTAATTTTGATCTTCTTTAACTTTGGTTGTCTATGATCATTACGTGATTGATTATTAGAATTAGGGTTTCATTATTCAAATTGGTAATTGTGTGAATAAGGTCTTTTAAACTTTAATCCATAATTGTCACTTAAATCATATCATGTGTAAGTCACCATTAATGACTCCTCATTAGGTTTCATTCAAGAAAAATTATAACTTTGCCAAACCTGGATCCTAAAGTGGGTTGCTTTCTCCTCAAGATTGTTAAAAATCTAAACTTTATTTCGTTAATTTAATTAGTTCTTAATTAAGTCCATCAATCAATTTATTTTTTTAATGTTTAGTAGTGTTAAATTAATCGTTGCTAGCACTTTCCTGTGATTCCCTGTGGATTCGACACCCTGCTTACCCTTTGCTTTAAGGGTGATTAGGACTCTTTAATATATATTTTTGACCGACCACACGACATCGATCAAAATGGCGCCGTTGCCGGGGAATCGTTGCGCTTAGTGTTAGTAATAATTATTTGTTTTTCTTAAAAATCTAAAAAAAAAAACAAAAAAAAATTTATTTTTCTTGTTTTTCGTTTATTATTATTTTATTATTCGGAATTACACTGGTATTTGTTTCTTGTGTGCAGATAGTTGAGATTCTTATGCATACGAGACATTCCGAAAGAACTTCCCCGTTGCTCTTTGACCCTGAGATTGAGAAAACAGCAAGAGACAACCGAGTTTTTCACAAGGCAAATCCCTCATCAGCTCCTATTCCACGAAGTGTGTGGTCTGAAGAAGGAACCTCAACAGCTAAGGCTAGTGAAATCTTACGAAGGCTTTCCAAAACACCGGAAAGTAATCCATTCAACAGTATGAACAACTCGGGAAATCAAAGTGGTCCGTCTACTCAACCTCCTCCACAAAGGGAGCAACCTCTAGGTGATATTCCACCTCCAGTGTTCCCACCACATAATGCTCCACCACCTCAACAACAAATTCCACCAATTAACCCAGTTCAAGGAAACCCTATACCTCCACCACCACAATTTCCAACGGGTGACACTACTCGTGTATACCCACAACCTAATCCACCTATTCAACAAGAACCGGTTAGAAATGTTAACTACAATGCTCCACGAAATCTCTCGGTTCAGTTTAATCAATCCAACTCGAGCCGGAATGATGGTGTTAAGGGTGATGAAGATATAAGGGACCGGGTATCAAATTGGGATGATGGAATGGATCATGGGAATTCAAATGCTGGATATGGAGGGGGAGATGAAGATGGATTTGGTTTCAACTATGGTTATCAGCACCAGGAGGCTACAATCATCATTTTAATCCAGTCTTCCAAATGGCAAATCAAGGTCCACTAAGAGCTATAAGGCAACCAATGAATCAACATCCTCAACCGGGTTTTCCTCAACATCATGATGGACTTCCTCAAGTCCATCATCGTGCCCCAATTCAGGAGCTGAAAGCCATTTTAGACCTCAAATTGCAGTCAATTCATCTCCAATAGTAAGCCCTATTGCACATGGTCGATCTTTCGAAGTGAGGCCACAAGGATTGAACATGTTGCCCTCTTTCTATGGTAAAGGAACCGAGGAACCTTACCTTCACATTTCTGAATTTGAAGCGGTGTGTGGCACAATTGGAGGACAAGGGTTTACACCGGATCAAGTTAAGCTCGTGTTATTTCAATTCACCTTGAAGGACGCTGCGAAACAATGGTTTCTATCATTGCCATCTGCAAGCATTTTTACATGGGAGGATATGCAACAACAATTCCTAGAAGAGTATTACACACCTCAACGAACAAGTGATGCAAGGGCTAACATTCGGAACTTCCAACAACAACCAGGTGAACTTTTCTATGAAGCTTGGAAGCGATTTAAACAATTGCTAAGGAATTGCCCTCATCATGGTATTCCACAATGGGAGTTGATCAATGCATTGGATTATCCACTGATGACATCCGGGATGTGAACTCTACTACGGGTGGAACATTCCTTTCCAATCATGTGGTGGTGGATTGGGAATTCTTAGAGAAAATGGCGGTGAACTCAAAACGGCAAGCTCAATCTAATAGGAAGAAGAAACACGCCATTGTTAGATCTGCAACCACTACTAATGCCAATGAAAGATTAGAACAATTGGAGAGAGCTAATCAAATGTTGGAACGCCAGCTAGCAAGTTTGAATCTCAATGGGGGAAAATGTGACACCTCAAGGCGGACCAATCTTTTCCGTGTGTGAAGGATGTGGTGATCTTGGCCATGTTATCATGGATTGTCCAATGAAAGTGGGTGGACCTGAGGAAGAAGTAAATCAAGTATATGGTGATCGAAAGCAATATGATATGAATTCTAATACATATCATCCAGGTTTGCGTAATCACCCCAATTTTAAGTATGGTAACACATCTAATCAATCTAATCCTCATTTTCAGGTACCAAATCAAGGAGGTCAACCTTATCAGAACCGACAACCGATGTATAACAACCAGAATTACAACCAAGGAGGATACAACAAGGGTTACCAACGAAATTATCAACCTAATGGCGATCAAGGAAGCTCAAGCAACTCATCCGAGATCATGGACTTTCTCCGAGAGATTAAGAAAGACAATGAGGTACGAGATAAAACTGTGGAGGCATTAGCAAAACAAGTTGGACAACTAGCGGAAGAGATGGCACAATTGAGAAGAAATCCAGGAACGTTGCCTAGTGACACCACTGTCAATCCTCAACATCAAACATTGGGTGCAAGAAATACAAAAGTGCAAACATCAATCAGGTAAGTATTCTTCGCTCTGGTAAAATTTATGACAATAAAGTGGTTTCCCCACCATCATTCGAAGAAGGAGTGGTGGAGGACCTTGGTGAGGATGGGAGAAGTGATGATGAGTATGAACCGGACACCCATAGTGTTAAACAAAAGAAAAAAGTAACTTTTCAAGATACACCAAAATCTGAGCTTAAAAATGAGTCCCCTAAGGTCAATGGTAAGGATATGGAGGTTAATACCATACCTTATCCAAAGGCCTTAGAAAATCCTGAAAAGTCAAAAACTTTAAACAAACGGGGTCCTCAACAAGAAGAAATTTGGGAAATTTTCAAGCAAGTTAAGGTAAATATTCCTTTACTCGATGCAATTAAATAGGTACCGGCTTATGCTAAATATCTTAAGGATATGTGTACTCAAAAACGAAACAATAAATTTCCAAAAATGCTTGATTTAACAGAAAAAGTGAGTGCTGTGTTAATGGGTTCGTTGCCTCTGAAACTTCGGGATCCCGGAACGCCTTTGATATCAATTCAAGTTGGTGACTTTAAAATGGCAGGGGCGTTACTGGATCTTGGAGCGAGTGTAAGTATTCTTCCGGGAAGCTTATATGATCAGTACGATTTTGGTCCACTTCGTAAGCCGATACTACCGTAGTATTAGCCGATTTGACACCTAAGCTTCCTAGAGGAATCGTGTCTGACGTGATTTTCATGGTTGAAGATTTCTACTACCCGGTTGACTTCTTAGTTTTAGACTATGTGTCAAATGATAAAACAAAGCAACCTAACGTCATACTTGGTAGACCATTCTTGGCCACCGCAAATGCTTTGATAAACTGTAGAACCGGGACGGTAGATATGACATTTGGTAATCGGAAATTGCGTTTAAACGTGTTTGCTAATACACCAAACTCTCTACTCAATGATGAATGCTTTATGGCGGACATCATTGAGGAGTGTAATCCTCACGAAAGTGAGGATGCCACCAAAGAGACTTGCTTTGTTTGTGATGATGCAGGTTGGAATCATATGACAGATCTAGAAATTGAGTTACAAAAGTTAGATGTCATGGTTGTTGATGCTGGTAGGCCCCCATGGACACATCAAGTTGAGAACTTGCCGGAGCATATAGACAAAAAGATGAAGCCTTCATTGGAAAGCCCACCAGAGTTGGAATTGAAAGATCTTCCCAAGCACCTCAAATATGCATTCTTGGGAGAAGACAACACATTGCCCGTAATCATCGCAGCCGAGTTAGAGGCAGATCAAGAAGCCTCATTATTACAGGTTCTTCAAACATACAAAGCTGCGATAGGATGGACACTTGCTGATTTGAAAGGTATAAGCCCTTCGATTGTGATGCATAAGATCATAACTGATGCCGATGCCAAACCGTCACGCGATACACAAAGAAGGTTGAATCCAAACATGCGGGAAGTAGTCAAGAAGGAAGTACTTAAGTGGTTGGATGCCGGTATAATCTACCCAATCTCCGACAGCACATGGGTAAGTCCAACTCAAACGGTACCGAAGAAAGCAGGTATTCAATTGGTCAAAAGCGAGAAAGGTGAGCAAATCGCCACTCGGCCGGTAACCGGGTGGCGTGTTTGTATTGATTATAGGAAACTAAATGCTGCTACATCTAAGGATCATTTTCCACTTCCATTCATTGATCAGATCATTGAGAAATTGGCAGGTCAGAAGTTTTATTGTTTTCTAGATGGCTATTCGGGATATAATCAAATTGCTATTCATCCTGAGGACCAACAAAAGACGACATTCACTTGCCCTTATGGCACATTCGCTTTTAGGCGAATGCCATTTGGTTTGTGTAATGCCCCGGCCACCTTTCAAAGGTGTATGATGAGTATCTTTTCAGATATGGTCGGGGAGTCTCTAGAAATTTTCATGGATGATTTTTCAATTTTTGGTTCTACTTTTGATAAATGTCTACATGAATTAACCAAAGTGTTGAAACGATGTGTTGAAACAAACTTAGTCCTAAGTTGGGAGAAAAGTCACTTTATGGTTCAAGAGGGAACGGTTCTAGGGCATGTCATATCTAATCGGGGAATTGAGGTAGATCGGGCCAAAATCACGGTAATTTCCACTCTACCTCCTCCGGTTAATGTTAAAGGTGTGCGATCATTCTTAGGACACGCAGGGTTTTACAGACGGTTCATTAAGGGCTTCAGCGTCATAACTAAACCCTTATGTAACTTACTTTTGAAAGACGTACCCTTTGTGTTCGATAAAGAATGTTTGCATGCTTTTAACACATTAAAAGAGAAATTAGTGGAGGCCCCAATCTTGCAATCACCTAATTGGTCACTTCCGTTTGAAATTATGTGTGATGCAAGCGATTTTGCAATTTGGGCTGTTTTGGGTCAACGGGTGGATAAGAAACCCGTTGCAATATACTATGCAAGTAAAACATTAGCCGATGCTCAGTTAAATTATACAACAACTGAAAAAGAATTGCTTGCAGTAGTATATGCCTTAGATAAATTCCGTTCATATATATGGGGAAGTAAAGTAATTGTTTATTCTGATCACAGTGCAGTCAGGTATCTGATGGAGAAAAAGGATGCTAAACCTCGACTTATACATTGGATATTGTTACTACAAGAATTTGACTTGGAGATACGTGATAAGAAGGGAAGCGAAAATGTAGTCGCAGATCATTTGTCAAGAGTGATGCATCAAAACACTGATTCACATCAGGAGATTAATGAGACATTTCCAGATGAGCAATTATTATCCATTTCTTCCGAACCATGGTATGCTAACTTTGCAAACTATTTGGCTGCAGGTACCACTCCCGACCATTGGAACAAGAGGAAGAGACAACAATTCATGTCGCAGGTCAAATATTACATTTGGGACGAACCAGATCTATTCAAGGTCGGCGCGGATCAAATCATTCGAAGATGCATTCCTGAAACCAAAATTCAAGACGTGTTAGAACATGCACACTCATCTGCATGTGGGGGTCATTTTAGCGGACAGAAAACCGGTCACAAGATCCTATCTTGTGGACTCTTTTGGCCCACCATATTTCGTGATTCGTATAATTTTGCTAAAAATTGTTTGAAATGCCAACAAATGGGAAGTATATCAAAACGTAATGAAATGCCCATGCAACCAATTCTCGTGGTCGATATCTTTGATATTTGGGGAATTGATTTCATGGGCCCATTCCCAAATTCGTATGGCAATCTATATATTTTAGTGGCTGTGGATTACGTGTCAAAATGGGTGGAGGCAATCGCCACTAAAACAAATGACCATAACGTTGTGTGTAAATTTGTTCAAAGTAATATTTTCTCACGATTTGGTCTTCCCCGTGTGATCATAAGTGATGGGGGGTCACATTTTAAGAATTTTCACTTTGGAAAGTTGTTAAAACGTTATGGCGTAGATCACCGAATAGCAACACCATACCACCCTCAAACGAGTGGTCAAGTGGAGGTTTCCAATAGGCAAATTAAGGAAATCTTACAGAAAACTGTACGATCGGACCGTAAAGATTGGTCCACCAAGTTAAACGACGCTTTATGGGCCTATCGTACCGCTTTCAAAACGCCTATTGGTACCACCCCATATCGGTTGGTCTACGGGAAAGGATGTCACTTACCTGTCGAACTCGCTCATCGTGCTTTATGGGCAATTAAAAATGTTAATCTTGATTACAATGTTGCAGGCACTGCACGGAAGTTGGGTTTGAACGAACTGGAAGAATTAAGGAACGAGGCATACGAGACGACAGCCGCATACAAGGCAAGGATGAAAGAAGTGCACGACGCTAAGTTACGGAAGAAGACTTTTGAAGTCGGCCAGAAGGTGTGGTTGTATAACTCACTGTTGAAACTGTTTCCCGGTAAGTTGAAAAGCAAATGGATGGGACCGTATGTTGTCATTCGCGTTGGTAAGTTTGGCGATGTCGAGATTGAAGACCCTAAAGACGGTGTACGACAAATGGTGAATGGACATCGGTTGAAACATTATCTAGAAAGCAAGGATATGAGTGAAACCAACGAAGAATTGGTGAGCTTCTTGGTAAGTGCACCAATTTACACAACAAATCCGTAAGGATCAGGTAACGGTCTGGCTGAAGACCTAAAACTTAGCGCTTTCCGAGAGGCAACTCGTTGAACTTTGTGGGTGTGTTCACTAGAAACCCTCACGAGACTTCACTCGTCCACTCGGGTGTATCGAGTGGTTTAAAAGGCTTGTTGCATCCGCTAAATGCAACCGTGATTCCTACGAAAGTGAGTTTAGTTGTTATTTTTTTCGTTTCTTCATTACCATATGATTTTGTTTTTTTTTAATGCAAGAACTTGACAACACCCAAGTGTGGGGAACTTCATGGATAGCCAGGTATGTGCACAGAATTTTTTTGACGATTCGGGCGAATCATGATTTTTCGTGGTGGGGTGCGACGCGAAGGTGGCATGATTTCCGAAAAACAAACAAAAAAATACAATTTACTTATTATTATTATTTTTTTTTCTATTTACATGAGTTTTTAGTTTTTCTCCTTTGTTAGTAGTTAAAAAAAATGTTTTTGGAAACCACCGCCACCGACGCCGTCACCGCCGCCACCGACGCCATCGGCGCCCACCATCTCCAAACCCACTGTCGCCGGTCCACCGCCACCGACGCCGCCATCACCGCCACCGACGCCGCGGCCCAGTAGGCGCGGTCGGCCCATTTTTTACCCGATTTACCCGAAATCCACAACCAAAAACACAATTTTGTTCAGATTTGAGGATACATATGGATCATAACTTCCTTTTTCATTATCTTCTCTCCATCTTTTCTCTCTAAACCCTCAAGAACACCATGGAGCCCTAATTTCAACTTCTTCGATTCTTAACCAAATCAAGCAAATAATAGGTGCATCTTGCTTAGTTTTTCGAGGGGATCACGTTTCACCGATTAGTTTTGCAAGATTCTCACTCGTTTGCGAGAAAACGGGAGTTTAAAGTTTGGATTTTTGGGGGTTTTTACACAAAATCACTCCTTTCTTCGTTTTGTTCATCTAAACACCTCACATTGTTCCACGGTATGTCTTTTGTTACTTCATTACATGTTGTGATCCTAGATGACCATGGTATGTTTACTTCCTTGTGTAAAATCTTAAATTTCATATCAATTGCTTAAGGAAGTAGTATACAAATGATGAGCATGTTAAGTTGTGTGATTTGTGCTATGTTGATTAATTCTACATGAGTTTGGGAAATAGGGTGAGATATGATGATGATAGAAGTAAAGGTTGGTAAAATGATGACAATGAATTGTTTCATATGAATGATTTGGTGTTTATGATGTCAATAAACTTAAAAGCCCTTATCATTTGCATGGAATTTAATGGAAAGCCAACGACTTTACTCATGTTATGTGCAATTCATGAGGGCAAGTATGAACTTTATGGTGGATCTCCACATTAAGGGACACTCGTGAGTATTAATTTGAGATTATGGGTTAGTGATACTTCTATTATGGCATAGAATTGATTTGGGGACTATATACACAATATAGACTTAAAAATCCTTATTAATTAGGTGTGATAGAACTCATAATCCATATAATTGTTTGTTTACTCATGAGGGAGCTAAATTGATATCTGTTCATCGCAGGAATCATGCCACGAACCAAGGAATCAACTTCTCGAGGAAAAGGCAAAGCTTCCGCCTCATCCTCTGAACCTTCGGGAAAACGTTCGAGACGAAGCACAAGCAATATAACCGAAACAAGTTCCGAAAGCGAAAGGGATGAAGCAATGGACACCAACTCTAGTGGTGATGACATCGACTATGATTATGAAGGGAATCCTATTTGGACGGAGAACAAGAAGCCATTGTCCAAGTTCCCACGAGAGATGCAACCACAACTGTACATGGACAAATTCAAGGGCAAAAATGACCTCACTACACTCATGGTTTGTGAAAGACCCATGGAACTCCCGGAGTTTCGAATGTTTGGAGTGACTGAATGCTTTGAAAGGTTGGGATGGAGAGAGGTATTGACATTTGTCAAGATGGATAAGCCACATGTGTATGTGAATCAAATCATGGAATGGATGTCTACGCTTGTAAGAAAGGATGGATCAAACCCACCACACACTACTACACTAACTGGCAAGGTCGGTGGGAAAACAATGGTTATGTCTTTTCAGACAATTTCTCAAGTGGCAAAGTTTGATACTGCACCCGGACCCTATGAATATCTACACGAAAGCTCAATTCTGGAAATACCAACTGGGGATTACCTGCGGGAGGTCTTAAATGATATCTTTGCTGTTCCTATCACTGCCTTAACTTCTGACAACATGAACAGAAGTAACATGAAGATCTTACCAAAGCTACTGACAGTGATCCTGAGCAAGAATGTGATCCCTAGAATCTCTGACAGAGGAAGAGTACGACACTATGAACTTAGAGTGCTTCATGCCCTGCTCACTGGTAGACACATGTTGTCTTACCGACAATTAGTAATGATGAACATTTGGGAAAGCCGAGAAAGTAGGGCGCGATTGATGATTCCACACTGCCGTTTGATCACCATGTTGTTGCGCAAGCAAAAGGTTGTGTCCAACGAGGCCTTAGCCATTCCAATCACTGTTTTAAAGTTTAAAATTAATCGGTTGGGAGGACAATCATGGGAATACAAGAAGACGGCCACTCACTATCAACTACGAGACAAGGATAGTGGTCGAGTATTAATGGTAGAACGAGATGATGGTCCTCGACAGGCGGATACGGATGATGTTGCTATGGGTCAAGGTGGTGTGAGAGCACTTGAGGATGTGGATGCTGGTACAAGGGAGCCAACTGAGGAAGAAGAAATCCAGGCAGCAGTTGTCAGAGCCAGACCTTTTGGTTTTTCAGGATGGACCTTGGATCAGAGGCACATGTATGATGAACATTCACGCGAAAGGGAACGACAGAGAAGGTGGAGAGAGAGCTATGATAGGAGGACAGAGGAGTATGAGCAACAATCGAGGGATGCATGGGCAGCACAAGAACAACGTGACAGAGAGCTACGTGATGACATGAGGATGTATGCGCGTGACTCCGCATATGCACGCGAGCAAGCTATTAACGATTATTTTATGTATCAGGAACAGGTTCGCCAGTATAATGACTACCATGCAGGGCTGCCGTATCAAGCTCGACCACAACCTGTGGATTGGAGTGCTCTACCACAATACACGCCTGGGCAGCAATATGAGAGGTACCCACAAGCTCAACCGTCACAGTGGGTACCAACGGCGACAACCCCCGATGGAAGCTCACACGCGACGAGGGAGACCGAAAGCTTTGACATGCACGCCATGCACCAAAGTCTGATGGAATCTTTCTTTGGACCACCACTGCCCAGACCTCCGTTTGGATGAGATCAGAACACTCTCTGATCACTTGATCAGGTCCACGTGTTTCTACCACTCTATCTGTTTTATGTTCAAACATGTTATTTACTGTTATTCTCGTCAACACTCTTTTGGTGTGTTTAATCTGTGGTTGGGGGTGTAAAACAATAACTATGTATGTGGGAATGAGTGAATCTATGGTAGGTGTTGTGGTACAACCCGAGTGATGACTTGTTTTGATGATTGGGAGAGCATGGATATGATGATGAAAACTCCCCTTAAATCCACAATTGCTCCAACAGACTGAATGGTGCATTAGGGACAATGCACCCTTAAGTGTGGGGATGAGGGGGGTTATGCAAATTAAGGTAAAAATTAGAAAAATGTTGAAAAAAAAAACCATTTTGCCAAATGTGAATTTTTGCAAAAGTTTTCAAGTAAAGCTCAGTGTGTTTATGAAACCAGAACCTTCACTTGTTGTTTATTAGAAATTGATATAGATCTTAGGTCATGGCCATGTTCCTCAAGTTCAGAAAAAAGTGTTCTAGCGGGTCATTTGTGGAAATATGATGGATACCCAGTTAGTGTTAACAAGTACTTGATATAATAAACTCATGTGCACATCGGCAACCTAAATTCCTACTTGGTGAGATTTTGAGCCTATGACTTCATACACATCATACACATATTCAATTGTTGAGGGTAGGCCATATATTAATGTTGTTACAGAACTTGTGTTGTTGATGCATACCAATATCGTAAGCAAGGTGTTTGTGCATGAATGATAAAGGCAAAATAGGAACCCATCCACTTGTTAAACGTTTGTCAGTTTCATCCATCATTTCCCTTAGTAGCCACATTGAGCCTTAAATCATTTTTTTGTTAAACCCAAGACATGAAGCCCAAGTTATTAGTTGATAACCAATCGTTAAGCCATTCAAAGTGAAAGAACATGAAAGAGCATCCAAAGTCAAGTTTATATTATAAAAAAAAATTGAAAAAAAAGAGAAAAAAAAAGGAAAAAGAAAAGAAAAAAAAAGAGAGAGACTATTGGGCCAAAAAGGATTAAAGTGAGTAGCTCTTTGAGTCATGTTGATAAGGATAGTTTAATGATTTGGGTTATAAGTAGATGTGTGTTAGCCACTTTTAAAAGCCAAAACTTCCTACCCGTGCCTAAACCCAAAACCCATAAGTCCTTTAGACGTGCGCAAGATCTATGCAAATGGTGGAGGTGTGATCACTATACAAGCTTATGTGGACAACATAGTATATTGGGTTAGTGAGTGATTACACTAGTACATCTTTTACTAGTTCAGAAATAAACCGAGAGGAGTGAATTATTGTGAGGGGTGGGTACATGGGATTAAAAAAAATCAACATCATGATAGCATTAGTTGGGTGATATCTTATTTTGCTTATGATTGACTTGTTAGAACATGAATCTACCAGACGATGTAAGTTGTGTGAACGGGGCATGACCTTTGACCTTAGTTAATCTTTAATAGGTGACTAGTGAGGTAAATTATTAATGATGGTTTTGTAAATTACAATTGATCTTTGCTTGAGGACAAGCAAAAGGTAAGTGTGGGGATTGTGATCGGGTGATGAAAGTTTAACCTTTAACGACTTTATTTCCGGGTTTTATGTATAAATGTACGAGAAATAGAGTTACTTTGGGATTATTTGGTGTTTGTAGGTTAAACGTGAAGAATACGGAAAAATGGGAAGAAATGGGATGATAATTGGAGTTCGAGAAGTCAAGATATGATAAATCGAAGTTGTACGGCTATGATATTTTAAAACGAGCATAACTTGAGCTAGGAAGGGAGTTACGGGACCCATGACCTATCAACGGAAAGGTCTCGAAAAACTACACATGAAAATCAAGGTTGCACAGGAAGGTGGCGCCACCGACGCCCCCAGAGGCGCCACCGACGCCGGGGTGCGGGTTTTTGTTAAGATTGAGCCTATTTTGAAGGGATTTAAAAGGGAAAAACCCTAATTGGAATTACAACTTTACACACTGCAATCTTGGACGAAAATTGGCAACCTTGGATCATTCTCAAGCTCTTCCAACATCAAGAACGTCGATTTCATCCGAATTACATGATCAATTACGTTTTTGTTGAAGAATCGATGAAGATGCAAGGCTAAATCCATTGTGATTCACTTCGGGGGAAGGGTTTGTGCAAGTTCTTATTTTTCTTATCTTGTAACCTAGATTTGAGATTAAATCTTGAACCTTTTATGTTCTTGTTGGATTTAATTTATGATTTGATTAGTTAAACGGTTTGATTATACGTTAACCTAATTTTGATCTTCTTTAACTTTGGTTGTCTATGATCATTACGTGATTGATTATTAGAATTAGGGTTTCATTATTCAAATTGGTAATTGTGTGAATAAGTCCTTTAAACTTTAATCCATAATTGTCACTTAAATCATATCATGTGTAAGTCACCATTAATGACTCCTCATTAGGTTTCATTCAAGAAAAATTATAACTTTGCCAAACCTGGATCCTAAAGTGGGTTGCTTTCTCCTCAAGATTGTTAAAAATCTAAACTTTATTTCGTTAATTTAATTAGTTCTTAATTAAGTCCATCAATCAATTCACTTTTTAATGTTTAGTAGTGTTAAATTAATCGTTGCTAGCACTTTCCTGTGATTCCCTGTGGATTCGACACCCTGCTTACCCTTTGCTATTAAGGGTGATTAAGGACTCTTTAATATATATTTTTGACCGACCACACGACATCGATCAATAATCAAGTAATAAAAAAGGATACAAATTATGGAGTCTTGACAGAAAACAAATGATTTTCTCAAGAGACGTTAAATTTTATGAGTCAATTTTCCTTTTAAAGGGAACCATTCTGAAACTGATCTTATATTTGACTCCATAATCACTCATCTTAATTTTTTTGAACTATATGATAAAACTACCCATCACAAAGATGTAGAGATCCCCGATGATGAAAGAGGGAACAATAAGAGTACTGTCCTTCGGTCTCTACAGCCAGACTCAAGCATTGGTATGACTGATGTTGTGGCTGATAGTCAGTTACCCAGACAACCAGCGGGGGGTGGGGTTGGTGGGATGCAGGGAGCTGATGGTGAAAATGAACAAACTAATACCTCTGAGGGGTCAGATCACACACCGTGTGATAACGCTGGCCTTAGGCGCTCTACTAGAACTTCAACATTTCCAAAAAAACTCAGTGATTTTATAGTTAAAGGAAAGGTGAAATATGGCTTAAAAAAGTTGTTAATTATACCTACCTTTCCCCTGAAAGCTTCTGTTTCACTTCCAACTTAAATAAAATAGTTAAACCAAAAAGTTTTAAGGAGGCTGCTACTAACCCTAACTGGGTTAATGCAATGAATCTAGAAATGGAAGCATTACATCATAATCACACTTTGGATCTTGTTGATTTACCTCTAAATCAAAAACCAATTGGTTGTAAATGGCTCTTTAAAATCAAGTACAAATCTACAGGGGAAATAGACCGATATAAGGCCAGATTAGTTGCTAAGGGGTATAATCAAAGAGAGGGAGTTGACTTCGATGAAACTTTTTCACTAGTCGTTAAGATGGTAACTGTTAGATGTGTTATTAACTTGGCTGTTCAAAATGATTGCCTGTTGTTCCAATTGAACACTAATAATGCATTTTTATATGGGGACTTAAATGAAGAGGTTTATATGCACCTACCCGAAGGGTATTATTCTAAATCTGAGACTAAAGTGTGCAAGTTAACTAAGTCATTATATGGCCTTAAACAAGCGTCGTATGTGGAATGAAAAACTTGTTGGTGTTCTTTGTAGTTTTGGTTTCATTTAAAGCAAATGTGATTACTCTATATTTATTTTCTCTAAGAATCCTATGTTTATTGTCCTTCTTGTGTATGTGGATGATATCATCATCACTGGTAATTGTGCATCTAGTATTTCTAAAATTAAAGGTTTGCTTCAGTCTAAGTTTTTGATAAAAGACGGGCCTTCTAAAATATTTTTTAGGTATTGAAGTGATCTGATCTGCTTCTTGTATTTCCTTGACTCAAAGGAAATATTGTATTGAATTACTTGCCGAGTATGGGATGTCTGGGTGTAAACCTGTCTCAACCCCTATTGAGCATAACTATGTTATTGCTTCTTAGTATAGCAATAATACTAAGCTGCTTACAAACATAACAGGGTATTAAAATTGGTAGGGAAGCTTATCTACTTGTCTCACACTCGCCCAGACATTTCATACACTGTTTATTTTCTCGGTCGCTTCATGCATAAGTCTTTTGAAACTCACTTACAAGTGGCCTTGAGGTTACTCAGATACTTAAAACAGTTCCCGGGTAAAGGTCTTAGATTTCAAAAGGTGAGACTGTTCAATTAACTGCTTATGCTGACTCTTATTGGGGAAAATGTATTGATTCTCAGCGTTCTGTAACTGGCTTATGCCTGTTTATGGGCTCGTCTCTTATTTCTTGGAAAAGCAAGCAGCAGTCCATTATTTTTCGATCCTCAGCTGAGGTTGAATATCAAACCATATGTGCTGCTGCATGTGAGGTGTTGTGGGTTACTAACTTCTTACGTGAGCTACAGATTGATGTTCATCTTCCTATACCTTTGTCTTGCGATAGCACTGCTGCCTTGTCTATTACGAAAAATCTGGTGTTTCACTAGCGCAAGAAAACATTTCGAAATAGACTTGTTTTTTCTGCGTGAAAAAATTTCATCTAGAGTAATACACACATCTGGGGTTAAGTCTTCTGATCAGCTGGCAGACATGTTCACCAAAGGCTTGTTAGTCAAACGTCATGCTGATATGTGCACTCGACTCGGTTTGTTTGATGAATTTGGTGTTAGAACTGAGGGGGTGCTAAAAGGTGTATCTCTCCTTATTCTTTCCTTATTCTTTCCTTATTCTTTCTTGTTTCTTAGTCTGTTTATGTTCAGTTCTACACCTTATATTTTTGTTTGATTGTGCATGTTGATTGTTGGTACTGGGTTGGGCTGCTACGTTGCTGTGCTGCAGAAGTTGTTGTTGTTGTTGTTGGGTAGCTGGGCTGAGCTATTGGGCTTTCCTGTGAGGACTTATTGCTGGGCTGGACTTATTGTTGGACTTGTGTTTGTTCCGGTTGAGTCACTTTAGGGTTTTCCCTTGTCTTTATATTTGAAAGGGTTTTCTCTAGTCGAGGCATCTCATTCTTCACAAACTTTCTCTCCGAATCTCATAGAGTTCATCTTCCCTTGTTTTAGGGTTTCATAACATCGATGACTCCCCAATTAAAGTAACGTAAGGAGGGGCTAGTTCTGATCTTGTTCAAGTCTGTATTTCTAGTTCATCTCTTTAATGTTCTTGTTGAATGAGAATTTGTGAGATCCGTTTATCTGTAAGATTTGTTCATTAGTATTATTGGATCTTGGTTTGAAGTTATCAAATTATCATATTGTGACAACATCCTCTAGTACCTTCAAAATACCTAACATTCGTTTTCTGATTCTTTAGTCGTGACCTATAAGATATCTATATAATAATTATTAGTGACAAAAATTCCAACCATTTGTTCAAAAAGTAACTTTTATTTATATTAATATAAAGAAACCAAATAATTGCTCTACAAAACCGATGCATTAAACACCTCCGTTATGTGAAAACTATTTTTAAAACCAAATACCGCCTCCGGTTTCAGGAGTAAACTAATATTTGTGTTCCTTACAAAGTTATAGATTCTTTTCTTTTTCATTAAAAACCAGACCAGAAACACCTTTTACTCTAGTTTCCATTTTTTTAATGACAAATTCTGTGCGACCGACGTGGCATTTGGCTGTTTTGATTCGAAAAGTTAAATTTGTTATATTATTATTATACTAGGTTAGAGTCCGTGTGATACACGGGTGATCTAAATAACCAGATTTTCATTAAACATTGATTACATAATAAACATTAAGAAAAATTCAAAGTATGAAAATAGAATTAAAATATCATTCATACTCTCAAAACTTTCTCATAGATGTCTAAACACCTGTTTGTATATAACGTTTTGTGTGTCTCGCTGGTAATGTTACCAATTTGATCTAAAATGAGTAATTTTACACGGTCTGTAATCTTCACATTTGACAAAGCCGCATATAATTGTCCATGAGTGAAAACTGGTCTTTTTAATACAAACCAACTTTTGATAATAATTATCCCTAACTTTGTTAATCGTCATTGCAAAATAAATAGTTAGGAGAAACAGTCTTATTTTAAATTTAAAGGGATAATTTATCGGATGGTACGAGATTAATTCTTGCAATAAATGTTAGGCATTCAATATTACTTCCAGATATTATCTCAACTTTAATAACCCATTTCCCAAATAGAAATTTGTAGGCGAGTACCATTGCAAAGACCATTTTATTGGTCGATGCTACGTAGAAGCATAACAGGAACTCCAACTTTCAATACTAACTTGTGATTTAGCAATTCGGATATTTTAAGACCGTTTAGAAAATAAGGAGAGTGCAAATATTCCTGTAACGGGATATTAAAATGTTCCATTTGACGTATGTTATCCGAAGTAGATACTTTATCTTATCACCAGGGAAAAGTGAAAGCAAATGATCGTTAATTTCATGAACGACCTCATTTTTTTGGTGTAAAAATTGTTCTCTCATGAAAGTACTTTTTGTCTTTGTAGTTCTCTAACATGGATGGGTAAAAAAATTGAATTAAACTTGCTAAAGGATTGATCGATTCGTTGATGAGGAGTTCATGAGGTATAGTAATAGTTGTCTCACCATCGTTATAACCACCAACATTATCTTCTCCTATATCAAGAAGCCATGTAGCAAATTGTTCAATTCCTTAAGTTCGATGAGGCTGATTAGGATTCCTTGCTTAATTATCGTATTACATTCAAATTCCCAAAGGCCATCAATTAAGAGCATTCACATCCCATTCCTTATCTTTATCCATATAATTACACTAAAAATCACTACTTCTTCTCTCTCCTTTCAATTAAATAATATATTTTTATACCTTTTTATTATCTTTTCTCTCTCCTTCACTCACAACCACTTTCAAAAATATTAAAAAATTTATAAGGATTGTACAGTGATTCTTCAAATATACCAATCCACAATAACATTTTCTCTCTCCTTCACTCACAACCACTCAAATCATTCCATATAATATACCAAACACACTCACAAAAATATAAGGCATGGGTTGTGAATGCTCTAAGACCCACCAGTTGATTGCAGTATCAATTGGGTGCCTTTATGCTTCGATAGTAATAGTTCATGTAATATATACACGTGTACATTATCCTTTTGATTCTACATTGGGTGTGCCCAGGGCTGCAAGCCTGCAAACGAATCAAACAAACATAAACAAGACCTTGTTTGTACATCAAGAAAATAAAGTTGTTAATGAACTACTCATGAACACTTTAACAAACGAATGTTTTATTCGTGTTCATTCATTAATGAAACGAATTTCTCACGAACACTTACCGAACATAAAAGAACACAAATAAAGGCAAATGAACACAAATAAATGTTGATAAACGTAAACGAAACATGTCAAGCTTTAACACAAACTTAAAATATTTATATATCTAAACATACTTGACATGATTATCATAAACATAATTAACACATAAATTAATAAGTTTATCAATTTTAGCATAAAGTCAAATTGAATATGATCAAATGTGGGACGTTGATGGAGAGCGGAGACATATAGCATAACTAGAGTTTTATATTTTTTAAACTTATAACCGCTAAAATAAAATATTTAAGTAAACAATGAAATATTAACGAACATAAATGAATAAACACAACCTATATTCATGTTTATTCATTTAACTTAATGAACATAATTTACTTGTTTTTGTTCGTTCATCTACAAAAAGGAATGAAAATAAATGGATCTCCAATCAAACAATTCACAAACCATTCCAAAAACATTCAATCCGTTTGCCGCACTGAACTTACCCAAGATATCAAATTGTACGCCAACGAGCTTCCAGGACTCCAAAAGCTCGTTCAATGTGCTTTCATACCGCTTCTTATAGCGTCGTAAAATAATGTAAATAAGTCCACAACCTACAACCTTCTTTCTTGACTAAAACATCAAAAGTCCTTGACCACTGTCTGCCCACAGTGTCCCAAACTTCAAAAACCACAACCTTTGTTTCTTCATCCCACCAGAAACATCCTTATAAATACTCATTTAAACCAAATTTAGTACTTAACACAACCAATTTTCAGTTTCACTTCAATAATCTGCAATCAAATCCCAAAATGGAAGTCAATCATGTAGTCAACACGACGGCGCCGCCGCCGTCAACCACCGTGTCACCATCCTCCGGCACCCTCGGCGCGCATCTGGCGCGCCGGCTAGTCCAGCTCGGCGTGAACGACGTCTTCTCCGTCCCCGGCGACTTCAACTTAACTCTACTCGACCACTTGATCGCCGAGCCGGTCTCAACCTCATCGGCTGCTGCAACGAGCTGAACGCCGGCTACGCAGCCGATGGCTACGCTCGAGCCAAAGGGGTCGGCGCGTGTGTTGTGACGTTCACTGTTGGTGGCTTGAGTGTGATCAACGCGATCGCTGGTGCGTATAGTGAGAGTTTGCCGGTGATTTGTATTGTTGGAGGACCCAATTCGAATGACTACGGGACGAATCGGATCCTTCATCATACAATCGGGTTGCCCGATTTTACGCAGGAGTTGCAGTGTTTTCGTACGGTTACTTGTGCTCAGGTGAGTGATTGTTTCTTTGATCGTTGGTTTTTGAGTTGATGAATTGTGTTTGATTAGCAGGTTTAAGGGTTTAGTTAGTGATTTAACAGTTGATCTGGTCAATTTAGTTCGTGTTTCGATCTTTATATAGGGTGTTGTTATAGATACACCAGTTGTCATACAGGTCGTATAGATGGAAAAAAGAGGTTATATGACCCACCTGGCCCGTGTCAGTGGCGGTGGCGGAGCTTGAACCAAAGCTTAGGGTGGTGTGCACAATGAGTTAAACATATTATAAATCTGTATATCGAAAAACCCTCACGAGGGCGATAAAATGTGTTAGTGGTGTGTGTATAGAATGTTATTTGTGTGTTTTTAGAAATTTCCTAAATGTTTAACATGAGTTTTACATCAAGAGTTGATGTGTGACATAATTTAACAGGCAGTAGTGAACAACTTGGAAGATGCACATGAACAGATAGACAGTGCAATTTCTACTGCTTTAAAAGAAAGCAAACCAGTTTACATCAGTATAAGTTGCAATTTACCTGGAATTTCTCATCCTACATTCGCGCGCGAGCCTGTACCGTTCTTTCTTCCGCCAATGTAAGTGGTAAAACTTACAACACTTCATTCATGATTGTTTAATCTTCAACACTTACGGATCTATCACGTTCCTTGCAGAACAAGCAATCCATTAGGTCTAGAAGCAGCAGTGGAAGAAACAGCCAAGCTACTGAACAAAGCTGTAAAACCCGTGATTGTAGCGGGGTGCAAGTTAAGGGTTGCAAAGGCTCAAAAAGCTTTTGTGGAATTTGCAGATGCTTCAGGATATCCAATAGCTATAATGCCTTCTGCCAAAGGATTGGTACCTGAGTGCCACCCGAACTTTATTGGGACATATTGGGGCGCGGTTAGCACCAATTTTGTTGGGGAGATAGTCGAATCAGCGGATGCTTATATCTTTGTTGGGCCCATATTTAATGACTATAGCTCGGTGGGTTACTCATTGTTAATTAAGAAAGAAAAACTGATCAATGTGCAGCCTAACCGTGTGACAGTTGGTCATGGTCCTTCTTTCGGTTGGGTTTTATGGCTGATTTCTTGAGTGCATTGGCTAAAAAGATGAAGAAAACAGCACAGCGCTGGAAAATTATCGTAGAATCTATGTACCTAGCGGTGTGCCTCTGAAATACGAGAAAGATGAACCTCTTCGTGTCAACATCCTCTTCAAACACATTCAAGTATGACTTTTTTCATCAGAAATCTCCATTTTTCTGTTTTTTCTTATTGATTAAGTTTTGTTTGTTTCATCAACAGGAAATGCTAAGTGGAGATACCGCGGTAATTGCAGAGACTGGTGATTCATGGTTCAACTGTCAAAAGTTACGCCTCCCTGAAAATTGCGGGTAAGCAGAGTTCTTTTATAATCATGTAACAAGCATTCTCTCTTTTATTAGTTATAATATATGTTATGTAATTAATTTACTATAAATTTTGGTTTAGTTATGAATTTCAGATGCAATATGGATCAATCGGATGGTCTGTGGGTGCCACTCTTGGTTATGCTCAAGCAGCTAAAAACAAACGCGTGATAGCTTGTATTGGTGATGGTAGTTTCCAGGTCAGTTACAATTCTCTTCTTCTGTTTGTTACAATGCTCTTCTTCCGTTTGAAAACGGCATGTTTGGGGAAAATAAGCTATAAATTTTAGACCACTAACAGAAACAAAAACAACATAATCTGCTCTAACTAAACCCTTAAACTGATGTTGGCCCGTTCAATCCATGATTGCCGACCGTGACCCTAATTTGACCCATCAAGATTAACCTACCTGCTTTGGGCAAAACGGGCTAAAACTTAATATGGAAAGCAATGAAAACCACATATTTTGGGCAAATGGGTTGTAAACTATATCCGGAAAGCATTGAAAACCACATGCTTTTTGCAAATGGGCTATAAATTTCAAGAAATAGAACCTTGAATCTTGATCTTTTAACCCAGTTGTTCTTTTTGAACCAGGTAACAGCACAAGATATTTCAACTATGATTCGATGTGAACAAAACACGATCATATTCCTAATCAACAACGGAGGTTACACAATCGAGGTAGAAATCCATGATGGTCCGTATAATGTCATCAAGAACTGGGACTACACTGGTCTTGTCAATGCCATCCACAACGGTGAAGGCAAATGTTGGACTTGCAAGGTTAAATATCTAACCATTCATGAATATTAGTTAATGATCTAGCGCTTTATTTATAACTGTTCTGTTGTATAAACCGTTTTAACAGGTTCGAACAGAAGAAGAGCTTGTGGAAGCCATTGCAACAGCAACAGGAGCACAGAAGGATTCACTATGTTTTATAGAAGTATTTGTGCACAAAGATGACACGAGCAAAGAACTACTGGAATGGGGGTCACGAGTCTCTTCTGCTAACAGTCGTCCTCCAAATCCACAGTAGTTGCACAAAACATCGCGTCTATGACAGACCATTGTATTTGTTGTTCCTCGGATGAAGTTATATAATAAAATGTTCCAAGTCTTGATTGTAAATAATCACGCGATGCCATCAGTTGTTTGTTGTTCAGTGATTGTTAACTATGAGCTTTGTACAAGTAGTCCTTGGTATGGAATAGTTTGAAAGTTTGTGTTGGTCAATTATATCTAGTTGTGCTCCCAGTGCGATCGGTGTAAGAAGCCCAAAATCACTAAATGAAATATAATATTTTAAATTTACTTTTATATTAGAACAGTTTCTTGTACAAAATTATGCAAGAAAAGGTTACGCAAATCAGATCGCTTCGCGATCCGGCTCCTCCCCGTACCCTGCGCAAAGCGGGAGCTTCATGCACCGGGTACGCCCTTTTTTTTATATTAGAACAACTTCTAATCTAGTACTGATATTAATCATTTATATTTTTATCTAGAAGAATTTGAAGTATTAACGGGACGTCTTTACCACCAGAATGTCTTATCTTTAGACAAATTTAACAATTACAATTTAGTACTTGACTTGGGATTAAAAGTTTAAAATTTAGGCCGACTTTAAAGTTAACTATTATTAAAATACATTTTCTAAAAGTCTCATTAAAGTACTCTAAATTTTGTTGATGGCGAACTTACACACCCTCAAAATCTAGTATTAAAATATGCAATAGTTTTTGCACAATAGTAGAACTCTAAACTATTTGAAATAAACATAATTACACTTTGACATTATTAGACTACATAAACTTTGATATTATTGGACTACATACAAACAAACATACATACATACTTAGTATGTCCCATTGAAAGTAGGGTCTGTGTGGTAGGTGGTGACCAGTCTTTCCTCTATCTTCAGAAACAAAGAGACCGCTTCAAAAGAGGCCCCCCGGCTTGACAATGATATCAACCAAATTATAGTGCATATATCACATAAGCATGCATCACATAAGAGTTTTGTATATGCATATGCATGTTTGTACGCAAAATAACCAGATTATATTGCATACATCACACACATCACATAAGCAAAAACATACGCATAACAACCAGAATATATTGCATACCTCACATAAGCAATTAAGCACACGTCACAAAAACAAACACAACAACATTGGAACATGTTTGAAGCAGATAAATTTACTATGATATTAGGCAAGGAATTAGGCAGATAAATTTTACTATGATATTAACAATACTAATAGGACAGTTAGCACTAAGGCATCACCAACGTTGGATTAATAACGTTACCGTACACATCACGTGAGAATTATCGCATCAAGGCCCACTAGAAGTCTCTAACTTTAATTCTACGCCTCCACTCACTCCTATCCTCAACCATCTGCTCGGAGAGGTGCAACACTACCATATCCTGGCTAATCATCTCATCTCAGGTCAACTTAGGTTTTTCTCTACTCCTCTTACCATCTAAGGTGATGCACTCTACTGCTCTAACTAGCGCTGATATCTGTTTCCTCTTCACGTGCCCAAATCATATCAATCTTCCCTCTCGTATTTTATCTGTGATACAAGCCACCTCTAGCCTGTGTCGGAAGACGTCGTTCCTTATCTGATCCAGCCTCGTGTGTCCACACATTCATCTTAGCATTCACATTTCTGCAACCTCTATTTGTCTCTCGTGCGATTTCTTATGGCTCAGCAGTCTGTTCCGTATAACATAGCCGAACGAACTACCACTCTATATAGTGAATAGAGTGGCCCAGCAGTCTGTTTCATATGGACTACATACACTTTGATAGAAATTAATCTAGTGAATAACATGAAAACAAACACATAATAGAAACAACACTTCAACCCGACTTTATGGCACACATCCCCTACCACCCGTATGTTTACTTTGTCTCCAACGTCGAAAACACACTAAGACTGTATACAAGGCCGGCTCAACGTTTTTTGGGGCCCTAATCGAACTTAAGAAAATAAGTCCCTTATGAAAATCACAATCTAAACAAAAGCAATCTAATAAAATTTCTTTAAACAAAAGCAATAAATCAATAAAAATTTAGTATACCAACTTAAGTCCTTGATAGTTGATTCCTTTTAATAAAAAAGGGCTAGAGAAAGTCGATCAAATCAATCGGAGAAGAAGGACCTTAGGAATGTTCGTTTGCTTTGTGAATTGTGTAACTATATTTCTTTAATAACCTATCAAATCATCAAAGGTTTTATTAATACTCAATCATCAAGTGTTATTTATGTTTTAAAATTTTATTAATCCATATAATACCAAAACCTACTATAATATTATTTTATAAACGTGGGCCCTTATATTTTGGGAGCTTCAAGCTCATTGCATCACAACTTACATTATAGAGCCGACCATGACTGTATGCAACGCTACAACTCGTTCTTCTGTATGATGGCCCCGACCTTAATTAAGGTGGTGTTTGTTTTTCAGAAAAGAGCTTTTTAAGCTCTTTTGTCTTCACCAAGAAGAGGACGGGCATATATTTTAGGTTGAAGACTGTTTGTTTTTTGGAAGACATTTCTTTAAAAAATGTCTTCCCGTCCTTTTCTTGGAGAAGACCCAACCCGACCTCTTTTGTCATCTTCCAATCTTTTCGTATTGAGAAAAACCTAACAGCACCCTCCACTCCTCCCCCATCGGCTCCTACACCTCCCCGCCCTCATCCTCCATCGCCGCCCTCCCCCCATCACCAGCGACCTCCTGCTCACCGCCAACCACCCCCACCCTGCAACCTCCTGCTCATCGTCGACCCCCCTGCGACCTCCTGCTCGACCGACATCGACCCCCCCTGTGACCTCATTAGTCACCATCGAACATCACCATCACCACCGCTTCCGCTGCCCGCCGCCCCTCCTGCGACCTCACTGCTCACGACGGTTAGGTAAAGTTCCATAATCCATGTTTAGGTTTGTTTGATGTTTAGGTTTGTTTATGTTTGATTGATTTGTCACATGAATTATGTTTAGGTTTGTTTGATTTATCACATGGATTATATTTAGGTTTGATAATGTTTATGTTTGTTTGATTTGTCACATGGATTATGTTTAGGTTTGATAATGTTTAGGTTTGTTTGATTTGTCATAATGGATTATGTTTATGTTTGCTTTTGATTACTTTTGTTTAGGTTTGTTTGATTTGTCACATGGATTATGTTTAGGTTTGATAATGTTTAGATTTGTTTGATTTGTCATAATAGATTATGTTTATGTTTGATTTTGATTAGGTTTGTTTGTGTGTGTTTGATTTGTCACATGGATTATGTTTAGGTTTGATAATGTTTAGTTTTGTTTGATTTGTTATAATGGATTATGTTTATGTTTGATTTTGATTAGGTTTGTTTGATATGTCACATGGATTATGTTTACGTTTGATAATGTTTAGGTTTGTTTGATTTGTCATAATGGATTATGTTTATGTTTGATTTTGATTAGATTTGTTTATGTTTGTTTGATTTGTCACATGGATCATGTTTAGGTTTCATAATATTTAGGTTTATTTAATTTGTCATAATGGATTGTGTTTATGCTTGATTTTGATTAGGTTTGTTTATGTTTGTTTGATTTTTCACATAAATTATGTTTATATTTGATAATGTTTAGGTATGTTTGATTTGTCACAATGGATTATGTTTATGTTTGATTTTGATTAGGTTTGTTTATGTTTGATTGATTTGTCACATGGATTATGTTTAGGTTTGTTTATGTTTATTTGATTTTTCACATGGATTACATTTAGGTTTGTTAATGTTTGATTGTGTTTTTGTTGTTGTTTGTTTGTTGGTTAATAGAAATGGATGAGAAACATCAATAAAAAATATTTGTATGGTTTGATGAATATTATTGTAGTGTTGTATGACTTTTATTTAAATTTTAATGTTGAAGTACTTTTTAAAGTTTAAAAAATAGGTTACTTTAATTACAGAATATTTTATCAGTCTGCAAATGTTAAAAACAATTAGTCTTTTTCTTGCAGACTGGAACGTTTGATCTAACACTTCTCCTGCGGATATCTACAGATGTGGTCTGCAGAGTACAGACACATCTGCAGACATTTTTCTGCAGAAAAAAAAACAAACAGCACCTAAAAGCTCCACCCTTACCTGTTGCCTATGGATCAACAACAGTCCTTTCTACTGGTGATCTTTAAAGATAAGGTTGAAAAGAATCAAATGCTTCTGTCCAAAGCTTCCACAATAAGCAAGAATGATGATCCAAAAATGACATCAATAACAACTACAACCAAGGCACTTTCTTCTTATCACTAATCTGTTTGCAAGTAGTATATAAAGTTGTAAACAGAAGGAAGAACTAAGCAAACTACCTTATGAATTAAAGAGTTTAAAAACTGGTTCTTATGCCACTTGTTTAGGGTGTTCCAGCTCAATTTTATGGATTTCAAGGTAAAACATGTTCAAATACAAATGTATTTTTACTATAAAGTGTGAGAAGACACAATGATTCAAAAAGTTACAAAAAAATTATATCTCACAATCTAAATCAAATTTTAAAAAATTAATTCCGAGCTTTTGTTCCCCTAACCGTCCTCACTAAGAAAAAATAAATAAATGAAAATAAAAAAATTCATGTTTTTTATTGTGTCATTTATGAAAGACACAATGATGTTATTGTGTCATTATAAAAGACACACTGACGTCATTGTGTCATTATGAAAGACACAATGACATTATTGTGTCATAAAAAGACACAATAATTTTTTTTTATTTTTTCTAAAAGAGGAAGACGAGAGGAACAAAGACTTCAAAGTAGTTTTTTGAAATTCGATTTAGATTGTGAGATTTTGTTTTTTGTGACTTTTTAGACTCATTGTGTCTTCTCACACTTTGTAGCAAAAATATATTTCGGAGAATAATCTCACCCTTTCAAGATTTTCATCTAGTTTTTAAGATTCAAGACACATTTTTTATTAGAGTATTCACAATTCATTATTTATTTTTATCCCTATAATTACACTAAAAATCACTATTTTTTCTATCTTCTTTCAATTAAATAATATTTTTATATCTTTATCATTAACTTTTCTCAATCCTTCACTCATAATCACTTTCAAAATTATTAAAAAGTTTATAAGGGTTTAACAGTGAATACTTAACTTTACAAATAATCATTAATATTTTTTCTCTCATCCACTCACAAACATTCAAAACCATTTCATATAGTATAAATATTCTACTCACATATTTTCTAAAATCAACAAAACAAAGGCATGGGATGGGAAACCTATCCTTTTTATTTTGATGGAGAACTAGGTCTCCAAGGGAAAGACAAAACCCAATAGTTAATACTAAAGAATCTGTGACATATATCATGCTATTTATTATACACCCTATTATATTCTTGTTTCCTCTGAAGGGTTAGTGTGCAACAGTTATACTTACACGGTATGTTATCATGTTAAGGTATCTTTGGATCGCAAATCACAACCAAACAGTCATATGCCTTTGTGACTTCGCCATGGTAAATAAATTTCAGCTAAATATGTAGTAAACTGAACAATCGGACAAAGTTCTGCAAGCTTAGTTCCACCGATTTCTCGGTCTCCACCATTAATGTTATATATACGATTTCTAATATGAATACGTGTTACGTTGGTATAAATCTATTGCTTTCTTTGATTTGATTTTTGTCCACTTTATTTGCAAGTCCCCTGCTTCCTTTTAATATTTCATGTACATTAAAAAAATGAAAAATAGTATAAGATGCTAACGATCAAGAAAGCCTAATCGAAAAACACAATGGACTAATTAGTATTAGAGCATTCACAACCCGTTTTCCATATATATGAGTGGGTACCATATATTATGGGCGATAGTTGTGAGTGATTGTGAGCGAAACAGGTAATTAATATACAGATTGTACCGTGTTTCCCCATATTTGGGGAATCACGGTACAACCTTCCTAAATTTTTAATTATTTTTAGGGTCCCTTTATTTAGACACACCCACATTTTAAATCAACACCCCTGCATCCTATACGCCGCGTATGGGTCCATACGCGACGTATAGGGTGGGTTGTTGGGTTGACATTTTATACCCTATACGCGGCGTATGGGTCTATACGCAGCGTATAGGGAATACAAACATTCCCTGACAGTTCGTCAGACAAGTCTGTCAGATGCAGGGCTATACGTCGCGTATGGCACCATACGCGGCGTATAAGCTACAATTTTTTTTTGTCTTGGGCTCTTGGCTGAGATGTTGAAACAACCTATACGCAGTGTATGGACCCATACGCGGCGTATAGGTTATGGTGTTTATTTTTGTGTTATTTTAACATATATTTTCTAAAGATTTTTGCGTATAAATTTTGCGTATAAGTTATATTTTATAACTTATTAACCGACCATTTTAAATATTCATTAACTAATAAAACTTACAAAATAAATATAACTGATAATAAACATATAAGATAAACATAAACTGATAATATAAATAACAAAGTTTTTAAAATTTATAACAAAATGAAAATTACAATGTTATAAAACTACGACGAGTCTGGGTAATGTCGAGGCGGTGGCAACTCTGGAGGATCAATACCAGCAGCACGTGCTTGCGCAATCTCTAACTGAACGTGCCACTCCATAAGATCCTCAACTCGATCGAGCCGACGACTCTGTTGCCGTAAACTCGTAGAAATGTCCTGTATAAATATCTCCATACGTGCAGGCAGCCTCACATCTCTATAAATATGTCGAGAGAACTGTGGCTGAGGTGACGGCTGATGTACTGGCGGCTAATCATGTGGCTACTCGTCGGGTGGTGGTTGATCATGCGGAATATGCCCTTGCTGCTGCTGTGGATCGTCAATGCCGTGCTGCTGAACAGGTGCTGGCTGCCAGATCTCCCCGGGTCGAAGAGAGAATCGTATGCCACCCGGAAACTGGCGTATAATACGCATGCCGAATAGCGTACGACGATCTAATCTGACCGGCTCGATCGGCGGAGATACGTCAGCAAGACGAGGAAGATAACCTAAAGCTCGGGCAATCACCGTGATGTACATGCCGCCGTACACCGCTCCTCGCTCCTGGCGATGGTAATACAAAGCAAAATACTCCGCCAAACATCTCGCCAGGTTGCACCTGGTCCACGTAAGCAAACAGCATAAGTAAAATAAGTCGGGAATGGTACACCACTCCCGACTCTTGCCACGTCCCGTGATGGATGTGGCGATCATACGATGCAATTAACGAATGAGAGGATCTATAATGCCAGTGACCCTGCCCTTAGTCCTCTGAAACGGACCTCCGGTAATCTGAGGCCACCACTCTCTCAATCGACTCTCCTCCATCTCAGTAATACCCTCGGTGAATAGAGGTGTAACAATCTCCGGCTCAAAATAAAGTCCTGAGAGAATGGCAAACTGCTCAATGGACATCTGATGTGCATGTCCACAAAGCATAAACGAAATCTCGGAGCGCTGATCGTCCTCCTCCATCTCATCAGGACGAATATAAGTAAAGGTGGATAAAAACTCCACAGTCAGCTCACGGTAAGAAGGTAAAAACGCGATCTCAAATAGACGACTCCATGATGTATCGTCTCCGATAATAGCAGCAAGTCTATCGCGCTCTCCGAGCTCGGCCATAACCTCCCAATCGACGGCCTTTTGATGACCGATCTTCATACGTATAAATTTTGAGCACTTAGCATGCTCAATGGAACCGGGCTCAAACTGTAGCCAAGGATGATCAGCAATAACGTCAACAACGCCAACCTCAACATCTGAATCGGAAGACATATCTGCATAAGAAAACAATATATATAAATGTAAGAGTTTAAACCCACGTATGGGTCAAAAACCCGTATAGGTCAACCCCCCTATACGCCGCGTATAGGGTACCCACGTATGGGTCATAAGCCACGTATGGTCACCCCCTACCTATACGCTGCGTATAGAACTATACGCCGCGTATAGGGTACCCACGTATGGGTCATAAGCCACGTATGGTCACCCCTACCTATACGCTACGTATAGAACTATACGCCGCGTATAGGGTACCCACGTATGGGTCATAAGCCACGTATGGCTCATGTCACACCCGACCGATGGCGGAATCATCGAGGCGGACGAATGTGAATCGATTGTTTATAGCACAAGGTAATAAATACGTTGAAATAACATTTAATAGTCATTTATTTATTGAATAATGCCAGTCAAGTCACACATTACAACGCAATTAAAATAAAACCAAGTATCATAACATTGTTTTCTTTATTTTTGACTAAGTCCAGTCCTATGTGAGCAGAGAGAAATCCTCTAAACAGCACTTCCTGAAATCATGTGAAAAACTAACGATTCAGCTAACAAATTAGCTGGTGAGTAGTCACAGGTTTATATACACGTACTAAAGTTGATTAGATATCTTGAAAGAAAACAATTCTGTTCACATGGTAATGTCAAGACTAAATTGCAACAGTGTATCATAAATGACAAACAACACAATCAAACCTACTGACTGAATTGACTCGGTCCATAGACGAAGCCTTATAGAATAAATGATTCCGGATTCAATCACCGCGCGACTAAACAAATAGGGTGGGTTTATCAAACCAATAGATCTATCATTGTTACCGTGGTTGTGTGAATTAATGTTCATGTTATCAAGTTTATCTAATTATGAACACGTAATTGCAAGTAATAACATATCATGTATTGAATTGAATTTAGAATGAAATAGAATAAAAATGAATAAGTATGGTTGAATATTGGATCACATGATTTCCCCAAATAATAAAACATAAAAAATAGGCAATGAATACTCACTTGATAATTATAAGCGTTTTGGAAATGATAGAAGGTTTGGTTTGACACCAAAATGTCCTCACGTTTCAACCTAAGGTTTGGTATCTTGTGATTAGAATAATAATGAGTGAAGAACTAGACATGGATTAGGGTCCTCAATTGAGATTTGAGGGTTTTTAACAATTAGTAAAAAATAATATGATATGTTGGCCAAATAAAATAGAACGATTTATTAAGTAATTAAGGTTGAATATACTAGTGGGTCATTATGAAATTGAATACTACTCAAGTATTTAATTATAATAATTGATTAAGTAATATTTGAGCAGTAAAGTGTGAAAAAGAAATAATCATTTTAATAATTAAGTAAAATGACTTGGTCCAAATAATCAGTTTAATAATTAATTATTTAGATGATTTATAAAATATTGGTATAAAATGATTTGAAACAATTTAGGTTTGGCTCAAAATGATTTTTATAAGATATAAAGCTTATAAATAAGTTTTGTTAGACATTTAAACTCTTAAAATTAAATAAGAAAATGAGATTATAATTGTAAAATTTTCAGAGATTAATATAAAATTTTTAGATTAATATTAATTAACAAAACAGTTTTATATTAATATTATGATTTAATAATAATTTCTGAAATAAACAAAAAACATTTTAAAAAATATATGTGGGTGCCCAGGTTCGAAACCTGGGTTGCCCGTGTGTATGCCATGTGTGTTACCGTTGGGTCAAAGCCCTAAATCTGTTTTAATTTGTTTTTTAATTCAGAAAAGCATTATCTTAACCGATCCCCAATTCCATAGAACCCTAGATCCAATTCGTTTCAAATTGATCTTGAAAACTTGATCAATAGTCAAATTAAACATAGGGATTTTGATTAACATCCAAAAACGAGTGTATGTGTGTAACTAATTACCTGAATGGTGGTGGAATTGATAAAGAAAAGAAGAACTAGGTCACGACGGGTTGAATCTCCACCGAGGCGTTGTTTGTTGATAATATTCCAATTAAATTGGTGTAAAGCTTCCTTAGATGATGAGGATGAGAAGCCCTAAACCAATTTCTGCTGAAATTGTCTCGGATGTGGTGTTCGATCGGTTGCAGGGTGCGAAAGAGAATGGAGATCGAAATCAATGGAGATGTGTGTATAACCGAAATTAGAGGTACAGAAACTTTGAAAAGGTCATTTAGAAACGTTGCCCTCTATTATATAGGTTCAATTGCATCAGTTTCACATCGGACGAGTTAATGGATTCGGGTTCGAGTGTTTCAACTTGCATCGATGGTTGAATGGTGTTTTCAATTGAAATTAACATCATGATTTCATTTGAATGATTAGAATTACGTTAAGGATCAACTCATTAAGTCATTTGATTGTTGCTGTTACGAAATTGATTAAGAATTTCAGTTAGAAACATTCGGTTTGAATTTGAACACCCATAACGGTCGTTTCTTCGAATTAGTATGAATCATAGGTTCGAATCAGGCTCGCGACCAGGTGTAACGGTTTAATCGGCTTGAAATAGCTAGGTTTGGTGTGGTCGGACCTCGCCGGAGTTTGGCCGGAGGTCTGGCCGAGATGGGGAAAGTGACCGGGGGGGTTGGTTTGGGTTTTGACACAATTTTACATGTTTGGTCCTTGGAATTGGTTACTTGTTATTTTATGTGAAAAACTTTGTATTCAAGTTTTATAAATGCCAATTTCCACCCTAAACTTAATTTAGAAGTTATATCCATTTATTTTACAAAATGCTTACCAAACTTCATAAATTTAAATAAGACTTTAAATTTAGTTATTAATAAAAAATGACAAATCAAACTTTCAACTAAAAAATAAATGTTTATGACCTTATTTGCTCAAATGGTCTAAATGAATGAAAATTTTGAATAAAATCATTTATAATATTATTTAAACTACACCGTGATACATTGGATTTATTGAAATAGATAATCTAAACAAAATAGGTTCGGGTTACAATTTGAAAATGGGTCAAATGTTACAGCTCACCCCCCTATACGCTGCGTATAGAACTATATGCTGCGTATAGGTCTTCTTCCTCAATTAACGAACTACACGCTGCGTATAGCCCTATACGCGGGGCTGAAGTGGCGTATAGTTCATAGTACCAGTTTTTAAATCATCCATTATAACGCATAAAACACTACTTTAACGTTTAAATCAGTAAACGATTAACATAATAATGATGTAGGAACAATAATACATACCTGGATGTAGAAAAATCGACGAACAATACGTGTAGTATCAGCCTATACGAGAGAGTTTTTTTCGAAAGTGTGTGTTAAAGTGAGAAAGGTTAAAAGATATAGTGGTCCCGAAGAGCTATACGCCGCGTATGGGTCCATACGCGGCGTATAGCTTATATTTTTTTTAATTTTTTGAGTTTTAATATATATATATATATATATATATATAGAATTTTGATTTTTTTATTTTATTTTCTAAAAATTTGAATTAAAATTATTTGAACATTTTAATATTAAATAATACGAATACAATAATAAAATTAAAATTAAAATATATAATTCGCATATTACAAATTATGAATTAAATAAATTTATATAAGCTGGGGCTTCTTGGTTATTATCTATATTGCGTTGTATTCCGAGATACGAATCCTATACATAATCTCCCATTCTGCAGCACGTATGCTTCGGTTAAGAATCCAAAGATTACTTAATGTTGGCATCGGATAATCTCCTTCTAACTTAACGTGGACGAAATGATTATTGTTGACATGAACAATCGACACGACATGATGAGGCATGACAGTTTTCGGATCAACCCATAATGGGAAAAATATTTGACAACCATTATTGCTTAATAAATGAAGAATAACCCCAAACTTTTGAGCAACCACTATTCCCGTATACGGCATTATCACCAATGCTCTTCTGTGCAGGTTCCACGCTTTGCCAATCGATGGTGTGACGTAATTCGTTATACTGTCCGGGGTACAAAGTATCGAAAACTTCTCTGTACTCCAATTCATGTATGTCCAACTCTTCTAAAAGTTGTGTCGGCACATACATCCACTTATTTTCATCAAACCCTAAGCCTAAAGCTATAGATCGAAAACCACAATTCCCATCGGGTCGGACATCTCGTATACGTGAAATATACTGATGAAAGATTGATGGAATACAATTTTTAACCTGTTTATATTGTTTAATTGGCGATCTCCGACAATCGATGAAAACTCATTAGTACCCTGTGATACTTTAGAAGACGTTGAACGACTACGTTGCATGATAGGCTTCTGAGGCTTTACAGCTGAAGTGTTCTTCCGGTAATGTGAGACGCAATAAACGAGCTATGTCTCGGAATGTCGCACGTACTTTGTTGAGTGTCATACTTTTGTTGTTGAACCTTTAATGTTGGACGACCGCGAATATCTGTTTGAACAACAGGCGCTTTTTTGTTATTTTTCCATGGATACACAATTTTTTTTTATTTTTCCACCAAACTAAATTTATGGCCATGGGTTGGGTCATTATTTGTTGTTTCACGCGTTCCATTTCTTCTTCAACATCAACTTTTTCATCCACCATATATGATGGTTTAATTTTATCAAGCTTCGTCCAAAATACGTCAATTGCATCTAATGGAATTTTAGTGCATGCATTATAAAGTATAAATTAATATATAATTTGTTACTGTAATAGAAAAATGATAATGATGGAGCGGCTATTACCAGAATGTTCATATTTTTCCAGCCGACAAGCACAAGGCAAGCCACAACTAGTGAAAAGATGATAACCACATGTTGCATTTGCAGAGCGCATCACATGCAATTTAGTGTTTTCGGCAACTAATAAATCAAGAGCTTCGTGTGAAACCTTACCTCGTAAGTAATCAAATATCGAAAGTTTATGATGATTCATGATTTTAATTTTGCTTGTCTCAAAGCTTTCTTTTAAATTTACCTCTTGTGCGTTCACCAATTGATCTACAAACTCCACAAGTCTATCCAGTGAGCTATTTGTTTATTTAAGGTATCTTTTTAAATTTGCATGCTGACTCTCCACCCTATTTGTTGTGTGTTGGCCAAAATTGCGGTTTGAGTTAGTCCAGGCTAATAAAAACAGTTCTTTGTAACTCTCTAACCAGTTTTATTTATATATGACAATACTTCTGAAATATAATAAAACATAATTAAATTATATATTGAACAATATTGTATGTATGTATGTAATGAAAAACTTACTTTCTCGATTCGCTTCAACTAGTCGTTCGTAAAGAAGGTTATAGTTATACTCGTAAATCTCTGTCGTGGGAGACTCACACAAACGAGCCCATTCATATTTAAACTTTCTCCAGTCATCTTTCATAAAACTTGCTTTACAGTGTTTCGCGATATTTTCATCAATATGCCACCTGCATAAATACTTTGAAGCATTCGGAAACACTTTAACACATGCGTTCATTAAAGCGAGATCTCTGTCTGTTATTATGACGCACGGCTCCATACACTGTTTACGTATCTTTCAATCTATTAAGCACCATTCAAAATTATCTTCCCGTTCTTTGCTAATAACGCATGAGCAACACAAAATGTCTTGTGTGGAGGTCACACCAACAATCTGAACAAACAGAAGTCTGTACATTTTGTTTTATATGTAGTGTCTATCATCAGCACGTGCGGAAATGCACGCCAAGTGTCGTATGATTTAGGATGACAAAAAATATATCTTCCACGACATTTGTATCGGGATCTTCTAGGTGTAATAAACGTACCTTTTAAAGATAAGGTTTTCTAAGACTTGCATTGTGTTTCACCGCTTTTTTTTCACTTCTTATCTTATATTGAGCGTTGTATACGTCTCTGGCTATTGATGCGTTATTAGGATTTTGCTTTTTTTTATAGCTGATAAGATGCTACGAGGGTCCATGTTTTGATCAGTAAGTTGCTCCACCAAATTGTATTCGTTTTGAGAAACCTTCTTACAAAAGGATGCCCCTCGTATGTTGAGCGGGATCATGGTTATTTCGTCACTTCGCACCTCTAATTTCCACGAACGACATTTGTTGTCGTATATCCCTACTAATTTAAAAGGACATCCGATTTTTTTGCTACCAGATCGTCTAACTGTGCTTTACTTTGTGTTCGCCAGCACGATCACAGATAAGCCATACCTTTACAACTTGACCTTCTTTTTTCTTTGATCTTCGTGTAATAATAACGTAACCATTATCACGTCCTCTATTAACAGCCCAACAGACTAGCTCATCGAGAGATAAAAATTTTTGAGACGTTTCAAACGATACTTTCGTCGTTTGTTTTTCATCACTCGAGAGTATATTATTTTGTTGTGTGTCGTAAGTTGACTCTCGGCAAACTCAACTTCATCATCGGGAACATACGATTGGTTTAAAATCTGACAGTCCTGTCTCGTAAGAAGACTGAACGTACGAATCATCTTGATTACTATCCGCCACGTACGAAACGCTTGAATATTCATTTGAATATTCACCAAAAAATAGTTACCATCCCAAAACGACATACCGAACGAATAAAAAGTGTGATATTTTGAGAAAAAATACGTTTGAGATTTACAGAGATCGAAAGCATTATCGAAAGTGTTATCGAAAGCGTTCTTATATAGTTGAAAACGAGTCTTGTGTCCCGTCATATTTGAAATCACTTATACGTGGCGTATGGGTCCATACGCCACGTATAGGCTTGCGTATGGCACCTATACGCAGCGTATGGCACTATATGCCACGTATAGAGTGCCACGTCTTCCACGTATGGCACCATACGCTGCATATATTCGTACATGGTACAAAAAGGCTCTAAAGGACGTCTGACAACTATACGTAGCATGGGCCCATACGCCACGTATAGGCTTGCGTATGACACCTATACGCAGCGTATGGGCCTATACGTTGCGTATAGGCTTGCCACGTTTGCCCGTATGAGCCCATACGTTGCCTGTAATCGTACATGGTACAAAACACTTTAAAAAGTACGTTTGACAACTATACATGCGTACGGGTCCATACGCCACGTATAGGTGGGACAAGTATTGGGCGCATGAGCACTATACGTGGCGTATGGCCCATACGCCACGTATAGTGCTCATGCCCCAGGCTTAGGCGCATGAGCACTATACGTGGCGTATGGGCCCATACGCCACGTATAGTGCTCATGCGCCCAGGCTTAACCTTTGTTCAGGCGCACGACCTTTGTTCAGGCGAATGAGCACTATTTACGCGCATGACTTGGAAAGAAAATAGGGTTATGGGGTCAACTATTTCTTCAAAAATAATATTTACGTAAACTATAACTCTTATTTCATTTATATACATACTTACTGTACATAAATGTCTTGATTACTTAATAATCGTTTCAACTAACTCGGGTTCCACGGTATCAGTCGTTTACGATGAAAATCTTGAAATTATTCAGTTTAACCGTAACCGACTAACACCGATGAACCCGAGTCAGTTGAAATGATTCTTAAGTATCCAATTCAGATATATGTATGTATGTATGTAAATACTACTGAAGTAAGAAATATAATATTACCGAGTAAATTATTTACGAGAAGAAAATGTTTGAACCACATAACCCAAATTTCTTGCCATCTTGAATCGAACCATCAATCACAAACGAACGAATTTGAGAATTCGAACGTTTACACAACGAAAAAGGGACCTATACACAACGAGAAAGTATTTGAGAATTCGAATTTGAGAATGCGTTGCCTCCCTTTACATATACAACGAAAAAGGACCTATACGGGGCGTATAGGTCCATACGCCACGTATAGGTCGGTGTCGTACATGACAAGTGGGTAGGTCCCGACTGCTGCACCGACAGCTATACCGGCGTATGGGTCCATACGCAGCGTATAGCTGTCGGTGCAGCTGTCGGGGACCTACCCACTTGTCATGTACGACACCGACCTATACGCGGCGTATGGACCTATACGCCCCGTATAGGTCTACTGATGTGACGTGGAATGTCAGACAGTAATGACGCATTAATGGTCGATACTTATATGCCGGCATGGGTCGCGTATGGATCCATACGCGCGTATAGGGGGGTTTCGATTTAGAAAAGTGGGTGTCTATTTATTAGGACCCTTTTTAAAGGTGGTTGTGAGTGTATGAGAGATAAAGTTAATGATAAAGTATGAAAATATTATTTAATTAAAAATAAAGAGAAAATTAGTAATATTAATGTAATTATAAGTATGAGAATGAGGATGAATTGTCAGTGCTATTAAGGGATGATCTGATTTGGGTGTGAATTTTAAAGTGATTTGCTAGATTTGATTTAAACTTGAATTTAACAAATATGGAATTGAAATTTTAGATGGTACAGCAAAAAATTGAAAAAAGGCTCAGAGAAAACAAAGATATATAAATGAAAAACAAAACTACTTGGAAACGAACAATAAAAACTCGGACTAAATACTTGAATTGTTTAGTATATAACTAAGTAAAGAAAACAAACTATTAAAGTTTGATTAGATGAAATTTTTAAGGTTTACATTACGGAAATTTTAGGCGCACCGTGCTTTTCCTGAAGAAAACGACCAAGCGGTTACGGTTAGGTCTCCCCGTGACCACCTAACCGTGACCGCTAGGTCAGGTGTGACATCTAGCTGTCACGGTTTACCATAACCGGACAGTTATAGATCTGGGGTCAATGATTGGGTATGTAATTATGGGGTATTGATTGGGTATGTAATTATGGGGTATTGATTGTGCGCAGGGGGGCTATATGTCACGCTTTGGCCAAACCGTGACATATTGCTTTTATTTTTTTTATTCTTTTAAGCATTAAATATTTATTTTATTTCGTGTATCTTCTTAAGGATTAAACATTTATTTTTATTTCCGTAATTTATCACTGTAAACTTGAGAATGAAAAGGCGGGAAATACCGTTTGATCGGAGTTTGATTTCGTGTATCTTCCTTAAGCATTAAACATTTATTTTTATTTTCGTAATTTTATCACTGTAAACTGAGAATGAAAAGGCGGGAAACACCGTTCGATCGGAGTTTGATTTCGTGTATCTTCCTTAAGCATTAAACATTTTTTTATTTTCGTAATTTTATCACTGTAAACTTGAGAATGAAAAGGCGGGAAACACCGTTCGATCGGAGTTTGATTTCGTGTATCTTCCTTAAGCATTAACATTTATTTTTATTTCCGTAATTTTATCACTGTAAACTTGAGAATGAAAAGGCGGGAAACACCGTTCGATCGGAGTTTGATTTCGTGTATCTTCCTTAGCATTAACATTTATTTTTATTTCCGTAATTTTATCACTGTAAATTTGAGAATGAAAAGCGGGAAACACCGTTCGATCGGAGTTTGATTTTGTGTATCTTCCTTAAGCATTAATATTTATTTTTATTTTCGTAATTTTATCACTGTAAACTTGAGAATGAAAAGGCGGGAAACACCGTTCGATCGGAGTTTGATTTCGTGTATCTTCCTTAAGCATTAAATATTTATTTTTATTTCCGTAATTTTATCACTGTAAACTTGAGAATGAAAGGCGGGAAACACCATTCGATCGGAGTTTGATTTCGTGTATCTTCCTTAAGCATTAAACATTTATTTTTATTCCGTAATTTTATCAGTGTAAACTTGAGAATGAAAAGGCGGGAAACACCGTTCGATCGAGTTTGATTTCGTGTATCTTCCTTAAGCATTAAACATTTATTTTTATTTCCGTAATTTTTATCACCGTAAACTTGAGAATGAAAGGCGGGAAACACCGTTCGATCGTATTTTTATTAACGTACTCACTGTAAGCTAAGTTTTGACGTTGATATATACGTACAGGCATGGTTTGAATGCCGGATATGCGTTTGTGAACTTTACAACATCTGAAGCAGCTTGGAAGTTTCATACGTCGGTAAAGGAAAACATTAGGATTTGTTCAAAGCAAAAAGATTGCGGATGTTAGTCGTGCTAGAATCCAGATTTCGAGACTAGTTTCACCGTCACATCATTTCTATCTTTTCGTGAATATATAATATAACTATTGTTCTTATGATCTGTATTATTTCGTTAGATATTTGAAGAAGCTAAGAAATTCTGCTATGAAACTGGTGTGAAAGTTGCTGTTGCATATGGTGGTGCACCGATTTATCCTCAGGTTTATATACTTTTAAAATCATTAACAAACACTATTTTATGGTTTTAATCATTAACAAACGTGCGATTCAGTTCATCTTTTTTTTCTAATCTGCTTAATTAGTCTTTGTAATCTGTTATCTTAATCTTGATTCAGAACGCGTTGACTTTAATCTTTGTGGAGACAAAACGCAGCACAGATACAATTAACATTATCACATGTTAACCTAATCTGCTGCAATTCATGGTCATATTACAATTTTTTAAACAAGTTGGTTGTTATTTTATCACATGGTTAACCTAATCATAAAAATCAGTTGTTATCAAACATATACAATTAACATTATCAACATTGCAAATATAAAGCAAACAACAAAGAAGCACAACCAAACAAACACAACCAAATATACAAATCATCATAACTAAAACTGCACATATATATATACAACGAGTTTTTACATACAAAAAGAAATAAAATACAAACAAAATCTATCTAATCCATCATCCCCGATCGCTGCCCTGACCAGACCCGCCCGCGCCAGATGGGCCAGCACCGTCATGGTCTAACCGCCTCGGTGGCTGTGACAACAACGGCGTACCCGAGGCGGTATAGTCCGCGACCATGTGCTGGATGACCCAGTCCATCATATCATGCAGCCTCGCGCGTATCCTCCAGCCTCGCGACCCTATCTCGTGTGTCCTGAATCATATCAAGAACATGAGCAGGCAATCGCACGGCGTGGTACACGCGCAAGGGATGCTGGGCGGGTCCTGGTCGTGCGGCGGGGGAATGGGCTGATCCTCCCCGCCGCCAAGGGCCTCGTGGGCGTCCTGAATGTGGACCTCAGCCCCCGCCAGCTCGGTGGGGGCCCACCAACGGCTCGGGCACTCATGGCACGAGCTCATGGTATCTACTGAGCAGTGCCAAGTGCCGTCGGGGAACCTCCGAACTATCCTCATCCCCGTGGCGGTGGTCCGGCCGGACACGCCACAGGAGTCGGAGGTAGCGGAAGCTGGGACATGGCCTGTGCGTACCCCAAGCCCGAGCGATCCGGGAAACGATGTTCCCGCCCACTAACGCCCCTCGCGACTGCCGATGATAATAACTACAAAATAATCAGCGAGGGCGTGCGCGAGGTGGCAGTGTCGGTGTGTGATACACACCAAAGAAAAAAAAAGGTCGGCGGCGTTGACCCTGTCGGTCCCCGCCCCCCGACCAGCGACGGACGTGGCGGTGAGTCGGTGAATGTATCTATACAGAGGGTCTCGTATATGACAGGACCTCGTATCACCGCCGTATGGTCCGTCGCCTATCGCAGGCCACCAGACCTGATCGGAGTCGTCTGGCCCGCGGATCAAGGCGATGGTGTACATCGGCTGTCGGGTCTCCTCCTCCGTGTAGAGGCCGCTGACGACAGCGAACCGCCAAAGTGACAAGCGGTGGAGGACCCCGAACAACCGAAAGCAACCTCCGCGCGCACGCCGTCCGCTATGTCGTCCTCGTCCAGCTCTGCAAGTCCCTGGTCACGTGGACGGAACGTGAATGTGCAGTAAAACTCCATGGTGAGCTCTCGACGGGCATCGTCGGTCATCCGGAACAGCTGCTCCCACGGGCCGTCCTCGCCGATGATCTCCAAAAACCGACCGCGCTCTCCAACAAGCTGTAAGAAGTCATCCGACAGGACGGTCCCCGGTGCTGGCACACGTGCCTCAGGGTCCTGAACCGCTCGTACGGTGTAGTCCCCTGCTCGAACTGCAGCGTTACACACTACGTTACACATACGGGAAAATCTATCAAATCTATAAGGAAAACCTATCAAATATTTGGGAAAACCTATCAAATCTATTTGAGAAAACCTATCAAATCTATTGGAAAAACCTATCAAATCTATTTGGGAAAACCTATCAAATCTATTCGGTAAAACCTATCAAATCTATTCGGAAAACCTATCAAAACTATTTGGGAAAACCTATCAAATCTATTTGGGAAAACTATCAAATCTATTTGAGAAAAACTATCAATCTATGGTTAAACCTGTAAATTACGTACCGAAAACGCGGTGGTGCAGCGGCGGTGCTGGTGTGCAGCGGCGGTTGTGGTGACCGGTGGTGGTGGTTAGCGGCGATGGTGGTCAGCGGCGATGGTGGTCAGCGGCGATGGTTGTCAGCGGCGATGGTAGTGAGCGGCAGTGGTGGTGAACGACGATGGTGGGAGCGGCGGTGGTGGTGGAAGATGAATGTGTCATGGGGAGGGCTTGCGGTGACGGTTTGGCCTCGAACGGTTGAGCGGCGG
>CM044008.1:21516160-21626160 GCA_024085815.1 Flaveria linearis
TTAAAACTTTGAATCTATTTACATAGTTATTGGGCCAAAAGAAAAGCCCAATGATTCGGGCCACTTAAATACGTTTAAGGTTTCTAAAAATGCATTTCGACCCCAAAACTTTATGAAAATGCAATTTCCAAAACTTATGAAAATGCAATTTCCATTATTTGCATGTGGTCACATCTTATCAACGATACCATGTTATAGTCGTCCTTTTGGCCAAAGTATTACCAACAAGTGATTTAAGGCCAATGAATATTTAAAGTACCAATATCCTTAATTTGTGTTTTGTTATGTTTCAATGTTTGGCACTAAAACTAGTGTGATGGTAGATACTCCAAAGAGGACCACTATAAAATATTTGTATATAAAAGATAATGACATATTTTTTTGAACACTACAAAATGTTAGAAGCAAAAAATATATTAAAACTTTAAAACCCTAAAGTATGAATGCACTCTCACCTCAAAACGATAACACTATAACCAAACATAATCTTGTGTATGATAAATGCTCTATTAACACTCAAATTTTATATTTCATACTTCACCTGAAAATTCGACATTTCAATTATCACTTTGACAGTTTAACCATAAAACTCTTGTGTTTGATTTGATATATTTTAACAAATTGTGTTTTAAAAAAGCAAAAGAGGCACCGAGGCTAGGGTTCTCAATGTCGAGACAAAGGCTCATGCCTCACGTATGGGGTGAGCTCACATTTGTAAAATATCTACTAGAGTTTTTTTATAAATCATATTTTATATGGAAAATATATTGATACTACATTTTGTAAAGTATCAATGATCTAGTGATCTTTCCTAAAACAATGAAGAATTTATAGGAACGAACAACAAAAAGATTAGGGATATATTTGAGGAAACATGATAAGACTATTAAATAAAATATACGAAAAATATCTGAATATTTATCTGTTGATAGTCCCTCTATAGTTGGGTAGTAGCCGAACGAATGCAAATAAATGCACGAACTGAATCAAATTTGTTTTATAAATGCTGGGAAGCCTTTTTGTGAAGATGTCAACATCTTGAAAACCAGCATGAAATTTAAGTATCCTTATGTCATTATCTTGGATGTTCTCTCTAACGAAGTGTAATTTGATTTCATATGTTATATCTGTTGATATGTATTGGATTTTGGGATGGATATACACAAAATTGATATCTAGTAGGACACGTAGTGAAGAAGCAAATTTCAAATCTAAGTAGCTTTGGCGATTGTGTTAGCGAGCCCCTGTATTTAGATTCAACAGTTGATCTAGAAATTGCTTTTTGGCATTTCAAAGACCATGAAACTAATGTCATTAAGATACACACAGTAACCATACGTCAAGCTACATGATCAATGTCAGAATGGGCTTTAAGTTGACTAATTTGGAGCATTGATATGAAGCGAAGGGCATAGTATCTTTAAGATGTCTTAGAATCCGTTTGAGAAATCGGAAAAGTAGTTCATGAGGATCATGCTTGAATAAACATACTCGTTATATGACACATGAAATCTTAGTCAGGTAAAGTGAGATAATGAATAGCCCTTGCTAAACTTTAATGGAGAGAATTGTCTATTAATTGGCCTGCACTTGGTCATTTGGCTTGATTAAGAATATGTGTGCCATAAAATGATTGTGAGAGAGAAACAGGCAACCATTTTGTTTTCAAGCGTAATGCCCAAAATTTTAGATGTAGCAAACCGAGTTCTATCTTAGAAAATTCCATGGATAAAGAGTAAATAATCTGTCGAGTGACCTTTTATTAGAAGCGGTTAAAATAAAATCATCAATGTAAAGTAACAAATAGTGCTTGTTATTCTCATGTTGATAAATAGAATGTGACGTATCATTGATGCTAAGTGAAAAACCTAATTTGGTAAGATAGGTGACAAATTATTATTACGCAGCATATTGGCTTACTTTAGATCTCTAGGGACTTTCGTTACCATCACACAATCAAAATGATCTCGGACAAAAGACCTAGATAGTCGAAAAAATAAATACAGTTTCTCGTTTCTGGCATCCAGTTGATGTAAGTACGGATCGTGAGGCCGCGAACTAAGAATGGTGGATGGTGGTGATGTGTCGAGGTTTTTCAAAGTGTTAACACATTTAGTTAGGTGTTTTTACGTATAAAAACATAATTACTTTGAGAGTGAACTAAATTGCATGTGTATGGAGCTAAAACAAATGTAATTCGGGTTTTTTCAGGAGTTACAATGAAAGTTGAAAACTCACGACAGAAACAAGACTTGAAAAGAGAAGAAACAAAACCAAAGTGACGAGGGACGTAAATTATGTCCCTATGGACGTTGTTTACAACCTATAAAAATCAGTCACATAAAGGACATAAACTAAAACATACAACAGGGACAAAAAGTGAATATTCTAAGTGGGACATAAATTACGTCCGTCAGGACACAAATTACGTCCATGTGCTATCATATGTGAAAAGTCAGCTTTTTTTAAATCTATTTGAAAGGTTTAAAGAGGGCTACCAAATTAAGCCCTAAGTCGTTTCTACCTATACCAAGGTCGATTTTGGAGTAGAAAACACCCATAGATCCATCTTTTCATGCGAATGATTCCTACGATTTGATTTCTTGACGATCTTGACCGACTAAACCACCCTTTGATCTTCTCTGGATGTAGGGTTGTGTTTATGTCATTTGTTTAACATTGGTTGTTCTTAGTTTGGTTTCGAGTTATGATTGTTTATCGGTTGATTTCTAAACAATTCTGATTTTCTTTGAGTTTTAATCTAAGCCACATCAATTTTGGATTCTATAATGGGGCTTGGGTTTTGATTAGCACATTGAAATTGGTAGTTTGTGAATAGGTTTTTTTACAACCCATTCTATATCTATCACAGGATTGATCAAACCAATACGATTATGTCTATGTAATTGTTTGCTAATTGTGACTAGTTTACAACTTGCGTATTTACAAAGCAAAACCCGGAGCATATCATTCTGCTAATTATTGTTTTCAAAATCAATCAAGTTTGTTACTTTACCACATTGTTTTTTCTAATTCAATCTTTACTCCATAATGTTTTCATAATTAAGTTAAAATCACTAAATTGCAATTACAATTTTCACAAATTCCTCGTGAAAATGACCTTACTTACCCGTACTCGTATAGGCGAGCTAAACCAAATTTAATTTGTCTTTTAGTAGACCAAGAAAGTCTACATTAGGTGGTTAGGTTAATCGAGGGACTAAATGTATCATCATATTCAATGCCAAGCTGTTTATTTTGCCATAAACAACCAATCGAGTTTTATACCTTTGAAGCTTACCATTTGTAAGGAAATTATGTGTAAATAAACTAGAGCAACATATAATATTAGCATTTTTAGGTTGTAGTACAAGTTTCTAAGTTTTGTAATTGATATTCATCAGTCACGTTAGTTCACCAATTTAGATCATTAAAGGTTGAAAAATTAGATTTTAGTTGGTGAGGAGAGGGTTGAATGGGTTGTAGTGTGTATGTTGAGAGGGATCAATATGAGGTTTTATTATAAAAATCCATCATAACATAGCCATGGGATGTGATGCATGGGTTGTGGCAGGTTGTGGTGCGATCTTAGGGTTGGGGGACAACGAGTGGATTGTCTGTTATGATTATGGAAATGGGCTGTTACGCAATAATAATGATAGGGTGTGAATTAACTTTGGTAAAAGGAATTGTACATGCTGTCAACTTAGAATATAAGGATATAAATAAATATAAAATTACATCCAAAACCCTCTACTTATATTAATATATAATATTGACTAATATTCCCCCTCAAGCTACGACCGGCTATCGACTCTTAGCTTGGATTTCAAAAAGAGAAAACGTTAAGAAGACATCGGCTTTGTGAAGACATTGGCTATCTGATCGTTTGTTGAGATAAACTGAACTGATAATTTCCCATATTCAACCTTCTCTCTAACAAGGTAAAAATCAACTTCTACGTGCTTTGTACGCGCATGAAAAACTAGATTAACAGATAAATATGCAGGACCGGGTGAAGGGGTTAGCACTTTTACAACACAGCAACACAATGAGGAGAGTGTATTAGAACACTTAACAGATCAAATGGGAAACCAGTTATGATGATGCTAAGAACACAAAAGTAAACTTAGAAAGACAGAGCAAGATAACAAAACAAGCGGTTGGTTTTAAGGATGTTGTATATTGCTTCTCAAATTCAAAGTTACAAGTATTCAGCATGCATACATTACAAGACTTTGAGATACTATATACTACAACCTACAGACGGGCATACTTTGAAGGCCAGCTGGATACATGAACTAGACAACACAATCCATGTAGAGTCAAAAGGCATCTTGCCTTTTGGCTAGTGACTATGACATGCCATAGCTCACATCCTAATGTATTACAAAAAGGATAAAAGTACATAAAGTAGAAAGGTTGACCCAAGACCTCAATGTACAGTTTTCCTAAAGCATGGACCTTTTCACTAACTCAATAAGTTGGTGACCAACCAGAGTGGGCAGCGGCAAAGTGGTTCAGCTTTTCAGAAAAAGTACATCAGATAAAAGCATGTATGATAAAACTCTTCGGAAGAATCTGTCTTGGTTTCTTGCTTCGGAAGACTTGTCTTGAAGCTAAGAAAGACTTCATTTCTGGCTTCAGAAGATATTGGTCTTGGCTTCGAAAGGTTTTACACTTAGAATGTTTCTGAAGTGGTGTGTAAAACTTTCGTAGCAATACTACTTCATGTTCTGTGCAGCATGCCGGAAGACGATCATTTCATAGAACTACTGAAAGAAGACTATCACAACTACTGAAGAATACTTCTTCAGTTGTTGTGATGACTACTGAAAGAGGATCATCACAACTACTGAATAGTACTTCTTCAGTTGTTGTGACAACTACTGAAAACTGTCTTCAGACTTTATCTTCAGTTGATATCTTCAGCTGATGTCTTCAGCTGTTGTCTTCAGCTGTTGTCTTCAGCTGTTAACTTCAGTTGTTGTCTTCAGCTGTTACCTTCAGCTGTTGTCTTTAGCTGTTGACTTCAGTTGTTGTCTTCAGCTGTTTCCTTCAGCTGTTGTCTTCAGCTGTTACCTTCAGCTGTTATCTTCAGCTGATGTCTTCTTCAGTTGTTATGATCAGTAGATAGTTACAAGTGTTTTGGTTGCATCAGACTTCTAGGAATCCTTACAAACTCCCCCTAGGCTGATTCTACCAAAACACTTGAAGATATTCAGCAGCTCACAGTCTTTAACATGATCATGACCATTCCTTTCTTCATTAGAGGGTCAGGATCACTCAGACTTGTGAAGTATCTTCTCATGTCAAAGTAATCATGCAGGGGTAAATAAAGAGGTCTTCTCAAGAGTAGACATTTACTTCACCTTGATCTCTGACTACATGCCATCTCTCTAGATTAGTTGAGTAAGTCCAGGATAAGATGGGTCTTCCTGATGCAAGAGGAGCCATTTGAATTGGAGATGATTGGGCTTTCTCTTCTTGCACTTCCTTAGGATGTTCTGATTCATCCTGAGGATCAGAGGAGGTTGATTTTGACTTCTTCTTATTCTTTGCATCAGATTTAGAAGCCATCCTCTTCTTCCTCTTTGCAGTCTTTAACTAAGAAGACTGGCCTGTAGCACCTTGTAGATCAGTTGTGTCTTCCTCAGTTGGGTGTTTCTCCCTCACAGTTTCAGAAGGAGAGGGAGTTTGACCCTGTTGTGGGTCAAATGATGAGGCTTGCCTTTGACCTTGCTGTTGGTCAATAGTTGAAGAGGCTGGCCTTTGACCCTGCTGTGGATCAGAAGATGGAGCTGGAGGTTCAGTTTGAGTTGTCTCTTGTTGTTCAAACTTAACCTCTACTTCAGGTAGAGCTTGACTTGGAGGAGTGTGCAAGTCAGCAAGCTCTCCACTCTGATCTTCTACTTGATCACCCTGATATGCTCATCCATGGTGGATAGAGACAGAGGGCCAAGTCTCTTCCAGAGAATCCATACAGCTTCAAGAAGCTCATCATTCTTTGTCGGTCATCAGACTTCTTCAAGTTCTTCTGAATGAGAGCTCTTGACTTAGCAGCTTCTTCCCTTATTTTCTTCTTTGTTGACTTCTTCTCTTTGAGTACTTGAAGTTTAAGTTGTTTGAGATACTCAAACTCAATGTACTCAAAGGACAAGGGAAGAAGTGCTTCTGCCTGATAGAAGCTTGTGGCACTCAGGTAGTCTATCATTCTTTGTTTGTCTGTTTCTTTATCTACCTGAGGTTCTTGTGTAGCAGCCACAGCCTCTTGCACAGGACTTTCTTGAACTGGCAAGAGAGTAGGAACATGCTTGTATAACCTTTGTTGTCTTTTCTTCTCTTTGATCTCAAGAAGAATTCTTGCATCTTCAGCTTCCTTCCTCTCTCTTGACATTTCCATGTCAGTCAGATCATTTAATTCCTCTAAGGGGAGAGATATTCTCATCTATATCATAGTTCCTGGTCTGTAAGTAAGTAATCCTGACTACCCTCAACTCATCATCTTGAGTGTCTGGTCTGTGGGCAGCCCTGATTGCAGCTTGCATGAAGCTTGAAGACCCAGTGGAACTTACTCCCCTAGCTTCCTCTTTCTCTCTCTTTGTTGGTACACATGTCCCTAGGTCTAGTCTAATGATCTTAAATGTAATAGACTTTCATCTTGTAACACATATGTAATGTTGAATCAATGTAATGAAAAACTCTTCAGTGAATATTTGATTGATTGTTTAATGCTATATCTATTTACATTATTTATTGTTAGACGCATATATGACAATGTTATATAGGTTTACAGTTGTTAGACATAGTTCTGAACCATTAAAGGTTCAATAATGTATTTAACTAAGTATCCTGATTCAGTCGCATGACTGGACCATGCTAATGGGCCAATCGCACGACTGAACCAGGTGATTGAGTCAATCGCACGGTTGAGTCATAAGACTGACTCAGTCGTACGAATGAATCAATCATATGACTCAGTCACACGACTGAGCCAATCGCTTGGCTCAGTCATATGAATGAGAGCTGTAACTATAAATACCACTTAATTCGTGGAAAAACGCAACACTTCGAATATTACAAACCCTAGCAGTTCCTGTTCGTCAAGAGAGTCCCTTCCAACTTCATAGAACGTTTCTGATCGATTCTAATCAATTCTTTACGTATTCTTATTGTTAGTTTTGATCGGATTAATGTTTCCCTGATTGGATCGCCAATCAAATAGGATTCCGCACTATTTGATCTGGTTTCACGTTTAAATCAGTTCGTACTCCGTCGTACACGGTCCTCACAAGTGGTATCAGAGCTTTGGCTCTTGATTCTTCGTGGATTCAATCGTTTTTGTGAAAAAGTCAACGTTTTTAGCAAAAAGATCCATTCTTTCTGCTCAAAATCAAGTTTTTGCGTGTGCATGTTCGGAAAATTAAGTCTTTTTCGAGTTTCAGCCGCCTAGGGTATAAAAGATTGCGTTTTAGGTCAAAGTGTGTGAAAAATTTCGATTTCAGCAGTCTCAGTCGCACGATTATCTCAATCGCACGACTGAACTCCATTCGCCTGTCCAATCGTACTACTGAACTCAATCGCTCGTTCAATCGCACGATTGACTCAGCCGGTCTGTCCAGTCGCACCACAGCCTAAATCGCATTCCCAGTCGTACGACTCAGTTCAATCTCACAGTGATTGTCTCAGTCGTTCCCCAGTCGTCCATCCCAGTCGCATAAAAAGTCTGTTTGTCAAGTCTAATTCTATTTCATCATGGACTCAGAGAACTTTGCATTCTCAGCTGGTAAAGACTCAAGGATACAGAACTTACTTCTACTGGAGAATGAGATGGGTAACCATAACAAGCCACCTAAGCTTCTTCGATTGATGAGTTTCTGCAGTGGAAGCAAAGGTTTGAGATTCATCTCAATGGCGTGGACACTAATCTCTGGAATGCTATTGAGATTGGTTACACTATGCCAGTTGGCGCTGATGGTATACCCTTAACGTTGAGTGGATTGACTGATGCTCAAAAGATTGCTTACAATGCAGAAAAGAAAGCCTATGCGATGTTAACTTAGTCTATTCCTAAAGAAATCTTCCATCAGTATTCAGAGCACAAGCAAAGTAAGAAATTCTGGAAAGCTCTTGAGAAAAGATATGAAGGGAGCTTAACTCTTAAGTCCTTAAAGGCCAAAGCATTAAAGAAAGAGTTTGATAATTTCTCAGCCATCAGAAATGAGAGTTTGGATGACATCATTGACCGCTTCTATCATCTGATGAGTGAACTTCACACTCATGGTGTTCAAACGTCTAAAGAAGAAAAGGTGTCAAGTTTGGCTGACGGGCTTCCAGAGAAGTGTGATTCGTTATTTCCACCTTGAGATACAATTCAGTACTCGAGACCTTGGATATAAATGACTTCATCCTGAAACTGAGAGAAGAGGAAATGAGACACAAATACAAGGCTAAGAAGGGTTCATATGCTCAGGATCCGACTCTCTACAATGTGACCCACACCAACTGCAAAATCTTCCAATGCTCATTTGCAGACTGCGTTGTTTCTAATACATCTGTATCTGGTCAAAGCTCATCGTCTGTTGGTGAGTCACTGTCTCATCAGGGGTTCAACATAGTGGTACTGAAGCTCAATCGACAAAGTTAGTAACAGAGAACTTGGGTAAAGTAACTGTGGAAGTGGCTAAGGAACACATGGACCACTTGCTGCTGTGGTTCATTCCTATGATGGTTTGGTAGCAGGGAAGATAGGGAACTGCCACTTGGCTGATGAAGATTATGAGCAGGTGGATGAGAATGAGTTGGAGAGAATGGATATTATGTGGGCTCTCGCAAGTGCTGTGCCACGAGCAAAGAAGTTTGTAAAGAAAACAAGTCAGAATCTGGTGGCTACAAAAGATACTACGTTTGGTTTCGACAAGTCAAAGGTCACCTGTTTCAATTGCGGGGAGAAAGGACACTTCAAGAGGGAATGTGTCAAACCAAAGAAGACTAGCAACGGAAACCCATTCTCCTCCTTCAACAAACAAGTGAAAGAGAAAAAAGCCAGCATCAACAAGCAGTGACTCAAAGGCAATGGTGGCTCAAGGTGATGAAGGACAGGACTGGTCCTTCCGATTCCTATCTGATGGTGAAGCCAACATTGCATCTGTTGAAGATCTGAACGAAGAACTCAGCGAGTGAGGGGGAGAACTCAGCTGAACCTGACACTGCTGATTTGGATGAAGACATAGCTGCTATTGATCAACTTATAGAAATGAGCTGAATGCTGAATCTGAAGCACAATCTGAACCTCAAAATGCTTTCATGGCAGGAATGTCTACATCTGCACAGGTAGAAACAAAGGATGAGTTGTTTGTTAAACATGCTTGTGCTGAATGTGATAAATTTAAAGAAAGCATTGATCTGAAATTTGCTAGGTTATTAGATCACAATGATAGCTTAGTAAATGACTTAAAATTTGCACAGAGGCAAATAGAGTTTTAAAACAAAATGAAAGCAGCTATAAAGAAAAAGTTGAAGCGTTAAAGAAACAATTAAAAGAAACTGAAGTTGTTGTGTTTAACCAAGAAAATGATATCAAGTTTTATTTAAAGACAATTGAAGAAACTAAAAAGGACAGAGCAGTTTTGCAAGTTGAAAACGAGTCTTTGAAACAAAAACTCCATAGTGTAGCTAGTTCTTCACATATTTGAAAAACTTGGTTAAGGAACGCAACAACGGGGAGGGTTTGGGTTACAAGGTTGTGCCTCCACCACATGAGATCCTTTTGAATACCAAACAACGTCCAATTAATAATAACCCAATAAAGGATCATGTGGTGACAAGTCATCTGGTCAGCGATCGGACACAGTAGTTAAATATGCTCCTCCGACTACTGACCAGAAAGCATCAACATCAGGCACAACTGGTACAAAATTAACTGAAAACAGGGTGAAAGAGAATGTTCAAGCATCTCTTGGGTTGGGTCCAAAATCGACTACCACACAACCTAAGATTTCCAAAACCACTCAAATTAAACCAGTGAAGCAAGATAACCACCATCTTCTAAGACAAAACTCACATAATATTAAACAAGTAAAATTTGTCAAAGAAGGTGAAAATCTTAGAAGTGAGACCAAAAGGGAAGTACCTGAAGTTTACTCACCGCCCTACAAGAGATCTCCGAGTCCGGTTGAAAGGAGGTCATGCTATACTTGTGGACAACATGGTCACATCTCTTCAAACTGTCCTCGCTATCAGACACCAAAGATTAAAATTGAGCTAAACAACGACGTTAAACAAGTTTCAAAACAAAGATCTAAGACTCCAATTCGATCAAAAACTCCTATTAGGTCTAAAACACCTTCTAGGTCGTTTCCATCTCCTCCGCGCCAAAGGCAACACAGACAAGCCACTGGCAAGTCTGTGATGCCTGAGTTAAAACCTGTTTTTGAAACTAAACCAAAAGTTCAAACTGTAAATCAGTCTACGGTTTACCACAAACAATCCTTTCACAGGGATGGTTTGTGGAAAGCCAAAACAATTGATGTGTCTGAAAGCAAGAACAAGTTGAAAGTTGATGTACCACCCACTGAAAAAGGACAGTGGGTCGAGTTCATGATGTGTGATGCCTTAGGGAAACCCAAGCCAGTCAAGGCTTGGGTCCCCCTCCTTAACTAATAACTTTCTATTATGTGCAGGTTGTCCGCTATAGTGCATCTACAAATACATGGATAGTAGATAGCGGAGCTTCCAGGCACATGACGAGAAATCAGACCCTCCTTTACAATGTCAAACAAATTAAAGGGGGACACGTTTCTTTTGCTGGAAACAAAGGAGGATACATTACTGCTCAGGGAGAAGTAGGTAATGCAAAGGTAAGGTTCGATAAAGTCAATTTTGTTCAGTAATTAGAAAACAATCTTCTTTCAGTGTCTCAGATATGTGACAAGGGCTTCAAAGTTATGTTTAAAAATCAGAAGTGTTACATTCTAAAGAAAGAGATGGAAATTCCAGAGGAGCAGATATTAATGTCAGCATCTAGATATAATGACTTGTATGTTCTAGATATGTCTAATGCTTCTACTAGTGCTTCTACTGTTCAATGTTTCTTATCTAAAGCTACAGAGAAGGACTCCATCTCATGGCACAGGAGAATGGGACACATTAATCACAGGAAGATAAATCATCTGATTCATAACAACTTAGTTGATGGAGTTCCTGTAAAGAACTTCAAACTTCCTGATTTTTGTGTCTCATGCAAGAAGGGAAAGCAGACCAGGACATCTCACAAGGCCAAGCAAGTCAATTCTATCGAGATGCCCCTGGAGCTATTGCACATGGATCTGTTCGGTCCAGCCAGCACGAAGAGTATCGCCGGAGATTGGTACTGCTTCGTAGTCACTGATGACTACTCACGATTCTCCTGGGTGATGTTTCTGAAAGCAAAGTCAGAAACCTTTGAGTCATTCAAGGTGCTCGTGACAACTCTGGAATCTCTCTACAAGTTGAAGGTTAGGAAGATTCGTTCAGACAATGGAACAGAGTTCAAGAATCAGTGGATGGATGCTTTTTGCAAAGAAAAGAGCATTGTTCATCAATTCACCTCTGCTTACACACCACAGATGAATGGAGTTGCTGAGCGAAAGAACAGGAGCTTGATTGAGACCGCCAGGACTATGTTAGCAGATTCAAAGCTGCCAGTGTAGTTCTGGAACGAAGCTGTTGCCAATGCATGCTACACACTCAATCGTGTGTCAGTTGTGAAGAGGCATGGGAAGACTTGCTATGAATTGCTACAGAAGTGTTGGTCCAAGCAACACTTGAATCATGAATTTGATGAAGATTTTAGATCAAACATCATAAAATAAGATGAACAATGAAGAACATCTCAAGAACACACTCAAAACCCTTTGTTTGATCCAAAATATGATTACAAAATAATTTGAAAGTGGAAACCCTAATCACTAGCTCCTCAAAGCTTAAAACCCTAATTGTCATACTTTACTATTTATAGTAAATGACAATTTACTAATGACATATAGGACCCTAAACTATAACAATTAAAAATTACAATTAAAACCCAAAATGTCTAATAACAAGATTAAATATATTTTGTCGACAAAAAATATTTAATAACAATAAACATCCTAGACAAATATATTTTCAACGTCTTATCTCTAATCTTCATCCCGAACGCGTCGTGTTGACTGTTGCGTTGACTTTGACCGTTGATGTTGACTTTGTTGACTTTGACTGTGTTGATAATATTAGACTATCCTTCAGACCCAACAATATTCCCCCTTAGTCTACTATTATCAACGTCTTTTATCGTGATCAGTACCGATAAGTCAACTGAACTTGATCTTCAATTTGGTAAGCTTCAGTCTCAATGTTGAGGTCCAACAATATTCCCCCTAGACTGATGCTTCCTAAATTTTATTGCTGAAGATCTTTATCTCACAAGTTCCCCCTTTTCTATGTTCCCCCTTGTGTGTGCATCCTCTTGATTATAATGGAAACCCTTTCTTGAATCTCTGAGTGGTTCAGAAGATGTAGGAGGAGGGTTCCTAGCTCGGTATCTTCTGTAAATTTGAGGAACAGGATCCCTGGTCTGGTTCATTGCTCATGTGATGATCGGCCATCACTTGTAGCAAAATCTGCAAGACAATCACAAACACATTCTCGACATTTCTAATTAGATCATTTCAACAAAACAAATAAACCCGTGTTATCTGTTTATGAAAATAAGCGAATCCGTGTTCGTTTGTGGGTGCAATTTCCCTGAAATGCATGAAAATGATAAAATTGTAACGGCATAATATGGAAGACCTAAAATAATTTTGAAATGAAAATTTATTATATTTTATTATTTTATTTATATATATAATTTTTTAATTTTAATTAATTTTTTTAATTTATATATCTATTAATTTTTTTTATAACCAAGAACTGAATCGATCATGAGATCACATCCTCAAAAAAACTTTAGCATAAAGATGAAATTAATCATCGACAAGCAATGAGATCATACTGATAACTGAATCCAATCACAGTCTTTGAATGATTTTGAAATTCTCAAATAGATCAATAACGATTGCTGATATGTTTGTCCACTTAAACCCATGCCCTATCCTTTTCAACAAGTATCAGATGATTCGTTAAGATTCGATTAAGCACTTTAGAATGCTAGGACCCCATAATCATTTGGCAAAAACCCTCACCCAACCTTAGGATTTCTTGAATTTTGTTATGATCTTTATAGAACAAGGCTTGTGCATGAGTGTGTAAGTGATTATCAACAGAATATTGCATTCTGTGATGAATTCATCTTTAGATGATTTGACACTACTTAGATCAAAATGGTAAGATCTCCAGGTCTATACTCACGTATAACAAAGGAGATGACCATTTAATCATGTGCCGATGAGAGCTCCAGGTCAGTACTATCGTACAGCAAAGGAGATCATCACTCCAGGCCAGTACTTCCGCACAACAGAGGAGATTAGCACAAACACAAGACACATAAATACACCAAACATGGCAAAGAGATAGAGATATAGCTTATATGATTTGCATCATGGTGGGTGAAAGATCAATTCTCAATCTAATTTTTGTCGGGACTCAGTTTTCGTGCAGGCCAAAACGATTACGTAAATCCAAACATCCTTAAGCATATATTTAATTTAAATCATCATGCTGCTGTCTACTTTATTTTCAGGCTGAGCCTACCAAGCATATCATTAAAGCATCTGTTTGTTTTTCTATTATTGGTACTTAAAAATAAGATGTAAATCAGATAACAGCATCAGTTACTATCATTTCTTATTTTAGAAAACGCAATTCATGCAAAAACAAGCATTTCAAGAAGATATACAATCATTTCTCAATCATCTCGAATCAAGTTCTCAGTTCTCTTTTAATTTTTATTTATTTTATTTATTTTTGGTATACTCTCCCCCTAAATTTTTATTTTAGCAAACCTTTTTTTTTTAAATTTTGTTAATATTTTTTTATATTTTTAAAACTGTACAAAAATAGAAATTTACAAAACAAGGTCTTCCAAACTACACTGATATCTAGATAAGAAATGAATTCTTAAGAAATGTGCAAAATGGTGAAGTGAGAACCGTGATTATTCAGATAAAAATTCAGATTATGGATAAAATACCATGACCTTAACCTGTTTGTTCTGCCTCAAATTTGAATTAGGAACAATCTCTGTTAGTAAACCAGATTACTAACAGTCCTCCTGAATTGTTCCTGCACTCATAAACAGATAGTTAGAAAGAGGAACCCAGGCCATCGTAGTCCTGGAAGTTCCTTTTTCATCAAGATAAGTAACAAGCTTCTGCACATAACCGTTTAAACAATCGGGGATTGCTGTATCCTTCTTTTTAATTTGCCAAATTTGTTTCGGTTCAATTAACTTGGATTTGAATGAATTAAATTTGGAAATCATTTTCTGTTTAAGACTAGAAGGAAAAGAATTTGGTTTTAAAGCTTTGGTCATTTCATCTTTGTATCATATGAAACCGGCTTCATATGAAAAGGTTTGGATGGAGGGTTTTTCATCCAACCATTCAAAGATGTGTGTTGTTTACCTCTTGATCCAGAGAAACAACCCGTGTTGCCTTTACCCTCTGGAACATTCTTTTTAGACTTACATTTGGAGAAGCAATTTGTTTTGCCTTTACCGTCCTTAGCAAGTCTTTGAGGACACTTCTTTAGCACGTGACCTTCTTTTCCACATCTAAAACAAGCCTTGACAGGCTTTTGGTTCTTTGTAATCCCATGGATATTAGAAGAGGGTGGATCCTCATTTGAGGTTGTTGCAGCTTGTTGACAACCTTGAATCTTCGTCTTTTGGATATCAGGAGATTGAACCTTTTGAAGCTTTGTCAATGTGGATTTTAAACAGGTCTGTGATTTGAAGTGTGATGTTTGAGGAGATGAAATCAAAGCATTCTCCCAAGAACCCTTTGTATGACTGGTGACTTGGCATACTTTGAGGTAGATTTGTGACAAGCTTGATGGATAGCAGATGAAGATGGTGAGTACTTCTACTGAGTTTTAAAGGAACTACTGATTTGTTTAGTAGTTGGGGATGAGTTCCTGATAGGTCTTGATTTAGCTTTTGGAAGATTTTGAGAGTTGACAATTTCAAGAGATTTCTGGATCTTTGAGGAACCAACACGCTCCTCTGTGTTTGATTCATCATCTGAGCTTATCCAGTCTCGTATACACAAATCTGCTTCCGATGGATCTTGATTGACAGGAATAGGATGTGTTGTTGTGTTTGGAACTTGATGATTAGGTGATTCCTGATTTATCTCTTCTTTCATAACCCTGACAGACTCCAAGTAGGAATTTCACCTGCTTTAAACTTATCAAAGAAGTTAGAAGAAACAACTGTTACAGGTTTGCAAACAATAGGAACTAAATAATCATTAGCTTGACTGTCAGCATCCGGTTTATTGTATCCCAAACCAATAGGAGAATCATAATCATCTTGCACCTCTTTAAGATTAACCCCTTCTAATGTAGACCCTCCTAATTATAGGCATACTATAAGGCTTGAACTCCAACTAGTTACCAACAGATAACCAACTTTCCATAAAGATTATTGATATTAAGGGATACTTGATCAACTTTTATGCCTTCTCTCCCCCTAAAATGGTATTAAATACTGATTAACTTCGTCTTGGGTTTTCATAACTCGATCAATAATTTGAAGCTTGTCATGGTGAAACTTCCCCTAAATTGTAGATCCTCCTAACATGTAGGCAAATGATAAAGGTTCAAAACACCAATTATCTCACAACAAATAACTGGCTTCATCATAAACACGCTTGACTTCGTTACATACGCCCAAATCAAAATTGCCTTGGCCCATAAGAGAAACAGTTAACATCCGACAACTTGAACACAACAATTTTTTATTATATTGATCTTGGCCCAAATCAAAATTGCCTTGGCCTATATTGTTGGTCCATTGGTGATCGATTTCAGTGCTATTAAAATGATAATCACAGCACTATCCCACAAATATAGAATCAAACAGAGCAAAACAAAGAAATGAGTTTCAATATAAATCCATATGACCCAAACTCAATCAATATTAACAAACAAGGCTCAAAGATATGAAACAAACATAATTCCAGCCTCAAACAAGCTATGAAAAATAGTACCTGGAGTATCTGGAACCATTCAGTGCTCCTTGTACGCTTCTGAAGAAAACTCAAGAGGGTAAGTTCAATGAAAAGGCAGATCAGGGGATCTTTCTGGGATACAACATACTAGACAAACGAGTTTACAACAACTCCACGGGTCAGGTAGAAGTATGGTGTAATGTTGACGTTCAACAATTCACCATCCCCCCTACTGGAAAAGGTCCATCGTCATTCTTTGACTACGATGGCTTTTTCAAATCATTCAATCTTCCTCAGATAGATTCAGATGAAGATATTGCTACCCAGATGATGCACGATGTTCTAAACACACCGAATCTGGATACTAGCAATACAACATCAGCGAGTGGATCATCGGGATCTTCACCAACTGATCAGGACGAAAGTGATGACTCATCAGATGATGAGGAAGCAGCTGAGACAGGCCCTGCACCAAACGTTGATCTAGTAGGAAGCTCATCAGCTGCTGAACATACATCAGGAAACACGAATACTGAACCTCCAGTCACAAATCTAGATACTGAAGTTGTCATCCCTTCAACACCTGTGACTAGGATCAGTACGAATCATCCGCCGGAAGCTATCATTGGAGATCTTCACTCCGGCGTGCAGACGAGAAATCATTTATATAGTGCTTATTATGCTGCAATTATGGAAAAGGGCTACGTGAATGATAGGGCTTTCAGATGCTTTTTCTCTCAAGTCGAACCCAAACACGTAAGCGATGCCTGAAGGATGAGGCCTACGTCAATGCTATGCAAGAGGAGCTACTACAGTTCAAGAAGCTTGGAGTGTGGACACTGGTTGACAGGCCAAAAGGCATGAAAGTGATTGGCACCAAATGGGTACTGAAGTGCAAGAAAGACGATTAAAGTGTTGTTATCAGAAACAAGGCACGATTGGTTGTCCAAGGATTCAGACAAGTCGAAGGCATCGACTACAATGAAGTGTTTGCACCAGTGGCACGAATGGAAGCAATTCGGATATTTCTTGCCTACGCATCATACATGATGATCAAAGTTTATCAACTGGATGTGAAGAGTGCATTCCTTCATGGGGAAATCCGTGAGGAAGTATACGTCAGTCAACCCGAGGGATTCGAGGATCCTTATCATTGGGACAGAGCCTACAAGTTAGACAAGGCTCTGTATGGGCTACATCAGGCTCCTCGAGCCTGGTATGAGAAGCTCTCCACCCATCTGGTAAAACACGACTTTCGCAGGGGTGTGATTGACTGCACGTTGTTCATTAAAGAAAAGGATGGTGATTTGCTTATGGTGCAGATCTATGTGGATGATATCATCTTCGGTTCCAAAAACGAAGAGTTGTGCAAAGAATTCGAATCTGTGATGAAGGCAGAGTTTGAAATGAGTGCCATGGGAGAAATGAAGTTCTTCCTGGGACTACAGGTGGATCAGACACCTACAGGTATTTTTCTGCATCAGACTAAGTATGTCGGAGACATTCTTAGTCGCTTTGATATGGAAAATGTCACTGCTGCCGGTATCCCACTCGCCACAAATCATGATGTGGCTCCTGATGAGAATGGGGATTTGGTGGATGCCACTATGTATCGTGGGATGATCGGATCTCTCATGTACCTCACTGCCTCCCGTCCAGATATCATGTACGCCACATGTTTATGCTCTAGATATCAAGCAAAACCGAAGGTCAATCATCTGATTGGGGTGAAAAGAATCTCCTGTTATCTGAAGGGTACACAAACACCGGGGTTGTGGTATCCTCATGACGATGACTTTGAGCTCACTGCGTAGAGTGATTCAGACTATGGTGGCTGCAAAATGAATTTCAAGTCTACATCAACAGGGTGTCAGTTTTTTGGAAGACGTTTAGTCACGTGGCAATGCAAGAAGCAGGCCTCGGTTGCCTTATCAACCTGTGAAGCTGAATATGTTGCTGCTGCAAGCTGCTGCTCTCAGATTATCTGGATCCAACAGCAAATGCGGGACTGCGGTTTGCAATTCTCTAACACCCCTATCTATGTTGATAACTCTGCTGCCATAGCTGTAACTAAAAATCCGGTTCAACACCCTAATACTAAACACATCGGCATTAAGTATCATTTCATACGCGACTGCTATGAAAAACCATTAATTGATGTGGTAAAGATAAACATGGATTTTCAACGCCCTGACCTCTACACTAAACCGTTTGATAAACCCAGATTTTTCTACTTGTTAGAGGTCAACGGCATGAAAAAGAAAGGTGACATTATCTCTGACGACACAGATGCATAGTCTGACACTAGTTCTGTCTTTCTTCTTATTTTTATTTTTTCTTTTAATTTCCTTGTCTTATAAAAATCCAAAAACACAAAAAGATTTTCTATTTTAGAATTTTAGGGGGAGATTAGGTTACTTTCAGTATTTAGTTACTCAAAAAAAAAGGGAAAGGTAGATAAGCTAAAAAGTAAAACAACAACGACAAGGCTGTAATTCTACACAAATGAAAAGTGATAGTACACAGGCGTTCAGTTACTTGGAACACCAAAAAGATTTTACATTTTTAGAATTTCAGTTTCATTAAATCACAGAAAATTGTTAGTCAGAGGATTCTAAGTCTAACAAGATTAGGAAAATGATAGTAAGCTTGAGTGTTACTGCAATTACACAGAGAAAGTTGATCTAAGGAGGTGCTAGTTCATAATACGATGTGTCGGTAGATTCAACACAATAGACGAGTAGACGTCATTGGTGAACTCATTCTAAACTAAATGGTTCAACCGACTATGGGGTCCCATCTTATCACTGGTTAAAGCAATCAGTTATTTCCAATAAGGGACAACGAGTAAATAAACGCCACCAAAGGTGTGCGAGTGACCACAAAAAGAGCAAAGCATGAAAAAAATTGAATACAAGCGCAATTCAAGCTGATAACTTATGTTATTGGTGAGTTATGTGAAAAAGAAAATAAGAAATGCTCTAACAAGGAGATAGGTTGTGTGCCTCTCTGCTGTACGATGGCACTGACCTGAGGAGAAGCATGACCTACATATTCTAGAATTCATTGTTGTTTGCCACCTCTCTGCTGTGCGATGGCACTGACCTGAGGCTTGGCTTCTCTTTGAAAGTTCTTAGAATAGTCTCTTCTTGTCAAAATACCCGTAGACCGCTCAAAAGTCTCCTGAGGAATGTTGATTACCATATAAGCGTGGGATCCACAAATGTTGGTTGAAATAATATAACTTAATTCATCACCAATGTGTGTCAAAAGTCTGTGTATGGATTTAAGTGGACAAGAATACTGACAATCGTCGTGGATGCATCGACTGATGTTGATAATCAAAGTGTGTTACATATCATATCAAGCATGATTCCCAGTTAGAACTTAGAAGTCTCAGATGAATGAAAAACTCTGATATGTGAATACGTTAGTTTTCTTTTCGATAAATATAAAAGGTTCCAAGTAATTGAGTTTATGCCTATCTGATTCCATATGAATCTGTCTTGAAAAATGTTGTTTATGCTAATAGGCTTATCTACCTAACCCTAACAAAATCACAAAAATATTTTGTTTTGTTATTTAGTTTATTATTTTACTTTATTTGTTTAGTGTGTCTGGGTCGGACTGTGCTATGCTGCTCATTGCAGAAAATGTCACAAAATGAACTTAACGTTTAATCAATAATAAATTGTTTATGAAAAGGTAAAAGGATCATGTCTGAGATGATCGGGTGGATAAATGGATCATGTCTGAGATGATCAGGTGGATAAATGGATCACATCTGAGGTGATCAAACTGTTTTATTAAAATGGTCATGTCTGAGATGATCAATTGCTCATAATGTTTATCTATTGTTAAACCGAACTAAGGGTCAAAATGGTAAAATGGTCAAAATGTCACAAGTATGGCCCATTCGCATGACTGAACCATAAGTATGGTCCAGTCGTACGATTGGAGCATACGAATGAGTCAAGTCGTACGAATAGACAATGCGAATGAGTCCAATCGCACGATTGGAGGTGACCGACTGTCACAGTCGTTTGAATAAACCTCAATCGTACGATTGGAGATGAACGATTGGGTGAATCGCACGATTGAGACTCAATCGCATGACTTACTCATGCGACTAGGTTCAGTCGCACGACTGACCTATGCGACTAGGTTCAGTCGCACGACTGGGAGTTGCCCTAGTATAAATACAGGTCGAATCGGCCTCAGTCGCTCATTCTCCCAAATCGCCCCAATTCGCACGATACGTCGAATTTCTGCCAAAATTTCTAAAATCCTATTACATGATATTACTGCTTTCTAACGTTGGATATCGATTATACAGGTAATAATCAAGGTGCATCAACGTTTAAACTGGGAACAGACATCAAGAATCCCACATTTTGACCTAACAGTAATGAACCTTAAACCGATCAATAAACTATCTAAACTGAACTTAAAGATTAAATTAATGGTAAAATCTGCTTAATCGGACTGTTCTGTGTGTAATGAGCCTAATCTCAACGTTTAAAATTAAGTTTTACTCAAAATCAGAATTTGAATGGACAAACTGTCAGTCATGCGATTGGACACACTAATGAACTCCAATCACACGACTGAGCAGGACGACTAGATTCATTCGCACGACTGAGATAGACGAATGGTTCAATCGCACGACTGAACCATACGTCTAAGCTCAATCGCACGACTGAGGCAAATGCATGAGCAATAGCATGACCAAGTCCAATCGCTAGACTCAGTCGCACGTATGAGCTCAATCGCCTAACTAGACCTCAGTCGTCCAGCTCAGTCGCACGACTAAATTCAATTGCTCAGTTTCAGTCGCATGACTGAACAAAATGTTCAATTACATGAAACAAGTCTGGAATACTTTGACATGTACTAACGTTTACTTGTTTTGTGTCACAGATGGCGAGCAGATGGCCAATGAGTACTAAGCACAACATCTATGCTTATCTAGATTTGACATCCCGCAACTCTGCTGAGTTTGCTGGGATTATCACCTTCTTACGGAGATCTAGGATCTTCCGAGCTATATCAACTCCCCGCACTCCGTATCGCTCTGTACAGCAGGCATTCTGGGAGAATGCTGCTGTAGACAGATCTGTCGAGCCCCTCAGGATCAGGAGCTCCATATTTGGTCAGGCCATAGAGATCACAGAGGAAGATCTAAGGACAGTCTTAGAGTTGGGTGTTGATGGTGACTGTCCCACACGTCTACACCTATTGACAGTTCGAGGCTGCTTTCTGCGGGCAAAGTACTCGGGGGACATCAACGCAGGTATGCTCAACAAGAGCAACCTGTGCCCCCAATTTAAGTACTTGGCCCACATGCTTCTAAGGTGCATTGCCTCAAGGAAGGGAGGCTTTGATGAGTTATCTGAGCAGATGCAGAACGCATATGTTGCGTTGGTGCTGAACCACCAGTTCAGCTTCTCTCAAATGATCATCACTTATTTAGTGAAGAATATAGAGGCTAAGGGCAAGGAGAGCTTCTGCATGTACCCTCGCTTCATGCAGATGATCATTGACCAGAAGCTCCCGATACTGCCCAAGGAGAAGGAGGACGCCGTGGTACTTGAGGTGATGGATGATACCACCTTAGGCAGGATAAAGGTGTACAGGGGGAAGCAGGTGAAACCCCCTGTCAGATGACTGTTTGGGCATCTGGCCCGTGAAGATTATGTGGTGCCAGCAAAAAGGAAGTGGCGCCACGAGGACAGTGACTCGGATGTAGAGCATATTGCTCTACCCTCCGATGACTCCGATGATGATGGTGAAGATGGTGGAGATACGGGTCCAGAGACCACTACTACAGCTGCTAATGTTATGTCTCCACCATCCCACGTGAGGGTTTGGAGACGGCTGGATTCCATCAGGGCTTTATGCCTGATGAGGAAGAAGTATCAGATGAAGAGCCTCTCACCCGAAGAGTGGGTAGCAAGGTCGTCGCTACTGAGCACGGCATGAGGGTGGTTAGTGGACGCCCGGGAGGGTCTGGGGTTTCTACAGCTGACCCATCATACACCCCAGAAACTCCCAGCAGCCAAGGGGGAGCATCCGGATCTAAAGGATCCAGACTCAAGAGGATGGCTCAGCCCCACGGGAAGAAGCCCAAACGCCGAAGGCTGACACTACTCACCACCACCATACCCATATCCACTACCTCAACCACCTAAACTACCACAACCACCACTACACCTATTCCACCACCTGTCACGACCATACATCCCACCACCACCATACAACCCACCACTACCATACATCCCACTTCACAACCCACTCACATTCCACCACCAATATTCACCACCACCACAGCTACCACCACGAGCCATCGAGCCGGTCCATCCTCCTTCTCAACAGGTTCATCCCTCCTTCCTATTGGAGTGGAGGAACAGCTAGCAGCTCTGAACAGAATGGTACTGAAGCTGCTAGCTGCGGATGAAGAGAAGGCTGCGAGGCTACTTCAGCTTGTGGAGCAAAATGCTTCTCAAGCTCAGCTTATTTCTCAGCAAGCTGAGCAGATCTCCCAACTCCAGGAGCACAAAGTCCTGTCTACGCAGAAGATTGAGGAGTTAAAGTCTGCTAACAAGAAGATTCTACTGAAGTTGAAGGGGTCACAAGCTGATCCTTTGAAGATAAAGGAAGGAGATGGTGATGATGGTGATGATGGTGATGATGATGATGATGAGGATGATGATGACGAGGATGATGATGAAGATGCTGATGAGGAGGGTGATGAAGATTCATATGACAAAGACAGTGATGAAGATGAAGGAGACGCATCTGCATCTGCCCCTGGTCAAGAGCAGCGAACTAAGAGAAGACAAGACCAGGGAGCATCAGCTGCTACCCCACCGACCTCCCCATCTGCAGAAGACCCAGCCAGGATCCAGGACAAAAGTATCGATTAGATGTTTTATTCTTAAACTTTTGTACTTGATTCTTCTTTTGATGTATATGAAACTCATGTAAATATTTAATGATTAATGTTTATTTAACTTGAGTTTATACTAATGATTGCTATTCTACATGTTGATATTAAACAGATAAGGGATTTCAGCAAGATGAGCATAATGTTGCTCCCCTCCAACAGATCAAGTCTCAACTCACAATGATTCTTGATCTGCAGGGGATCGTCAGAAGGTCAGTGAGTTATACTCCTGAAGAAGGTGAAATAATTCACGACCTTACTGATGAGCAGCTTGCTGAAATATTTCGTCTAAATCCTGATGAAATTGTTAAGGATGCTCCAACCTTTGATGATGCTGATGATGACGAGCTCAATGACGTTATAGAAATAGAAATTGAAGACATCACAGATCAGCATTACCCAGAATACACTGACCGAGAGGGAAATGTGTTTCCGGATTTGGTAAACACTCTCGTTAGTGACATTCTGGGTAAACTCGGTGAAAAGGAGAAAGGAGCAGAAGCCTCAACAAGCCAAGCCCAAGCCTCAGACGCTGATGTTGATATTCGAAAGGTTGAATGGGCGGCTTGCTTGGCCGAGGTCCGAGCCCAACGTGCTACAACAACTTAGAGTACCTACACCAAGCTATACAAAGTCAAGAAGAACATGAAAATGTCAGGGAAGATTATTGCTTGGGCTCATTTTGATGACCTTGGCGTGTATGCGGTGAAAAGGGAGAGGGGAATCGAGTACTTCAGATTCCTCATGATCTGAAGACTCTCCCTGGTATTGAGCTCAACCAGCTGGCGCGCCTGAAGCTATTATACGCTGATCCGAAGAAAATGTCAGTCTGGTTTAAGGCTGCCCTGAAAAGGGAGTACAGGACTAGATGGGTCAACTTCAGACCACAGCAGGCCACACGTTACATCAGAAGGTCTGAAGTGAGTCCCATTACTGGTTAACCGAAGATAGTCCTGAAGTGGCGACCTCCGCGCACAATGTCCCGAATTCCACTGAGGAAGATGCCACAGGACTTTACCCCATACTTTAAGTGGTGGTACTATGACTGGCGCTCAGGAGAGCAGTCATTGTTTTGGATAGGGAAGGAAAAATGGACACAATAAGGGTGTTTGACCCCATGTGGCTTATCAACTTGTCAGCGTCAGATGTTTATACGCTATACAAGTGGCCACTGTTTTTCGACACGCAGGATATAGTGCAAGCACTACAGTTTCAGCATATCATACGTCTATGCTTTGCACTGAATATCCATGCCGGGGTTTCAAAAGAAGAACTAGTGAAGAGGTTTGAAGAGTTCAAGAAGGAAGTCTAAGTTTAGATAGATCTAGGTCCAAGGGGGAGTTTGTTGGTACACATGTCCCTAGGTCTAGTCTAATGATCTTAAATGTAATAGACTTTCATCTTGTAACACATATGTAATGTTGAATCAATGTAATGAAAAACTCTTCAGTGAATGTTCGATTGATTGTTTAATGTTATATCTATTTACATTATTTATTGTTACACGCATATATGACAATGTTATATAGGTTTACAGTTGTTAGACATAGTTCTGAACCATTAAAGGTTCAATAATGTGTTTAACTAAGTATCCTGATTCAGTCGCACGATTGGACCATGCGAATGGGCCAATCGCACGACTGAACCAAGTGATTGAGTCAATCGCACGGTTGAGTCATAAGACTGACTTAGTCGTACGAATGAATCAATCGTATGACTCAGTTGCATGACTGAGCCAGTCGCTTGGCTCAGTCGTACGAATGGGAGCTGTAACCTATAAATACCACTTAATTCGTGGAAAAATGCAACACTTCGAATATTACAAACCCTAGCAGTTCCTGTTCGTTAAGAGAGTCCCTTCCAACTTCATAGAACATTTCTGATCGATTCTAATCAATTCTTTACGTATTCTTATCGTTAGTTTTGATCGGATTAACGTTCTCCCTGATTGGATCGCTAATCAAATAGGATTCCGCACTATTTGATCTGGTTTCACGTTTGAATCAGTTAGTACTCCGTCATACACGGTCCTAACACTCTTTCCTCCTCCTCAATCTCCTCAGGGGTTAGAACCCTTTTCCCTTTGTCACCCACAGACCTTTGTGACACAGGGTGGAGAGAGCTTTGGCCTTCATTGCTTGGTGTAGCATCCAAGCTCTGGCCAGAGAGAGACTGTGATACACCTTCACCAACAGGTGTTTCACTGAGGGGTAGAGTTGCTGAAGTAGTTGTTATGGTGACAGGTGTTTCAATTTCTGTCACTTTATTAGTTGACTGTAAGACAGGACTTTCAGGCTCTATCACTGGGCCTTCAGTCAAGGTTTTCCCTTTGAAGCTAATCTCAGGGTCTGCCTCAACATCCAGTTGACCAATGACATTACCTGATTTCCTTGGTCTATCTTCTTCAGCTTCTTGCCTTGATACACCCTCCTTAAAGAGACTTTGAAACAAGCAGTCTAGGATGTTCACATCAATGTGAACTTGAGGAGGTTGCTGAGTAGGTACAGTTACAAGAGAGGATGGTAAGTCCTCAATGTACATACTCCTTGAAGAACTCCCAGGTTCTATGATTGTAGTGACTTTCTCCCCCTTTTTGGTAGCATCACCTTCTTGTATAGGTGAGCTAGGAGTTAGGTCAGCCACATCCTTAGGTTCTTGTGTTCCTGGTTGAGCTCTTCTTAAAGGTCTCCCAGCTAGTTTTTCCTTAAGATAAGATATCTCAAGTTGCTGATCATTGACCCTATTATGTAAGGTAGTCACTTGAAATTCAAGATGACTAACCTTTGAGACTAAGTAAGTGCATGTTTGTGTCAGTTGTTGCACTTTTAGTCTCAGATTCCCCTCATCTTCATCAGAAGAATCATGGGGGGTGAGAGAATTGGACCTAAATCCTCACTCTCATCACCAGCTTGGGGTTCTTGGCTGCTGGATTTCCTCTGCGGATTGACAGCCTCAGATGAAGTGTCAATGGGCTGAGTTGCCATGGTTGAGGTCTTAATGATGTAATCACTTGCAGAAGTGAGAGCCTCTTCCATATGGATCCCCTGAACAAGTTCAGAAGGACCCACCTCAGCAATGGGTGACTGATGTGGGGTAGACATAGGAAATTCAGAGACACTCTTCTCTCTTTGAGTAGGTGAGGGATAGAGAGATTCATGGTGCTCACTGAAGCCTAAGTCCTCATCAGTATAGAATTCAAGGTTGGGAATTTGGGAATTTAAGTCCAACGGCTGGGGATGGTAACTGTCTCCTGAAGGTTGTTCCCTTGAGTGTTGAGACTCAGAGTGAAGGCTTAAGGCATTTGGGCATATGAGCTCATCAGGATGATCATGAGGAACATCAACACTGATTCTTGAAGAGATGGGAGTGGTTTGCTCCTTAGGAGAAGTGGGAGCTCTAGTATCCACTTCTTCCTGTATGGATGAGTATATGGGGGCCTGCACAGACTCAATAGCTTGAGCAAGGGTTCGTTTGGATTTTCTTTGATAGGTGAGGATGATTTGAGGCTGTTTTGGTGGTTGAGATGTAGAAGGTGTGGGTTTAACACTAGCTTGTTTTGCTAGGTTGTCACCTTGAGCAATGAGCTCTAACATTTTAGGGACCAGGACAGTTTCTACCCCTGAGAAACCTACAGTGGCTTCTTCATAATCTTAAAGATGCCTGGCTTCATCTGTCCCAATTTAAGAATATTATTTGTTTCTCTCAACTGTGATCCAAGTTCACAGTTGAGAATTTGTTGAACATATCTAGGAAATATATAGTATTCTAAAGAGTCCAAGTTAGCTAGCAAGTTTGTATAAACAAATTGTGAGTACCTGAACTTGACCCCTTATACCATTCCATGAACTATAAATGAGAGATCCTCAGGAATCTGGTCCCACCCACCATCCTTGTTGGACAAGCTGTGAATCACAACATGGAGTAGGTATTTCCACTGAGATGAGACCTTACCTTTCTTGAAGGTCTTTATAGAGAAATCTCCCTCATAGCCCATCTGCTCAAAGGAATAGTTGACAGCTTCCTTTGGGAAAGTCAGTTCACCTTCTTCATCATCCAGCTAAAGATGGGTGTTAATGATGGCTGGAGTGATAAAGACTGTCCTCCCCTGCACTACGGCAGACAGTGCCTTCTCCCCATCCATAATAACCTCTTAACATGTCCTCCAAAAGTCAAGCAGGTGATCCTCATGAAGAATAGGATCAATGGTGAGTGAGGTGTAGTAGTTGGATAGAGTAAGAAAACGGCAAACCTCTGAGAAACTATCATCTTTCTCAGAGTGCAACAAGGCAACTTGATTGTGCTGCCTATGGAGTTGCATGGAGAAATTTTGATTGTTTCTGTTTGGAATGTTGGCCATTTTTGAAAAGCTTAATGATGAAGAAAGGTGAAGAACAAGAGTGATTTCAGAGAGATTAGGTTTGAGGTATGGGTGAATTTTGGAGCAGGTAGAGGAAATAGGTGTAACCGTTGGATATTTGTATGAATTTGGATTTGAGATAAAGTTAATAAAAAAGGATAAATTTTGAAATCTATTGTGTTGGTCCCACATCTGAAAAGTAGTTTGTTTTTTTGCCCAAAAGGTAGTTTTCTTGGAATTCTAAAAAAATCTTCCGAAGATAATTTAACTTTGGAAGTTTTGACCAAAAAAAAATCTTCCGAAGGTTATTTCGCTTCGGAAGTTTTGACTAGAAAGCTTCCAAAGGCAAATTTTGCCTCCAAAAATATTTCAAAGATTTTGAAGAATTTTGCTTTAAATCTTCTGAAAGATAAGACATCTTGCAAAGGATAAAAAAATGTAAAATTCTAAAAAATCTAAGGAATATCCTAAAAGAATTTTCTTCCAAAGAGAAACTGGGGTTTATTAAAGTGATAGAATAGACAACATAGAACACACATAGTTTTAAAAATAATATGATTACGTTTTTAAGAAAAGCTACTCAAAGTTGATCATCCCAATAGTTGATATACGATATTTAAATCTCTGTTCATCAAAAGCTTTTGTGAATAGATCAGCATATTGTTCATCTGTATGAACTTTGATTAGTTTGATTAATCCCTTTTCAAAATTATCTCTAATCAGATGATACCTGATGTTGATGTGCTTAGTTCTTGAGTGCCGCACTGGATTTTCTATGATTGAGATAGCACTGTTGTTGTCTATGTGAATGGGAGTCTCTTTTAAGTTGAATCCATAGTCTAGCATCTGATTTTGAATCCGAAGTATTTGAGCACAGCAGCTTGAAGCAGCAATGTATTCAGCCTCAGCAATTGATGCAGATACATAGGATTGTTTCTTGCATTGTCAAGAGACTATCCTTCCACCAAGAAATTGACATCCCCCTGATGTAGACTTTGCAGTCATATTGCATCCACCATAATCACTATCTGTATATGCATACAGATTGAAGTCAGAATTTTTAGGATACCAAAGGCCAAGAGATGGGGCTCCCTTAAGGTATCTTAAAATTCTTTTGATAGTGATTAGATGTGACATCTTGGGGTTGGCCTGATATCTTGCACAGATGCAAGTGGCAAACATAATATCTGGCCTGCTAGCAGTAAGATACATAAGAGACCCAATCATAGCCCTGTAGAGATGTTCATCAACACACTCCTCCTCAAGATCAGGTCCAAGGGAGTGGTTTCTTGCTATGGGTGTCTTAGCAACCTTACATTCAGTCATGTTGAACCTTTTAAGTATGTCTTGCACATACTTTGACTGATTTATAAAGATACCATTGTCAACTTGCTTCACTTGAATCCCTAGAAAGAAATTGAGTTCCCCCATGGCACTCATTTCAAATCTATCCTTCATCAGCTTCTCAAAGTCTTTGCAGAGCTTTGGATTAGTTGACCCAAAGATGATATCATATATATATACTTGAACTAGCATTATGTCATTTCTTGTTCCTTTGATGAAGAGAGTTCCATCAATAGTACCTCTTTTGAACCCATGTTGAAAGAGATACTGAGATCCTACTGAGATAGAGTCTCATACCACTTTCTTGGTGGCTGATGTAGCCCATAGAGCGCTTTGTCAAACTTGCAGACATAATCAGGATGATCAGGATCTGCAAAACCAGGTGGTTGTTTGACATACACCTCTTCATCAATCACTCCATAAAGAAAAGCACACTTGACATCAAGTTGATAGACCTTAAAGTTCTTGGATGTAGCAAAAGCTAGGAATATCCTAACAGCTTCAAGTCTTGCTACGGGAGCAAAGACATCAGTGTAGTCAATCCCTTCTTCTTGAGTATAACCTTGAACAACTAGTCTAGCCTTGTTCTTGATGACAAGTCCTCTATCATCCTTCTTATTCCTAAAAACCCATTTTGTACCTATGGTAGTCTTCCCATGAGGAATAGGATATAGATTCCAAACCTTTTGTCTCTTGAATTGAAGCAACTCCTCTTTCATAGCTTCAATCCAACTTCTATCCTTTAGAGCTTCATCAATCTTCTTTGGCTCTATTTGGGATAATAAACAAGAGTGAAGACAGATATTGGCATTATGAGACTATCCTCTTGTTCTTACACCCGTACCAACATCTCCAATGATGTTTGTAGAGGGGTGAGACTTATGGATCCTTAGTTGAGGAATCACAGCAAGTTGTTTAGACAGATTCAAATTGGAGAAATTCTGATCTGGCAAGGAGAATTCACCCTCTACAGCAGCACACCTATCAAGATTAACTTGATCCAATAAGTGTGTGACATCATTGAGATTTTCTTCAATGGGATGGTTCTCAGCATCAAGGAATTCTTGATCACTGTCACCACCACTATGTTCTCCAACATTTGAAGTTCCTACATTTAAGTTTTGTGCCTTAAAACTAGAAGATGAAGGCAACTCAGATGTATCAGCAGGATTTGTCATTAATGTGCTGGTAGAAGCTTCATTTGCAGGATTAGTTACCACTGGAGCTGGAGATATGTTGCTTGAAGATCTTCTCAGCTCAATTCTTGGATCAGGATCACCTGTAGGTAATATATCTGTGGATCCTAAAACATGCTCACAAGATTTGTTAAAACAGTTGGTAACTAAAACAAGATCAAACAGCCAATCCGGACCAGAACCTTTCACACTGGGAGTGTGTTCATTGAAAGTCACATTGGCTGATGTCACACCCTCAATTTCCACGAACGGGGTTTTACCGTCAGGCGTGTGACATAATCAGGATCTCAGATAAGCATCAGTTACACCAAACGACTCGATAATTACAAATAATATAGGTTACTTAATTTTAATGAAACAAACCAAATATATTTAAGTATTGCGGAAGCAAAAACAGGAAAACATTTAACAACGATTTTGGAACACGCAAACACGCGTCCAATCCAATTTATGTAAAGTACATGAAATTAAATCTTGAAAACAGTTTGGGATGAACCCGGAATTACATGCAGTGGATGTTGTGCTCCTAAACGTGCCACATCAATGTCCTGAGAGAAAACATGCAAAAGTCAGTACAAGACTGGTGAGTTCACAGGTTTATCAGAAAACAGTAAGTATTAGTAATGAAATTCCCGGATTTTGTAATCAAAGCATATAATGGGTAGCTAGTCCATAATGATCACTATGTGTACGAAGTCGCGACCGAGCTGACATGTAATCAAATAATAAAGTAGTCCCGGCTGTGGATTCCCCACCACAACACTATAAAACAGGATAACCGTTCACCCGTTTGATCAGCTAGCGCGACTAGCCCGGGCAGGGTATGTCAATCCCAGTAGATCTACTAACAATCACCTCGCTACTTGCGTATTAACGGTCAGAAGGGCAAAGTATACAAACATAGTATCATGTATATGCAGTATCACAAAAACCCAATGTAATGTAACGTTAATGAAAACCGCATGTTTCTCTCCCCGAAAAAGAGTATAAAGTAAAAGTGGGGCTGTAAACTCACATGGCAAATAAGTATATGGATGATGATTATAAACGTTCCAACGCAATCCCTCACGAGGTACCTAAGAATATATATTTGTTTAAGTCTACAAGGTTTAAGTTTATCGAATTGACGAGGATTAGGGTTTTAAGTAGAATTTGGGTGTTTATAAATAAGTTTAATTATCAAAATCATATATACAATGAATGAAATACTTAATTAATCCTTTTATGACAATTTACGAAGTTATAAGAAATTAAATTTTATAATGATTAATTATAAAATGTAAATAAATTTTATAATTGACGTAATTAAAAGATAACGTAATGATTAATAATAATCTAGTGATTTCAACTATTTAAAGTTTATTTTTATAAAAATAAACTAATTATAACATTTCTTAATCAAATTTTATATAAAAATTATTAAGGTTTTTAAAGGAATAATTTTACAGAAAATCATTAAATAACTTTTAAAATAAACAAAGTTTATAAAATTAATTTTTATAATTTTTAAAAATTTTTCTGTATTTTTAAAAGGCTGAAAAAGCCTCAAAAAAATAAATGAGGTTGCCCGGGGTTGAACCCGGGACCTCTCGGATTGCAAACGAGTGTGGAACCGGTGAGCTATGGCATACAGCCGTGAGAGTTCTCGGTTCCATATTCTTTTAAACACGATTTCACTTGAACCCCCAAATCAAAGGAACCCTAGAATGTTGGATCGATCAAATTGAAGATCGAAATGAATATGTAAACGTTTGGAATCATAGGGCTTTGATTCCCTATGAGAAATCGAGCATGTAGTAGTGTTTACTTACCAAAATTGAAGACGAATTGGTGATGGACCATTGAAGAATAGTCGCGACAGAGGTGGGTGTTCAAATGTGCTGTTCGTGCGTGTTTTATACTAATTTAAGTTCAGTGGAAGATTTGAAACGACATAATGATTGTGAATATGCGATTTCTTTTGATTATTATTATTGTTTAGTGCATTTTGTGACCTGTAAAGCGGCCGACAATCGGGTGGATGGGTTTGGTAGTAGATCGCACCCAATTTCAAATTGAAGCGGGGTATTGGTTCGATTCTTGTTCTAGAAGCGTTCGGGACCGGTTTTTAAATTTAAAACGGCTTAAAATGGCCGTGCAAGGTGGCCGGAGCCGCTGGCCGGCGGCGATGAGGATGACGGGAGAGGGGCGGCGGTTTGGGTAATTTAAAATAATTACAGCTTTGGTCCATGTGGTTTGAGTTGTATTATTTTATGCTTGAAATTTTCAAAACAAGTTTTTAAAGTTTACATTTTCAACCCTAAAGTTAATAGGGTTAAGTTTTTATATTAATATTATTATTTTTATTATATTATTATTATTATTATTATTATTATTATTATTATTATTATTATTATTATTATAATATTATTATTATTATTATTATGATTATGATTACGGTAATTATTGGGATTAACATCGACGGATTTATATTTAATTGTTACAAAATTAATTTTTTTAAACGAAAATACGCGATGTTACAGTCTCCCCTGCTTTAGGAAACTTCGTCCCGAAATTTTAATCACGAGGAGGCTGAAACGAAAAGATGAGGATACTGGGATTTCATTTGATCCTCACGTTCTCAGGTGAACTTTGGGTCACGTTTAGATTCCCAGCGGACTTTGACACTGGGTATCCGGCTACGCTTGAGTGTTTTGACTTCTCGATCTATAATTTCCATAGGTTTCTCAATAAAGTGCGTTGATTCATCAATCTGGACTTCGTCGAGCGGAATGTGGAGATTTTCATTGGTGAGGCATTTCTTAAGGTTTGAAACATGAAACATCGGATGCACAGTGCTGAGTTCTTGGGGTAGTTCAAGCTTGTAGGCCACTTTCCCAATTCGCTCGAGCACTTTGAATGGACCCACGTAACGAGGTGCTAACTTCCCTTTCTTTTCAAAGCGAATCACTCCCTTCCAAGGTGATACCTTAAGAAGTACGAGATCACCGACATTGTATTCCATGGGCTTACGTCTTTTATCAGCATAATGCTTTTGACGATTTCTAACAGCGATCAAGTTATCACGGATCTTAGTAATCTGTGATCCACCAACTTCAGACCAACAGATGGGAGATCGACACTTTCGATCATACAAGGCCTCAAATGGTGCCATCTGGATGCTGGTGTGGTAACTGTTATTGTAAGAGAATTTGATCAACGGAAGATGAGAATCCCACGATCCACTGAAATCAATGACACAAGCCCGAAGCATATCCTCGAGGGTTTGTATCATTCTTTCAGTATGACCGTCGGTTTGCGGGTGATAGGTTATGCTAAGATTCAGTTAAGTTCCGAGAGCTGATTGGATACTTTTCCAGAGACGAGAGATGAAGCAACCATCGCGATCAGAGATAATATCTAAAGGTACACCATGCCGACTGACTATTTCATTGATGTAAATAGGAGCCAATTTCTTGACTCGGTACTCCTCACGAATTGGTATGAAATGAGCTGACTTTAATCGATCAACGATAATCCATATACTATCGTGACCACTAGTGATACGAGGCAGCTTGGTGAATGAAAAGTTAAACAGGAGATTCACGGGAACACGGAGGTTAGGTTTTGTCATATGTGAAGGTAAGACACTTGGACACATACCAAGTTACGTCTTTTCCTTTATGCCAAATCCATGTCTACAAGTTACGAAGGTTTATGAATGTGACACCCCCGCAGGAAGGTGTACGAGAGCCGCAACGTGATATTGTCCACTTTAGCCACAGCCTCACGGATTTAAAACGCGTCACTTTGGGTGAGATGAGTAATAGCCGTATTTTCAGGCATGTGTCCATCACCACCCACCGAAGTGTACATCAGAGTCGCACATCGGTTGGGCAGGTGAACGAAGGTCTCTTTATAAGGGGCTGGATACCTTCCCCATCGTGACGTGTTTAAATCCCCCATTTGTTTTTAAACAAGGTAACCCAGTTTCCCCCAAATTCATATAAACCCTAGATTGATCTCGATTCAATTGAACATCAAATCGATGTTAATAACCCAATAATGTTTCACACACTTTTGGGTGAAACATGTTACCTTATAAACGTTACACTTGTAAATACGTTTGAATCTTGTAAACTTATGGCAATTTACTTGTGTGTTGTGGTTAGTTGAATCTTGTAGCTACCATGTAATGTCGAATACATGTACAATCATTAACTATTGCTAGCCTGGCGACGTCATAGATCTATGGGCCTGACAAGCCTGCTTGGTTGATCCAAGTACACTTAGCTAATCGTATATACTTATAACTTGGTTGATCCAAGTACACGTTTGAAACTTGTAAAACTTTGTCAACGTTTGATTGTGCATTCTGTCGTACATCCCTAGTTACTTTGTTCTCTAACTTGCAACATGAATTGCCATCTTTTATATACTTATGTATTCGAAACTATAGAATGCTCACCAACATTTTTATGTTGACCTTTTATTTTTAACATGTTTCAGGCAATAACGTTATGTGGCTGTGAACAATCGTAACTCTCACACTTCGACGATTCCGCCGTCAAGGTTGGGGTGTGACAATGAACCTTTATATCCACATCGCAATGAGGATAATAACGAGTCTTGTTCAAATCCAAGATAGAATTTTAATGATTTTCAAGGTTAAGGATTCAAAAGAGATTCAAGAAGTGATGCGAATAATAGGAAAGGTATTTGTAAACATGTTTTGCAAGGTAGCAATATCTAAGTAAGTTTACATACACAGTTCAACAAACCATAAGCATAGCTGAGAACATTTGTATGACTAGAAAGTCATGAACATAAGTTGATAATATCTTCAGCAGAGAGATTGTTTAGGAAGGCTACCATCGCACAATCACATTTTGATGATAACTCAAAATGAAAGTTGATAGATAAGGAATAAATGATTCCATATAGCTAGGTCAAAACATAAGGATAAAGGGAGAGAAATCGATTTAAGAATTTAAGTGCTCCAAGCTTGGAATCAAAATCAACCTAATACGATCGGGTCTCCTTTCAGGTTCCGAGATCATGCTTTGGCTTGATAGGTCGAATCACCAACATTGATTCACCCTTCAAGTTACTTCATGTTTTTCGTCACTTGATTACAACCATGGTAAGTTGAAGATCAAGAATTGAGATTAGTCATCAAGGTATGGAATTCATGCCTATCTTGATAATAACAAGAAAACAATCGAAGGTTGACATTTGTCACCAAAATACGGGTTTCAATCCTATTTTGGTGAGATCATGTCATTTGTGAAATGTAAGTTCTAATGAGAATAATTAAAGTCAATCCTCAAGATAAGAAAGTCACCCTAATCCAGAGGATGAAATTTCACAAAACAAACAATTGGAAACCATTTATCGAAATAGAGATTCATCAAAGTAAGGGAATCTCCCCTGCTTTGATGAGATAGAATTATTTAGGAGATACGAGTGTTCTTAGTCATAGGTTGACTTGCAAACTCTTGCATCTTCCATAGTGCAAGCAGTACGAAGTTTGACTTAACGACGAAAGGAAATTAATATCAATTAGGAATTTGGAAAATTTCAAGTTACATCAGTGTAACAAAGGAAAAATCATGCTTACAAGATTAAGATCAAAGTTCGAGATAGCAGAATTTGTTATGATGGCGTTCAAATCTTGAATTTAAGACGAAATCAAGGACAACAATGATTCGACATCACAATGAGATGTGAACATTCGATTCACAATTGAAGGGAATACATGGACTTCTCAGGATAGTACCTCAACGACAAGGCAAAAATAATAATATATGTTTCATTATCATAAATCCTAAGGCCTCAAGCATGTTCAAATACCAAAGTAACACCCCAAATAAGCAAATACACATAGTCTAGACGGGTCTAAACATAAAGCACGAAGTAACTAGAGATGACTTTTTCCAGTCGTTATTTCTCCATCAGTGCCCGCGTGACGTCAGTCCTGGTCGTCATCACTGCTGGAGGAACTAGAGAGACTCGGGGGTAGGTTGGGATAGTTGCCCCATAAATTGGTCATGTCGGCGGCGGCCAATCCTAATCCGGTTCGCCGGGAACCCTCTAATTCGAGGCGTCCGTCTCACGGCTCCTCCGTTGTTCACTTGTTGGGTCTTGCCTCGGGGGCGTACCTTGCAATAGCATGTGCAATAGTAGGCGTAACATGAGTGAGCGAATCAAGATCAGCTGGTGTGACGGGGTCTGTAGATGCTATGGGAACTACAGGTGCAGCAGGGTTAGGTTCCACAGGATTAATCGGTGCAGTGGCGACAACAGGTAGAGCGAGCACAACAGGGTCTATGGGTTCTTTCTCTTCAAACGAGTCTGGTGCATCAAGCATCACCTTCTCAGTGTTAGATTTTGTATTAGAAGATGTTTCACTAGATATGCTAAGAGAATCTTTTTAGGCTTCGATTCGTTTTCAGAAGAGGTGAAACGAGCTATAGAAGTAACAGAAGGGCTGATAGAAGACATCCTGAAATATCATTAAGATATTTTATGAGATTTGGGTAATATGAGCTATACAGCATGAAAACGACAATCGGGAATTTGGCATAATAACAATGAGATGTTCCGAGTGTAATCGTTTGATTCGTAAATCAAAGCGAGTACGTTGAGTAATCAAAGTATTAAGTCAACCACAACTTTGTTGAAGATATGCATTCCTATAAGCAGATACTCATCCCGAGGGTTCCCAAGTAAGGTAAACGGATCCATCGGTTGATTTGGATTTATATGAGTACCTTGCCTAGACAGAACACCTCGAGATACAGGCATCCCACTCTTCCAGCATTGCATGTATTCGGTGGTGAGGCACAGACTTTGATGAGATTTTGAAAACCACGAATAACGATTCAAAGCTCATTTTGATAACCATTTGATTTAGGCACACAATGCCTTAAAATATGATTTAAGATTTGTGTGTGTATTGATAAGATTCAAGGTATAAGAGGAATCACATAAGAAATATAATCACATAATCAAGTTCCAATAACCCATGCTTCGGTCCATCTAGATCATCACGTAGCCCAGTTTAAGCATATTCTTAGTATACCGGTGATGCTTATATATAGGGTTCCCCGCAGCGTTCCCACCACATCCACGATATACCTTGAATGACGCTTAAACCAGTTACACGACATCCTAATTTTCCTTAGCATCATTCCAAAGAGAAACGCAATGTATGTGTAGAGAGTATCATCACTCCTCTACATTTCCTGTAATCCACTTTCATTCTAAGCATTCAATAAGTTCCTTAGTTACTGAAATGCTAAGTGGAGGAATGTTTCACGAAAGATAGAATCAATGTAAGGCCCCGTTCCCGGGCACCTCACAGCTGGCCTATCATCGCACATAAAACATACATTTACATTAACTTATTAAAAACCATGCAGTGGAAACATTAAATTTTTACTTTCAATTTAATATAAATGCTTTTGCCAGTTATTACAACGCACGTCAATTACAAAATATCTATTGTTGTATTACATCACAAAAGCATCTAACAAAAGAATGCCATCCCAAAAGAACTGAGTAGCCGCCTCGCGCCATCCTCAGCAACACTACCTGTCAACTGGAAGTACATAAAAAGTCAGTGTTGCTGAGTGAGTTCTAGTTTTGTAATAAAACATACTTTTCATTCGTTAAACCTTTCTTTACTTGTATGCGATCACACAAGTACGTACACACAGATAATATTATTATTATCTTCGTCGTTCATTCATTAACTTTCGTTCGTGTGTCGTTCACCATTAACATTCATATTCTTTCATATTCTTTCATTCATTCGTACGTATCTTACTTTCATTCATTCATTCATTACATACGTTCGTACGTTCATTTCATTCATACATTCATTACATACGTACTTTCGATGACATGTACAATACCCCGAACGTTGTGCACTAATGCTGGTGCTGGACCTGTGGTAATTACTCACGATCATTGTGCACGTATGCTGATCCAGTCACCTAGGGTAGGTACATGCACCACTTATCTTTCTTCGTTCATTTTGGATCAATACCATGTGCTATACCCCGAATGTTGTGCTCTAATGCTGGTGCTGGACCTGTGGTAATTAATCACGATCATTGTGCACGTATGCTGATCCAGTCACCTTGGGTATGCAGCAAGGATCCCATACATATGGTCAGTCACAAAGACTGGACCTGAGTGTGCATCCTTCGGGGTAGCTAACCCGCACACCGTTGAGCTAACACTGCCAGGGGTGTGCACCTCCATACATTTGCTTGCAAGCCTTTACTTATTCATTTACATTCCATTTTTCTTCATCATTAATATTTTTCTTATTAATGATTGTACTCCTCGTTAAATTTTAAACATTCTTTGTCATATTCTTTTTATACTTAACAATACAATAATAATATTGTTAACAATAACAAAAACTGATATCAGTAACAATTAACAAGGGTCAATCATTAATCATCATTGCATGCATAAAACATCATCATTTATAAGTCCTTAGTCAAATTCGGTCAACCCCTAAGGCACAAACTCCCAGAAACATTTCTGTAAAAATTCTAAGTGTTTGGGCGTAAGAGCCCTGTTCAGACTTTTCATCACTATGTAGGCTCACCAGCCTACACTTAGAAACTTTTTCACTTTAGGCGTATGAGCTGTTCAGGCACATAAGCACTGTTGGGACATATCACCTTACACTTAGAAAATAGTTAGAAAATAGTTCCAGGCGCAAGAGCACTATTTAGGCTCATCACCCTATACTTAGTCATTATTTCAGGCATATGAGCACTGTCTAGGCTCATCACCCTATACTTAGTCATTATTTCAGGCATATGAGCAATGTTTAGGCTCATGACCCTATACTTAGTCATTATTTCAGGCATATGAGCACTGTTTAGGCTCATGACCCTATACTTAGTTATTATTTTAGGCATATGAGCACTGTTTAGGCTCATGACCCTATACTTAGTCATTATTTCAGGCATATGAGCACTGTTTAGACTCATCACCTTATACTTAACTTATTTTCAGACACATGAGCGCTGTTGAGACGCATCACCTTATACTTAACTTATTTTCAGACACATGAGCACTGTTGAGGCTCATCACCTTATACTTAACTTATTTTCAGACACATGAGCACTGTTGAGGCTCATCACCTTATACTTAACTTATTTTCAGACACATGAGCACTGTTGAGACTTATGAGTCTTAGGCGTATTAGCAACCTGTCTTACATGTTTTTAAGTCTATTCCAGTCCCAAACATCATAATGCCTTATTCTAAGCATATACACACTATACTAAGCAAGAACTTAACATGAACATTCGTAAACATCATCATAAATTCATGGGCACATACGGGTTCATACATTTATTCTTTAAAAACATTTTACATGTATTTCCAGCCCCAAAAACGTACAAAACATGTGAAAATACGGGGTCTAGAACTCACCTTTGCTGTTTCCAATCTTAACACTCTTCACCCGAGCTTCTTTAAACGATTCTAACACCTAGAAACCTTCTAAACACATATTTGAACACATAGAAACACACATAAGCATTTAACCGAGGCTAAGGTTAGCCAAGAACAACTCAAAAACACTAAACCTTACCTAAATCTCGAATTCTTCTTCTTGTTCTTCAAATATCCGAGAGTTTCTCTGCTTTCTCTCTCTAAAATCCGAATGCAAAGAAGTGTGTAGAGTGAAAATGGGCGGCCATGCCACCTTTTCACCAACTTTTACCAACCTTCCACCCTTTTTACACTTTTAACCCCTTATCTTTCGGTTGACATTCATTTCTCCCCTTTTTCCCTTTTTCTTTTATTCTTTTATCCGTCTTAATAAAATTTACGGGTGTTACAAGTCCACTCCCCTTATATAGGTTTCGTCCCCGAAACCTGTTATTCCTCAAACAGATGTGGGTAATGTTGTCTCATCTCCTCTTCAGTCTCCCACGTAGACTCGGATCCCTTCCTGTGCTTCCACTGTACACGCACTAGAGGAACCACTGTATTTCTTAGCTTCTTTTCTTTACGATCAATGATTGCCACTGGTTGCTCCACGTAGTTGAGCCGCTCATCCACCTCGATATCCTCCAGTGGTACAACCATATCTTCATCAGCTAAGCACTTCCTCAGATGAGATACATGGAATGTGGAATGAATTCCACTTAACTCCTCTGGCAATTCAAGTCGATAGGCTACCTCTCCTACTCGTGCGATAATTCGGAAAGGTCCTATGTATCTCGGGCTTAGCTTACCTCGTTTCCTGAATCGGATAATCCCTTTCCAAGGTGAGACCTTCAATATCACTCGGTCGCCAACCTTGAACTCTATTGGTCTCCGTCTTTTATCATCATACGACTTTTGTCTGTCTTTGGCCGCCTTCATGAAGGCTTTGATCTTTTCTAACTTTGCAGTCGTTGCTTCAACTACCTCGACACCTCCCAGTTCCTTCTGCCCAATGTCTCCCCAACATACGGGCGTCCTACATTTCCTACCATACAGCATCTCGTAGGGTGGCATACCAATGCTGGCATGATAGCTATTGTTGTACGAGAATTCTGCTAACAGCAAGTGATCATCCCAACTTCCTCCAAAATCGATCACGCATGCTCGAAGCATATCCTCGAGCGTCTGTATCATCCTTTCAGACTGACCGTCCGTCTGAGGATGATAGGCTGTACTAATGTGTAGCCTCGTCCCCATGGCATCATGGAATCTTTTCCAAAACTTTGATGTGAACCGGGTGTCACGATCTGACACGATAGACACCAGCACACCATGACGAGCTACGATTTCCTTGATGAACAAATCCGCCAATCTTTCGGACGAGTATGTTTCGCGGATCGGTAGGAAGTGAGCACTCTTCGTTAATCGGTCGACGATCACCCATATAGCATCATAACCTTTCGGGGTACGTGGTAACTTCGTGATGAAATCCATGGTGACGTGCTCCCACTTCCACACGGGTATATCCAACGGTTAGATCTTCCCGTAAGGTTTCTGGTGTTCTGCCTTTACTTGTAAACAAGTCAGGCACTTACTCACGTACTCCACCACGTCACGTTTCATGCCCGACCACCAATAATCCTTCTTCATATCATGATACATTTTGGTAGCACCGGGATGAATGGAGTATCGAGTCTTATGGGCCTCATCCATGATCTTTCCACGTAGATCCCCGTATCGAGGAATCCACATTCGTCCAAATCGGGTCTTAACACCAAGAGTGTTCTCGCCCAATTCTGTAACTAGACCTCTCATCCTTTCGGAGTTAAGATGATCTTCTTTCAAAGCCTCGTCTTGAAACCCTTAACCTGAGTCATCACATCAGATGTCATAATTAACTGATAAGCCTTTACCCGGATCGGCTCGGGCCTTTCTTTTCGACTAAGGGCGTCTGCCACCATGTTGGCTTTGCCCAGATGGTAATGGATTTCGCAGTCATAATCCTTTATGAGCTCCAACCATCGCCTTTGCCTCATGTTTAGATCTTTCTGCTCGAAGAAGTACTTCAAGCTTTTGTGGTCTGTGAAGATGGTGCACTTCGTCCCGTATAGATAGTGCCGCCAAATTTTCAACACGAAAAACACCGCAGCTAGTTCTAGATCATGCGTGGGATAGTTGACTTCGTGCGTCTTCAGTTGTCGAGATGCATAAGCTATTACCCTTCCGCGTTGCATCACTACGCAACCTAGCCCAGAATGAGATGCATCCGAATAGACCACTAAGTCTTCATTTCCCTCGGGCAATATCAAGACAGGAGCTTGAGTCAATCTCGTCTTCAACTCCTCAAAGGCATCCTCATGTTCTCAACCCCACACGAATTTCACGTCCTTACGAGTCAACTTGGTCAAAGGTGAGGCTATCTTGGAGAAGTCTTGAATAAATCTCCTGTAGTAGCCCGCCAATCCCAAGAAGCTACGAATCTCGGATGGCGTCTTTGGTGATTTCCATTACATCACAGCCTCAACCTTTGCCGGGTCCACCATGATTCCTTCTGCATTTACCACGTGGCCCAGAAATTACACCTCGCGTAGCAAGAAAGCACACTTGAAGAACTTAGCATACAGTTTCTCCCTTCTCAGAGTCTCCAACACTTCTTGAATGTGACCGGCGTGCTCTTCCCCGCTCCTTGAATAAATCAGGATATCATCGATGAACACAATCACCGATTTATCTAGCATTGGCCGGCACACTCTATTCATCAAATCCATAAAAGCAGCTGGCGTGTTGGTTAAACCAAAGGACATAACGAGAAACTCATAGTGTCCATAACGCGTACGAAAAGCTGTTTTAGGAATGTCCTGCTCCTTTACCTTCAATTGATGGTAGCCAGATCGAAGATCTATCCTTGAGAACCAACTGGCACCCTGGAGCTGATCGAACAAGTCGTCAATCCTCGGTAACGGATACCAATTCTTTACCGTTAGCTTGTTCAACTCATGGTAGTCGATACACATCCTCATGCTACCGTCCTTCTTTTTCACAAATAAGACTGGAGCACCCCAAGGAGAGATACTCGGCCTGATAAAACCCTTATCGAGCAACTCTTGCAGTTGCTCCATCAACTCCTTCATCTCCGTCGGAGCCAATCGATACGGTGCCTTAGCGACAGGTTGGGCACCGGGTATCAAATCGATCTGAAATTCAATTTCACGGTCAGGTGGCAATCCCGATAAGTCTTCCGGGAACACGTCTGGAAATTCACACACAACCGGAACATCGGATAGTTGTGGTGTTGGCGTTTCCACATCCTTTACATAACATAAGTTGGCGATGCACCCACGCCTCATACACTCGCCTGCCACCGCCATCGAAATCACCTTCGGAATCATCGTCACCCGATCGCCGTATATTGTCACCAGACTTTCGTCGAATGCTGTTAGTCTAATCATTTTCTTACGACACACGATATTCGCCTCATAGATTGTCAACCAATCCATCCCTAGCACTACATCAAATCCACCTAGTGGCATCACATGTAATCTAGCAGCAAACCTATGACCTTCTAACTCTATGGCACAGTCTTCTATCATCTCAATAACCCTAGTGGACTTACCAATAACGGTTTCTACTTCAAAGGGCTCATCAATGCATTTACTACTAACAGGCAATTTAGCACAGAATGTAGCAAAAAGAAACTCCTACTAGCACCAGAATCAAATAACACAGAAGCAAGAGTTTGATTTACTAGAAATGTACCTCACACAACATCGGGGTCCGTCCTAGCCTCCTCCCTGGTCATGGTGAAAGCTCTGGCACTCGCCTTCTGCCCTTCAGTTCCGGCCATCTTCTTTCCCCCGGAACTCTCAGCCCTCGGCTTCCTGTAATCCTTACTCATGTGGCCCACTTCACCGCAGTTGAAACACCTCGTGGCCTTATAGTCTCTAGCCATATGACCGGGTTTCCCACACTTGAAACAAACGTTTAGCCCCCATCTACATTCACCACCATGCTCCTTCCCACACTTGTCACATCTTTTGGGTCCCGAGCTTGATAACCCCACCCTACGGTCATCCCTCCTCATCTTCTTGTTATTCGGGGTAATTCCACCACGCCTGAACCGTTTCCCATTCCAATTCCGGTTAGCACCACCGGCTTTCCTTGCCTCCACCACCATCACTTCCCTCTCATCATAGAGCCTCCCAGCTAAGTCCACTGCCGACCTAAAGGTGCTCGGTCGGGCAGTAATCAAGTGCCTGCGGATATCAGTTGGTAGTCCCTAAATGTACCGGTTAATCTTTCGAGATACCGGTGTCACTTGATCTGGCACCAGCCTCGCCATCTTATTGAATTTGGTAGTGTACTGCTGGTGGGTCATGGTCCCTGCCTCGAATTGTAAGAACTCCCTCTCGACCTTATCGAGTTCTCTATGATGACAGAATTCCTCAATTATTAGCCTCTTCAATTCAGTCCATCGTATTTTCCCGATGGCTCTAGTACCCTCAGCTTGGACAATATTATCCCACCAACACAATGCCGAGTCGGCAAAAGGGTTAGTCGTAAACTTCACCTTTTGATCTTCGTGACACTCACTGATCTCTAGCACTGCCTCCATCTCCCTCACCCAGTGGTGAGCAGCAGCATCGCCATTACCATCAAAAGTCGGGGGCTTGCACCTCTGAAATGCCCCGTAACTGCATCCCTTGTTCGTCACCCCTACTACAACATCCTCTTCCTCATCAGATACTACTATCTCAGGATCCGGTCGTTCCTCTCCTCCCTTGCTTTCCTTCCCAGTCGACTCCTTCCTGTCCTCTTTCTCTTTTATTTCCTCGTTCCGCACAGCTCGAATAACATCGGTCACTACAGACGGCATAACTGCCTGCAGGATCTGATGTACCTCATCAGCAATCGCCTCCTGGCTGAGGCATTCAGGCTCGCATTCTCAGTTTCTTCATTCCGGTCATGAACCTCAGGGTTCTCATGGGTCATCTCAGCAGCTTTGGCACTGCTCCTGGTCACTCGCGGTCGACCTCTACCTCTAGAAGCTTTGGAAGGTTTCTTCCCAGCCATTTCCTAAGCACTATAAGATTCAAACACTAACACAGTCATTCAAGGTAATGGCTCAGTTTATGTCAAGTATAGTAAGTCCCTAATTACAATGGCCAGTTGTGATTAGCCACTTACTTTACTTTTCACACCCCAAGCATTTCCTATCCTGACTTCATCAGTATCTAAATCTACTATGATCACATAAGTCAAATAGCACACGCACATACTACCGGTTAACTTTTAAGAAAAGAACGACCTGATGGCACGCAACTACTTAGATGGCATTCTTCCCCTTTCCTGTCCCATTTTCAGTTTAAGTTTAGGTTTATTTTGAAAATTTACCCATTTCACTTAAACCTGGCTCTGATACCAACTTGTAAGGCCCCGTTCCTGGGCACCTCACAGCTGGCCTATCATCGCACATAAAACATACATTTACAATAACTTATTAAAAACCATGCAGCGGAAACATTAAATTTTTACTTTCAATTTAATATAAATGCTTTTGCCAGTTATTACAACGCACGTCAATTACAAAATATCTATTGTTGAATTACATCACAAAAACATCTAACAAAAGAAAGCCATCCCAAAAGAACTGAGTAGCCGCCTCGCGCCATCCTCAGCAACACTACCTGTCAACTGGAAATACATAAAAAGTCAGCGTTGCTGAGTGAGTTCTAGTTTTGTAATAAAACATACTTTTCATTCGTTAAACCTTTCTTTACTTGTATGCGATCACACAAGTACGTACACACAGATAATATTATTATTATCTTCGTCGTTCATTCATTAACTTTCGTTCGTGTGCCGTTCACCATTAACATTCATATTCTTTCATATTCTTTCTTTCATTCGTACGTATCTTACTTTCATTCATTCATTCATTACATACGTTCGTACGTTCATTTCATTCATACATTCATTACATACGTACTTTCGATGACATGTACAATACTCCGAACGTTGTGCACTAATGCTGGTGCTGGACCTGTGGTAATTACTCACGATCATTATGCACGTATGTTGTTCCAGTCACCTAGGGTAGGTACATGCACCACTTATCTTTCTTCTTTTATTTTGGATCAATACCATGTGCTATACCCCGAACGTTGTGCACTAATGTTGGTGCTTGACCTGTGTTAATTAATCACGATCATTGTGCACGTATGCTGATCCAGTCACCTGGGGTATGCAGCAAGGATCCCATACATATGGTCAGTCACAAAGACTGGACCCCGAGTGTGCATCCTTCGGGTAGCTAACCCGCACACCATTGACCTAACACCTGCCAGGGGTGTGCACCTCCATACATTTGCTTGCAAGCCTTTACTTATTCATTTACATTCCATTTTTCTTCATCATTAATATTTTTCTTATTAATGATTGTACTCCTCGTTAAATTTTAAACATTCTTTGTCATATTCTTTTATACTTAACAATATAATAATAATATTGTTAACAATAACAAAATACTGATATCAGTAACAATTAACAAGGGTCAATCATTAATCATCATTGCATGCATAAAACATCATCATTTATAAGTCCTTAGTCAACCTCGGTCAACCCCTAAGGCACAAACTCCCAGAAACATTTCTGTAAAAATTCGAAGTGTTTGGGCGTAAGAGCCCTGTTCAGACTTTTCATCACTATGTAGGCTCACCAGCCTACACTTAGAAACTTTTTCACTTTAGGCGTTTGAGCTGTTCAGGCACATAAGCACTGTTGGGACATATCACCTTACACTTAGAAAATAGTTCCAGGCGCAAGAGCACTATTTAGGCTCATCACCCTATACTTGGTCATTATTTCAGGCATATGAGCACTGTTTAGGCTCATCACCCTATACTTAGTCATTATTTCAGGCATATGAGCAATGTTTAGGCTCATGACCCTATACTTAGTCATTATTTCAGGCATATGAGCACTGTTTAGGCTCATGACCCTATACTTAGTCATTATTTCAGGCATATGAGCACTGTTTAGGCTCATGACCCTATACTTAGTCATTATTTCAGGCATATGAGCACTGTTTAGACTCATCACCTTATACTTAACTTATTTTCAGACACATGAGCACTGTTGAGACTCATCACCTTATACTTAACTTATTTTCAGACACATGAGCACTGTTGAGACTCATCACCTTATACTTAACTTATTTTCAGACACATGAGCACTGTTGAGACTCATCACCTTATACTTAACTTATTTTCAGACACATGATCACTGTTGAGACTCATGAGTCTTAGGTGTATTAGCAACCTGTCTTACATGTTTTTAAGTCTATTCCAGTCCCAAACATCATAATGCCTTATTCTAAGCATATACACACTATACTAAGCATGAACTTAACAAGAACATTCGTAAACATCATCATAAATTCATGGGCACATACGGGTTCATACATTTATTCTTTAAAAACATTTTACATGTATTTCCAGCCCCAAAAACGTACAAAACATGTGAAAATACAGGGTCTAGAACTCACCTTTGATTTTTCCAATCTTAACACTCTTCACCCGAGCTTCTTCAAACGATTCTAACACCTAGAAACCTTCTAAACACACATTTGAACACATAGAAACACACATAAGCATTTAACCGAGGCTAAGGTTAGCCAAGAACAACTCAAAAACACTAACCTTACCTAAATCTCGAATTCTTCTTCTTGTTCTTCAAATATCCGAGAGTTTCTCTTTCTCTCTCTAAAATCCGAATGCAAAGAAGTGTGCAGAGTGAAAATTGGCGGCCATGCCACCTTTTCACCAACTTTTACCAACCTTCCACCCTTTTTACACTTTTAACCCCTTATCTTTGGGTTGACATTCATTTCTCCCCTTTTTCCCTTTTTCTTTTATTCTTTCATCCGTCTTAATAAAATTTACGGGTGTTACAATCAATGTCATGATTGGAATCACCATGAAGGCTCTAAGTAGGATAGGACTTATGTAATAGTAGGTGTTAGTAATGTTTTGTTACCCTTAACGAAGTCTTACTAGAATTATGATCCTAGCACACCATAGAGTATAGAATAGAGAACTTGTGATACTCCTGATTGTTACCTCATGGTAAGATTTGCCAGGCTTCTCATGCAGTGCAAATTGCAATTACGTGTGCACCCGTAATGGTAATTTACCTTGCATGGTCACCCTAGCTCCACTTACCCCAAGTTAACATCATAGTATTGCCAACACTCATCAAGCCTGATTCGTGTAATGTCCTCATGTCCATGAGCCATTAGTATTCCAATAGTAGTATATAGTAACAAGTAAACTCCAAGCATATAAGCACAATATGTTTAATGATAGTTGCCTATCCTTCATACTTTTAGGATTTCAGGCATAACCATGTTAGGGTCGGATTTAGTATTAGAAGATGTCAAGGTAAATTGACCCATTCGCCTTAGAAACTTGTGTATGTTGACCATAGTTTATCACTCATCCCAGAAATCCCCATGTAAGCATAACTAGTCTTGTAATGAGATTTATACGATATGCTTGCCTTAGCCCGAAGGCCTTTTGCCAGGAAATCCAGAATACAGGTGTCTATGTGTCACAGGGATATGTTAAAGCAAAAGTTTTTAGGTAACCAAAAGTTCAGGAAATTCGTAAGTAACCCTTCCCATGACTCACAGCAACTCGGAGTCACCATCCCTGTAGTCGTAAGCTCACAGGGATATGTTAAAGCAAAAGTTCTCAGGCATCGAAATTTAGTAAGTACAGCTTAGTAATCTATGTGTGTGTAACTAATGCAAATCCAACTATAGTCTAAAATGCAATGCAAATGAGATGCAAAGTTCATTTTAGTTCGCTATAACTAATGCTCTGATACCAATCTGTCACCCTCAATTTCCATGAACGGGGTTTTACCGTCAGGCGTGTGACATAACCAGGATCTCAGATAAGCATCAGTTACACCAAACGACTCGATAATTACGAATCATATAGGTTACTTAATTTTAATGAAACAAACCAAATATATTTAAGTATTACGGAAGCGAAAACAGGAAAACATTTAACAACGATTTTGGAACACGCAAACACGCGTCCAATCCAATTTATGTAAAGTACATGAAATTAAATCTTGAAAACAGTTTGGGATGAACCCGGAATGATATGCAGTGGATGTTATGCTCCTAAACGTGCCACATCAATGTCCTGAGAGAAAACATGCAAAAGTCAGTACAAGACCGGTGAGTTCACAGGTTTATCAGAAAACAGTAAGTATCAGTAATGAAATTCCCGGATTTTGTAATCAAAGCATATAATGGGTAGCTAGTCCATAATGATCACTATGTGTATGAAGTCGCGACCGAGCTGACATGTAATCAAATAATAAAGTAGGCCCGGCTGTGAATTCCCCACCACAACACTATAAAACAGGATAACCGTTCACCCGTTTGACCAGCTAGCGCGACTAGCCCGGTTGGAGTATGTCAATCCCAGTAGATCTACTAACAATCACCTCGCTACTTGCGTATTAACGGTCCGAAGGGCAAAGTATACAAACATAGTATCATGTATATGCAGTATCACAAAACCCAATGTAATGTAACGTTTATGAAAACCGCATGTTTCTCTCCCCGAAAAAGAGTATAAAGTAAAAGTGGGGCTGTAAACTCACATGGCAAATAAGTATATGGATGATGATTATAAACGTTCCAACGCAATCCCTCACGAGGTACCTAAGAATATATATTTGTTTAAGTCTACATGGTTTAAGTTTAACGAATTGACGAGGATTAGGGTTTCAAGTGGAATTTGGGTGTTTATAAATAAGTTTAATTATCAAAATCATATATACAATAAATAAAATACTTAATTAATCCTTTTATGACAATTTATGAAGTTATAAGAAATTAAATTCTTATAATGATTAATTATAAAATGTAAATAAAATTTTATAATTGACATAACTAAAACATAACGTAATGATTAATAATAATCTAGTGATTTCAACTATTTAAAGTTTATTTTTATAAAAATAAACTAATTATAACATTTGTTAATCAAATTTTATATAAAAATTATTAAGGTTTTTAAAGGAATAATTTTACAAAAATCATTAGATAACTTTTAAAATAAACAAAGTTTATAAAATTAATTTTTATAATTTTTAGAAATTTTTCTGTATTTTTAAAAGGCTGAAAAAGCCTCAAAAAAATAAATGAGGTTGCCCGGGGTCGAACCCGGGACCTCTCGGATTGCAAACGAGTGTGGAACCGGTGAGCTATGGCATACAGCCGCGAGAGTTCTCGGTTCCATATTCTTTTAAACACGATTTCACTTGAACCCCCAAATCAAAGGAACCCTAGAATGTTGGATCGATCAAATTGAAGATCGAAACGAATATGTAAACGTTTTGAATCATAGGGCTTTGATTCCCTATGAGAAATCGAGCATATAGTAGTGTTTACTTACCAAAATTGAAGACGAATTGGTGATGGACCATTGAAGAATAGTCGCGACAGAGGTGGGTGTTCAAATGTGCTGTTCGTGCGTGTTTTATACTAATTTAAGTTCAGTGGAAGATTAGAAACGACAGAATGATTGTGAATATACGATTTCTTTTGATTATTATTATTGTTTAGTGCGTTTTGTGACCTGTAAAGCGGCCGACAATCGGGTGGACGGTTTGGTAGTAGATCGCACTCCAATTTTCAAATTGAAGCGGGGTATTGGTTCGATTCTTGTTCTAGAAGCGTTTGGGATCGGTTTTTAAAGTTAAAACGGCTTAAAAATGGCCGTGCAAGGTGGCCGGAGCCGCTGGCCGGCGGCGATGAGGACGACGGTGAGAGGGGGGCGGTTTGGGTAATTTAAAATAATTACAGCTTTGGTCCCTGTGGTTTGAGTTGTATTATTTTATGCTTGAAATTTTCAAAACAAGTTTTTAAAGTTTACATTTTCAACCCTAAAGTTAATAGGGTGAAGTTTTTAATAAATTTTTATTTTTAATATTATTATTATTATTATTATTAGTATTATTATGATTATTAATATTATTATTATTATTATTATTATTATTATTATTATTATTATTATTATTATTATTATTATGATTATGGTAATTATTGGGATTAACATAAATGGATTTATATTTAATTGTTACAAAATTAATTTTTTTAAACGAAAATACGCGATGTTACAGCTGACTCCTCAACTACTCTAGTTCTGAGATTGTATACTCTATAAGCTTTAGCTTGAGAAGAGTATCCAATGAAGTGTCCATCATCTGATTTCTCAGCAAACTTGGCCATATGATCTTTGGTATTCAAGATGGTGCAAGGACATCCAAAAGACCTGAAAAAACCAATGAAAGGTTTCCTCTTGTGCCAAAGTTCATAAGGAGTCTTACCATGTGTCTTAACTACTAAAACTCTGTTTTGCACATAGCAGGCGGTGTTGACTGCCTCTGCCCAGAAGGTGATGGGCAATTTAGAGTCATACAACATAGTTCTTGCAACTTCAATTAGTATCATGTTTCTCCTCTCAGCTACTCCATTTTGCTGAGGAGTCCTGGGAGCACTATATTATCTTGTTATACCTTTTCATCATAAAATGTATCAAGTATTTGATTCTTGAACTTAGTTCCTTGATCACATCTTATGGTTTTGACCTTGTGATCACATTGATTCTCAATCTTTAAGATGAAATTCTTCAGAGTCTCAGGGTCTCATCCTTAGTTCTAAGGAAGAATACCCATGTGAATCTTGTAAATTCATCTGTGATCACCAAACAGTAAGAGGTCCTTCCTAAACTCATTACATTGGTGGGGCCAAAGAGATCCATATGTAACAAGTGTAGGGTGTAGTGATGGAATTTCTTTCCTTAGGCTTGTGAGATACCTTGTGTTGCTTCCCTTTCAGGCATGCAACACAATGATTATCACTTGTAAACTCTCTTTTTGGTATTCCAGTTACCAAATCATTCTTAATCAATTTATTCATGTTTTTAAAGTTTACGTGGCACATTCTTTTATGCCAAAGGAAAGATTCATCACTATTAGCTTTAGATAGAAAGCATGAAACTTCTCCTGAGGGAGATGTTTCTTGCAAATCCATCTTGTACATGTTCCCTTTCCTGGGGGCTTTGAGTAGGATGTGCTCATGAGGAATGACCACCCCGGGCTTGAGAACAATGCACTCATGCTCAGTAAACAGCATGTTATGACTCTAATCATAAAATTGAGATACAATCAAAAGATTGTATCCAAGCTCCTTGACAAAGTTTACCTTGTCAATGCTGAGCTTACCATTTGTAACCTTGCCCCTTCCAGTAATGTGACCACCTGCATCTCCTCCAAAAGCAACTGGTCCTCCATCAATTCTTTCAAACTTCTGGAGTAGTGACCTATTACCTGTCATGTGCCTGGAACAACCACTGTCAATAATCCACACATTTTTGTTTGTCTGTAGCTGTTCCTGCACAAAGAGATAGCTAGTTACATTTGAAAACCCAAGCCTCATTGGTCTTGGGCTCATTTAAAACAGTTGAAGACAATGCAACAGTAATAGATCCAATGGTTGTGCTTTGAGTATCTTGAGTTGTTGTTGATGAAGAACCTTCAGTCTTTTGGTCTTTCTTTGACTTCCACACCACCTTTGGAAGTTTAGACTTGACCTTCAATACTTCAGAAGCTTTTGAGACTTCAGAAGTTTTGATGACTGGTCCTTCGCAAGATCTTGCCTTTACTGCAGCAAGCTTCAGTACTTCAGAAACATTCCTTTCTTCCGAGACCAAATTTTCTTTCGAAGGCAGTTTTCCACTTGCCTTCTTCTTCATCTTGGAATTCTTGGAAGTCTCTTTGTTTATCATGTGAAGAGTACCCTTAGGATTGTATGGACAATCCTTAGCCAAATAAGAAGTACTCTCACATATGGCACACTTCAGATTCTTCTTTCCAAGAGTCTTCTTCATGGAAGAGCACTGACTTTGGTCACATCCCTTCTCCATCTTCACCTTTGCAGGAGCTGAGACAGTTCTTTTGGGTTGAGAACTGTTCTTGGAGTTTGATGGTCCAGGTTGTGTAGCAGTAACACACAACAGATCAGTCTTCTTCTTGTTGCTGAGATGAGTTGCACATGAATCAGAATTCATGTCATCAGTCTTAACTACTTCAAACCCTGCAGAGATGAAAACTTGTTTCTGCTTAGAGTCAAAAGTAGCCTTGATCTCTTGAGCCTTCCATGATTTTTTTTTGGCTTTTTTGATCAAGTTCTATTTTCTTGACTTGGTCATCCCAACAATTTTACTCTCCTCAGAGGAATGATGACCCTTCTCAGAATGCTTTTCTTCACTCAAACCAAAGTCATTCTTCACCATCTCCTCTTCATCCTCTTCAGTCAAAGGATCTATGAAGGGAAGCTCATCTTCACAAGTTCCATACCTAGGAGATCTTACAGACAAGATAGTGTGTGGAGGAGCTATCTTACTAGATCCCAGTCCCTGCTTGTTCTGATAATACACTTTTGCATGCAAGGATGAGGATATTATGTTCTTGAAGGTATCTTCCTCAAGAACACAATTTTCTATCTTAGCTTTGCTGATCACAAGCTCAGCTTGGCATTCAGTTAACTTAGCTATGAGATCTTTGATCTGAGTCCTGTAGTTTGTTAGCTCATGTTTAAGAGTTGAAATGGTTTTCTCTAAATCTTCTATTTTAAGTTTATAGTATTTTCAGCTTTTTTAAAATCAGCTTTCAAAATGTTTAAGGACTCGAGGTCAGATCTCATCTCTAAGTTATATGACCTGTATTCATTAACTTTAGCAATGCATTCAGAAGAGCAAAGATTTTCCAATACCTTGGTTTCATCATAGTCTGCCTGAGAGCTTGGTTTGGAGATGCATCTTCTATCTGAAAGCTCTAGTCAAAGCCTCCCTCTTCAACAGCAACTGCAGCCTGTTGCTTTGGCTTCTCATTCTGGTGAGCTTTCTCAGTGTAGTTTGGTCTGGTTTATGTCTGGCCACCGTTTGTTCTAGGTGCTTTACACTCTCTTGCAAAGTGCCCCATCTGGTTACAGTTGTAGCACTTTACCTTGCTTTTATCCAGCCCAAACTTTCCACTGGATGTATTGCTTGGAAATCTTCTCCCAGTCTTCTTGTATAACTTCTTGGCCCTGTGAGTGAGAAGAGCCATTTGCTGAACTATCTCCATATACTCCAGATCATCTGGATGGATGCAGTCCAAGTCTTCAAGAGTGAAGAGAAGGTTGCCAGAGGTTTCATCAGCTGAGACAAAGGCATGAGAAGAACTTGTCTCTTGGAAGGGACTTACTTGAGTGTAGCTTTCTCTTGGTGTCTTTGGAAGAGTGATGAAAGGCCCCTTTTGTGAGCTGTCAGGGTAACATAACAACTGATTTTATGGTTCAATGCATTCCCTTTCATTCACATGAAGAGCTGAACTCAGTTGGTTATTGGAGTTACCAGAGGAATTTTGCATGTTCATCTCCATCTGGAATGCACTCAGGATACCATACAACTCTGTAAGAGTAAGAGTTTTAAGATTCGAAGTTCTCTTGATCACAACACAATAATGTGTCCATAGTTTAGGAAGAGAAGACACGAACTTCCTTACTATGTCCCTGTTCTCAAGAGTTACTCCAATATCCACTAGAGTGTCCACTATCTCAACATACCTGAAGTATTGTTGTGTCAGTGTCTCACCAGCTTTGAAGGTGAAGTTTTCAAACTGCTGCTTCAAGAGATCCTTCTTGTTCTCTTTAGTTTCATTGGATCCTTCATACATGAGCTTCAGTGCTTCCTATAGATCTTTAGCTGTCTTGCACTTCTTGAAGCCTCTGTAGATGGAGTTTCGAAGAGCAGTTTGAAGACAAGTCATGGCCCTTTGATCAAGCTCTATTCTCTTCCTGTCTTCTTCTGAGTAATCATCTACATCTTTAGGAGTGATACGATTACCAGTAGCAGAAGTAGTGCTTGGTATGAAAGGACCATTGATAACTGAGTCCCACATCCTTGAATCTTGACACTTGATGAAGCCTTCCATTCTTATGCACCATGTGTCAAAATCTTCAGGAGTGTTCAGTGGGGACTTGGTCATAGTACCAGTTTCCATATCAGCTTTAGAAAGAGCTGCCATTTGAGTTGTTAAGTATTTTGTATGTGTGAGGGATCTTAAGATGGTGAGATCTTATATCAAGAGCCTGGATGCTCTGATACCAAATGCAGGACCGGGTGAAGGGGTTAGCACTTTTACAACACAGCAACACAATGAGGAGAGTGTATTAGAACACTTAACAGATCAAATGGGGAACCGGTTATGATGATGCTAAGAACATAAATGTAAACTTAGAAAGACAGAGCAAGATAACAACACAAGCGGTTGGTTTTCAAGGATGTTGTATATTGCTTCTCAAATTCAAAGTTACAAGTATTCAGCATGCGTACATTATAAGACTTTGAGATACTATATACTACAACCTACATACGGCCATACTTTGAAGGCCAGCTGGATACATGAACTAGACAACACAATCCATGTAGAGTCAAAAGGCAGATTTGTCTTTTGGCTAGTGACTATGACATGCCATAGCTCACATCCTAATGTATTACAAAAAGAATAAAAGTACATAAAGTAGAAAGGTTTGACCCAAGACCTCAATGTACAGTTTTCTTAAAGAATGGACCTTTTCACCAACTCATATAAGTTGGTGACCAACCAGAGTGGGCAGCGACAAAGTGGTTCAGCTTTTCAGAAAAAGTACATCAGATAAAAGCATATATGATAAAAGTCTTCGGAAGAATCTGTCTTGTTTTTTGGCTTCGGAAGACTTTGTCTTGAAGCTAAGAAAGACTTCATTTCTGGCTTCAGAAGATATTGGTCTTGGCTTCGAAAGGTTTTACACTTAGAATGTTTCTAAAGTGGTGTGTAAAACTTTCATAGCAATACTACTTCATGTTCTGTGCAGCATGCAGGAAGACGATCATTTCATAGAACTACTGAAAGAAGACTATCACAACTACTGAAGAATACTTCTTCAGTTGTTGTGATAACTACTGAAAGAGGATCATCACAACTACTGAAGAGTACTTCTTCAGTTGTTGTGACAACTACTAAAAACTATCTTCAGACTTTGTCTTCAGTTGATCTCTTCAGCTGATGTCTTCAGCTGTTGTCTTCAGCTGTTGTCTTCAGCTGTTGACTTCAGTTGTTGTCTTCAGCTGTTACCTTCAGCTGTTGTCTTCAGCTGTTGACTTCAGTTTTTGTCTTCAGCTGTTACCTTTAGCTGTTGTCTTCAGCTGTTACCTTCAGCTGTTGTCTTCAGCTGATGTCTTCTTCAGTTGTTATGATCAGTAGATAGTTACAAGTGTTTTGGCTGCATCAGACTTCTAGGAATCCTTACAACATATGTAGCCCACAAATTTTCACACCATAATGTTGGAACCGATTGTATTGGAATATGAAGCTCACGTAATAATGTCTCAAGACAAGTCAATTCTACAACCGTATCGGCTAATGCCTTGTATTCAGACTCTGTAGATGACCGAGATACAATTCTCTGCTTTCGTGCAGACCAGCTAACTAATTAGATCCAAGATATATTGCATATCCGCCCGGACGGTCATCTGGGCACCCAGCCAGTCTACGTCAGAAAAGACACTCAAAGAATTGAATGTGACATAATGTAAGCATGTAAGGTGGAGGATGAGGAATGGTAGATAAGAAGACTATGAGTTACGGTCCCATGAAGGTACCGGAGAATGCGTTTGACTGCTGACCAATGGTTCACAGTAGGTGAGTGTATGAATTGGCAAACCTTATTAACTGCAAAAGTAATATCGGGTCTTGATAGGGTAACTAACATATTGTAGGGCATCGACAACTTGACGATATTTAACCGGATCCTCAAATGGGGCAGTGTCACCAATTGTGAAATGAGCGTTAGTGGTACACGGAGATGGTACCGGTTTGGAATGAGACAAACGTGTTCGATCTAATAGCTCATGAATGTACTTGTGTGAGAGGACAATGTCATCCTTTTAGGTGCCACCTCAATTCCTAGAAATACGAAAAGGGGCCCATGTCTTGTACCGGAAAGGAACGACTTAAGCTTGACACCACCTGTTTGATAGCTTCTGGTTGGTTACCTGTCAAAATTATGTCATCGACATACACAAGCATATATAACAAAACGCCATTAGCCGAGTAAATAAATAGAGAGGGATCGGTTTTAGAGCCCTTAAAATCGAAAGCAAATAAAGCCTGAGAGAAACCCTGGAACCGGGACAGAGGAGCTTGCTTGAGGTCATATAACGACCTATGAAGTAAACAGACATGATCAGGTTTGGTGGGATCAACAAAACCAGGTGGCTGCTGTAAGTACACTGTTTCTGCCAAATCGTCATGCAAGAAAGCGTTTTGGAGATTGAGTTGTCGGAGGGGCCATTGTTTTGTGACAGCAAGAATAGAACAACTCTGATAGTGGTGGATGTCACCACTGGACTAAAAGTTTATGTATAATCAATTCCTCGTTGTTGCTTAAAACCCTTTGCAACCAAGCATGCTTTGTAGTGCTTAATTGCACCTGTTTGATTCCGTTTGAGCTTGTAAACCCATTTAGAATCAACCACATTAACCCCAGAAGGACGAGGCACAAGTGTCCACGTACGATTAAGGATAAGTGCCTAATATTCCTCGGCCATGGCGTTACGCCAGTGAGAGTCTGAGTTGGCAATAGTAAAGTATGCTGGTTCGGTGACATTAGAGGTGGAAGTTGTGTAATGTGAAGTAGGGTAAAAGGGTGTAGTTGGCCTAGGATTTTGTCATAAATTGGATGGGCGAGAGCGTTAGGTAGAGTAAGATTATGGTGGAAGAGTGGAAGGTGGCTGTTGGGCAGCTGACTGTTGGGTAGCGGTGGTAGATTGAGAGTGGCGATATTTATCAAAAGCAAATGTGGGTGGTTGGAGTGGATTTGGTGAATGTGTAGGGTGGCGGCTATAAGTTTGGGTAGGAAGTGAAGTGGTGGTGGTGGTGGTGGTGGTATGGGAGAAGGGTCGGGGTTAGCAGGTGGTGGGATATGTGGTTATGGTGGTGGAGTGGATGTAACAGAAGTGAGAGATGGAACTGGGTCGGTGGTGGTGGAAGTAGGAGGATTAGGATAGGTTGAGAAATAAGGGTTGGAAACAAAGGGGAAGAGAGATCAATGGGTTTGATGCAGAATGGAAAAGATGTTTCATGGAACTGGACATGTCATGCAATGTACATATGCTTGATTTCCAGATCAAAGCAACGATACTCGTGATGGGATGCACTATATGTAAGGCCCTAATCCCAGGAAACCTCACAGTTGGTCATTCACAGCAAAAACATATATTTAAAACATTCATTTACTTATATATGCATATATTTATATATTGCAGCGGAAAGATGTAGTAATTGCAATTCATTACAACGCAGTTAAATTAAAATATAAGCATTGTCTTTAACTATCAAAAACTAATTAAAGTCCTATTAAATTCTTCTTCATCAGGGATGCCAGTCTTTGAATGCCAAGAAGCTTCAGATCCATGCTCCCATCCCTTAAGCCCTAACGCTCACCTGTCAACTGATATGCATACAAAAGTCAGCTTCGCTGAGTGAATTCTAGGTTTACTTTGTTAAATAACTTTTGTAAGAGGTTTTAGCTTTAACAGTTAAAAATAATCATCATCTATCAGAACATGAATACACACGGGCTATCACTTTATCGGTACTTTACCATTACTTTTAATTATTACTCTTCTTTATCCGTCAATTCCCTGTCACTATCGGTGCCTATGATAAACACAGGACTTTACCGACACGCCAATTTAGGCCTTACTGTCGTACCCAAACAGGCCATTATTGTCATGCCAATTCATGGCCTTACTGACCTGCCTGTTCGAGCATTTACTTTATCAGGGTGAGGGCACAACAGATGCAACCCTCCTTTATCAATTGCTTGCAAGGCTTTACTTTCTCAAGGTACAAGTTATGGGCCCAATAACAGTTCTTTAAGTTTCACTTATATCTTTAGTTTTCACATGCACCTAACACATAATAAGAAGCAAACTCTTAGTCTAAGCATTCACATTTCATCAACCATGAGAGATAAACCAGATAATCGACCCTCCGCGGAACAGTGGGGTTCGGGGGCGGCAGCCCCTGATAGCGGGGTTCTAGGGGCGGCAGCCCCTAGTGGGGTCCAAGGGGCAACGCCCCTGGATATATCACTCCAAAACATTGAAAACAGGTAAAGGAAGGGTCTAGAACTCACCTAAACTTAGCAAAATAGCTTCAATTTAAGTTACTTAAGCTATAATCCGAATACACGAGCTGCACGGAAGTTAGTACACAAAAACGTCATTTTCTTCACAATTTCGCTGATAGTTTCGCTGGCAGTTTCGCTGGCAGTTTCGCTCCAGTTTCGCTGGGCAGCACTTCTGCCAGTTTCGCTGGACAGATTCGCTGCCATGAGCACCCAACTTTCGTTGGAATTTCCTAGATTCGCTATGTCTATAGGTCAACCTGGGCACTAGCAAAATTACCAACGAAACTGTAGTTTCGCACTAGCGAAACTGTAGTTTCACTGTAGTTTCGTTGGATCCCTCTTAGTTTCGCTGGATGAGTGCACAGTTTCGCTGGATGAGTGCACAGTTTCGCTGGTCGGGGGCACAGTTTTGCTGGATGCATAAAAATGACGAACCAGCCCATTTTTAACCTAAAATCTTAACTTTTTACGTCCAAATCCTTGGTTTACCATCCATGAAACCATATCTAACCTTTTTACACGTTTTCATACGTAAAAATTTGACCTTTATGTGTTTCTTTGAAACTTTTCAAAACCCAAAACCCTAGAATCCGGGTTTGATCAATAGAAGGGCTTAGAGGTCGATTCTTACCTGGATTTGTTGCTCCTTTCTTATGGTTTGATGCTCCAACACCCAGATCTTCAATCTTTTAACCTTTGAAGCTCCAAATCTTGTGTTTTCTTCACTTTCTCTCTCTACTTTCTCTCTCTACGAATTTTGGGGCTAGGGTTGCAAATGCTGGAATGGAGGATGCTCATGCATGTTTAAGGGCTGATTAAGGGCCCTTAAACCCATCAAAACATAGCCCACTAAGGTTAATTTAGTCCATAGCCACTAATTTACCTTTTTTTCTTAAATTAACCGTTAAAAGCCCATTATTATTAAATGGCTTGCTTCGGGAAATTTCAGGGCGTTACACTATATCCAAGGAGGATGCATGGTGTGGAATGGAAATCCATCTTGTTAGGATTGTATGGTCTCAAGTGAGGATAACACTGGCACCTGAAAACTCGTAAGAAGGAAAGATCAAGTTTCCGTTTAAACAAAAGTTCAAACGGGGAAATGGCTGAATTGGCACATGATGGCATCCGGTTAATGAGGTAAACTGCCGTTTCATAAATGCCAGAAATGTTTTGGAACATTGGATTGTTCCATGAGAGTGAGACCGGTCTCGACAACATAATCGATGTCGACGTTCCACGACACCGTTTTGTTCACTGGTTGATTCGAGGCCCAACTAAATTGACCTGAACTCCGATTTCCTCCCCCTCCTTGATTACGATTGTAACTTTGGTTTTAAGCACGCCCACTGCGGCAGCGGTTGGAATGTCCACCCCGGCCTCGGCTGTTGTTTCCATTTCGGTTGGTGTAATAGGCTTGCAGGGATTGTTGGGGTGATGCCAAGGTGGGCTGCAGTTGTAAACCTAATTTGCTGACTAATTGTTGAAGGGTTTGCAGTTGTAGAGGTTGTAAAAGCTTAGGTCGGAGCAATTTCTAGGACTGTTTTCCTAGTCATGAAGTCGTGATCAGCAAGTAAACTATAGAGTTCATTAAAAGCTGTCGGGAATTGCCTAGAAAGCACATTGGATGTGAGGGAGTTGTACGCTTCATGAAGTCCGGAGAGAACAAGCATAACAATATCTTTTTCTGGCATTAGTGCTCCAATATTAGCAAGGGCATCTGAATACTCTTGGGCCCTAGTAAGATAGGCTTCAGATGTCTCGTTTTCCTTCATCATAATCTTTAGAAGTTGTGTTCTCAAGGTGAATTCCTGTGAAAAAGTGTGTGGAGCATAAGCACGTTCAAGAGACAACCTTAAATCACAAGAGGTCTCCCCTTGAACATACTGAAACGAGGATTCTAATATAGTGGACATGAGTAACATCCAAACGTGAGCATCATTGGATACCCAAGCTGTATGGCTAAGGTTAGGGATCTCTACATCAGCTTGCTCAAGTGTGTTGGTTGTCTTAATAACAGAAGGTGGACCTACAGCAACAACATCAGTCTGCTCAGGTGTGTTGGTTGCCTTAATAACAGAAGGTCGACATGGTAGAGTGCCTTCAACATAGCCGAACAGGCCATTGGTGTAACATCCGCCATTTTCAAGTTATAAACCCGAACCTGAACTAAAATCAAACTTTCATCCGATATTAATTTTTTATTTAACTTATTTTATTTATATTAATGAATTATATAGATTAGACGTGTAGCTAAACTGTAAAGTCCAGAATCCGATCGATCGAACTTCGTTTGAATGTTGCACTTGATTTTACGCAAAGACGGGTGCTCACTCTACTTGAATGCAATCGAGATAACAAGGTACTTCTAATGTTTATAACAAAATCATTGTAATTGAAATGTATATATGATGTCGAATGATTACAATGATAATCGATAAAATATCGATCTCACCCGAGGGTGGAAAAATCACAAACGTGATATGCTCGATTTGAGCGAAATACACAACAAAACACACACAAACTATTTACACTTGTTCTCGGTAAAATGTGGCACACACCTAACTGTGCTCGCATGCACATATATATACATGTATTGAACTTTTCACATGCATGTGGTTCCAACCACGTTTTCGAATGCATGAACCTTGTCTTCCTTTCGCATGATGTATTCGCATGCATATGCGACTTGTCTGCCTTTCGCAAGCATGCATTTTCGCATGCATGCGAGTTGTCTTCATTTCGCATGCATGCATGCAGCTACTTTTTGCATGTGTTGTTTCCAACATGCATTTTATCACATGAACTTCAAGTTGTTCATCTAATATGAGTTAAAACTATATTGTAATTCAAATGTTTAATCCTTACAATCTCCCCCTTGGATTATGATATAGTTTTGAGTTCTTCAATCTTCAACAAAACCTTTCTCACGAAGGTTCTCGCACAAGCGGAAATTGAATTTGATGTAACTTTTAAGCTTCAACTCTTCATAATATCATTCAATTCAATTCCATTTTGTGTATGTTCTCGGTCTCGAATAGAGCATTGATGAAATCGGATAAACTTTCAACAAAATTAACTAACCTTTTGACTTGTTTAACGTCCTCGAACAGAAGATCGCGGAATGAAATTCTGTGTATCAAGAGCAACACCTTGCTCTGATACCAAATGTAAAGTCCATAATCCGATCGATCGAACTTCGTTTGAATGTTGCAGTTGATTTTACGCGAAGACGGGTGCTCACTCTACTTGAATGCAATCGAGATAACAAGGTACTTCTAATGTTTATAACAAAATCATTGTAACTGAAATGTATATATGATGTCGAATGATTACAATGATAATCGATAAAATATCAATCTCACCCGAGGATGGAAAAATCACAAACGTGATCTGCTCGATTTGAGCGAAATACACAACAAAACACACACAAACTATTTACACTTGTTCTCGGTAAAATGTGGCACACACCTAACTGTGCTCGCATGCACATATATATACATGTATTGAAATTTCGCATGCATGTGGTTCCAACGACGTTTTCGCATGTGAACCTTGTCTTCCTTTAGCATGATTTATTCGCATGCATATGCGACTTGTCTGCCTTTCGCATGCATGCGAGTTGTCTTCATTTCGCATGCATGCATGCAACTACTTTTTGCATGTGTTGTTTCCAACATGCATTTTATCACATGAACTTCAAGTTGTTCATCCAATATGAGTTAAAACTATATTGTAATCCAAATGTTTAATCCTTACAATCTCCCCCTTGGATTATGATATAGTTTTGAGTTCTTCAATCTTCAACAAAACCTTTCTCACGAAGGTTTCGCACAAGCGGAAATTGAATTTGATGTAACTTTTAAGCTTCAACTCTTCATAATATCATTCAATTCAATTCCATTTTTTGTGTGTTCTCGGTCTCGAATAGAGCATTGATGAAACTGGATAAACTTTCAACAAAATTAACTAACCTTTTGACTTGTTTCACGTCCTCGAACAGAAGATCGCGGAATGAAATTCTGTGTATCAAGAGCAACACCTTGCTCTGATGCCAAATGTAAAGTCCATAATCCGATCGATCGAACTTCGTTTGAATGTTGCACTTGATTTTACGTGAAGACGGGTGCTCACTATAGTTGAATGCAATCGAGATAACAAGGTACTTCTAATGTTTATAACAAAATCATTGTAATTGAAATGTATATATGATGTCGAATGATACAATGATAATCGATAAAATATCGATCTCACCCGAGGGTGGAAAAATCACAAATGTGATCTGCTCGATTTGAGCGAAATACACAACGAAACACACACAAACTATTTACACTTGTTCTCGGTAAAATGTGGCACACACCTAACTGTGCTCGCATGCACATATATATACATGTATTGAACTTTTCGCATGCATGTGGTTCCAACCATGTTTTCGCATGCATCAACCTTGTCTTCCTTTCGCATGATGTATTCGCATGCATATGCGACTTGTCTGCCTTTCGCATGCATGCATTTTCGCATGCATGCGAGTTGTCTTCATTTCGCATGCATGCATGCAACAACTTTTTGCATGTATTGTTTCCAACATGCATTTTATCACATGAACTTGAAGTTTTTCATCTAATATGAGTTAAAACTATATTGTAATCCAAATGTTTAATCTTTACAATCTCCCCCTTGGATTATGATATAGTTTTGAGTTCTTCAATCTTCAACAAAACCTTTCTCACGAAGGTTCTCGCACAAGCGGAAATTGAATTTGATGTAACTTTTAAGCTTCAACTCTTCATAATATCATTCAATTCGATTCCATTTTGTGTGTGTTCTCGGTCTCGAATAGAGCATTGATGAAACCGGATAAAATTTTAACAAAATTAACTAACCTTTTGACTTGTTTAACGTCCTCGAACAGAAGATCGCGGAATGAAATTCTGTGTATCAAGAGCTAAACCTTGCTCTGATACCAAATGTAAAGTCCATAATCCGATCGATCGAACTTCGTTTGAATGTTGCACTTGATTTTACGCGAAGACGGGTGCTCACTCTACTTGAATGCAATCGAGATAACAAGGTACTTCTAATGTTTATAACAAAATCATTGTAATTAAAATGTATATATGATGTCGAATGATTACAATGATAATCAATAAAATATCGATCTCACCCGAGGGTGGAAAAATCACAAACGTGATCTGCTCGATTTGAGCGAAATACACAACAAAACACACACAAACTATTTACACTTGTTCTCGGTAAAATGTGGCACACACCTAACTGTGCTCGCATGCACATATATATACATGTATTGAACTTTTCGCATGCATGTGGTTCCAACCACGTTTTCGAATGCATGAACCTTGTCTTCCTTTCGCATGATGTATTCGCATGCATATGCGACTTGTCTGCCTTTCGCATGCATGCATTTTCGCATGCATGCGAGTTGTCTTCATTTCGCATGCATGCATGCAGCTACTTTTTGCATGTGTTGTTTCCAACATGCATTTTATCACATGAAGTTCAAGTTGTTCATCTAATATGAGTTAAAACTATATTGTAATCCAAATGTTTAATCCTTACAATCTCCCCCTTGGATTATGATATAGTTTTGAGTTCTTCAATCTTCAACAAAACCTTTCTCACGAAGGTTCTCGCACAAGCGGAAATTGAATTTGATGTAACTTTTAAGCTTCAACTCTTCATAATATCATTCAATTCAATTCCATTTTGTGTGTTCTCGGTCTCGAATAGAGCATTGATGAAATCGGATAAACTTTCAACAAAATTAACTAACCTTTTGACTTGTTTCACGTCCTCGAACAGAAGATCGCGGAATGAAATTCTGTGTATCAAGAGCACACCTTGCTCTGATACCAAATGTAAAGTCCATAATCCGATCGATCGAACTTCGTTTGAATGTTGCACTTGATTTTACGCGAAGACGGGTGCTCACTCTACTTGAATGCAATCGAGATAACAAGGTACTTCTAATGTTATAACAAAATCATTGTAATTGAAAGGTATATATGATGTCGAATGATTACAATGATAATCGATAAAATATCAATCTCACCCGAGGGTGGAAAAATCACAAACGTGATCTGCTCGATTTGAGAGAAATACACAACAAAACACACACAAACTATTTACACTTGTTCTCGGTAAAATGTGGCACACACCTAACTGTGCTCGCATGCACATATATATACATGTATTGAACTTTTCGCATGCATGTGGTTCCAACGACGTTTTCGCATGTGAACCTTGTCTTCCTTTAGCATGATGTATTCGCATGCATATGCGACTTGTCTGCCTTTCGCATGCATGCGAGTTGTCTTCATTTCGCATGCATGCATGCAGCTACTTTTTGCATGTGTTGTTTCCAACATGCATTTTATCACATGAACTTCAAGTTGTTCATCTAATATGAGTTAAAACTATATTGTAATCCAAATGTTTAATCCTTACAATCTCCCCCTTGGATTATGATATAGTTTTGAGTTCTTCAATCTTCAACAAAACCTTTCTCACGAAGGTTCTCGCACAAGCGGAAATTGAATTTGATGTAACTTTTAAGCTTCAACTCTTCATAATATCATTCAATTCAATTCCATTTTTTGTGTGTTCTCGGTCTCGAATAGAGCATTGATGAAACTGGATAAACTTTCAACAAAATTAACTAACCTTTTGACTTGTTTCACGTCCTCGAACAGAAGATCGCGGAATGAAATTCTGTGTATCAAGAGCAACACCTTGCTCTGATGCCAAATGTAAGTCCATAATCCGATCGATCGAACTTCGTTTGAATGTTGCACTTGATTTTACGTGAAGACGGGTGCTCACTCTACTTGAATGCAATCGAGATAACAAGGTACTTCTAATGTTTATAACAAAATCATTGTAACTGAAATGTATATATGATGTCGAATGATTACAATGATAATCGATAAAATATCGATCTCACCCGAGGGTGGAAAAATCACAAATGTGATCTGCTCGATTTGAGCGAAATACACAACAAAACACACACAAACTATTTACACTTGTTCTCGGTAAAATGTGGCACACACCTAACTGTGCTCGCATGCACATATATATACATGTATTGAACTTTTCGCATGCATGTGGTTCCAACCATGTTTTCGCATGCATCAACCTTGTCTTCCTTTCGCATGATGTATTCGCATGCATATGCGACTTGTCTGCCTTTCGCATGCATGCATTTTCGCATGCATGCGAGTTGTCTTCATTTCGCATGCATGCATGCAGCTACTTTTTGCATGTGTTGTTTCCAACATGCATTTTATCACATGAACTTGAAGTTTTTCATCTAATATGAGTTAAAACTATATTGTAATCCAAATGTTTAATCCTTACAATCTCCCCCTTGGATTATGATATAGTTTTGAGTTCTTCAATCTTCAACAAAACCTTTCTCACGAAGGTTCTCGCACAAGCGGAAATTGAATTTGATGTAACTTTTAAGCTTCAACTCTTCATAATATCATTCAATTCAATTCCATTTTGTGTGTGTTCTCGGTCTCGAATAGAGCATTGATGAAACGGATAAAATTTTAACAAAATTAACTAACCTTTTGACTTGTTTAACGTCCTCGAACAGAAGATCGCGGAATGAAATTCTGTGTATCAAGAGCAAACCTTGCTCTGATACCAAATGTAAAGTCCATAATCCGATCGATCGAACTTCGTTTGAATGTTGCACTTGATTTTACGCGAAGACGGGTGCTCACTCTACTTGAATGCAATCGAGATAACAAGGTACTTCTAATGTTTATAACAAAATCATTGTAATTGAAATGTATATATGATGTCGAATGATTACAATGATAATCGATAAAATATCGATCTCACCCGAGGGTGGAAAAATCACAAATGTGATCTGCTCGATTTGAGCGAAATACACAACAAAACACACACAAACTATTTACACTTGTTCTCGGTAAAATGTGGCACACACCTAACTGTGCTCGCATGCACATATATATACATGCATTGAACTTTTCGCATGCATGTGGTTCCAACCACGTTTTCGCATGCATCAACCTTGTCTTCCTTTTGCATGATGTATTCGCATGCATATGCGACTTGTCTGCCTTTCGCATGCATGCATTTTCGCATGCATGCGAGTTGTCTTCATTTCGCATGCATGCATGCAGCTACTTTTTGCATGTGTTGTTTCCAACATGCATTTTATCACATGAACTTGAAGTTGTTCATCTAATATGAGTTAAAACTATATTGTAATCCAAATGTTTAATCCTTACAATCTCCCCCTTGGATTATGATATAGTTTTGAGTTCTTCAATCTTCAACAAAACCTTTCTCACGAAGGTTCTCGCACAAGCGGAAATTGAATTTGATGTAACTTTTAAGCTTCAACTCTTCATAATATCATTCAATTCAATTCCATTTTGTGTGTGTTCTCGGTCTCGAATAGAGCATTGATGAAACCGGATAAACTTTCAACAAAATTAACTAACCTTTTGACTTGTTTCACGTCCTCGAACAGAAGATCGCGGAATGAAATTCTGTGTATCAAGAGCAACACCTTGCTCTGATACCAAATGTAAAGTCCATAATCCGATCGATCGAACTTCGTTTGAATGTTGCACTTGATTTTACGCGAAGACGGGTGCTCACTCTACTTGAATGCAATCGAGATAACAAGGTACTTCTAATGTTTATAACAAAATCATTGTAATTGAAAGGTATATATGATGTCGAATGATTACAATGATAATCGATAAAATATCGATCTCACCCGAGGGTGGAAAAATAACAAACGTGATCTGCTCGATTTGAGAAATACACAACAAAACACACACAAACTATTTACACTTGTTCTCGGTAAAATGTGGCACACACCTAACTGTGCTCGCATGCACATATATATACATGTATTGAACTTTTCGCATGCATGTGGTTCCAACCACGTTTTCGAATGCATGAACCTTGTCTTCCTTTGCATGATGTATTCGCATGCATATGCGACTTGTCTGCCTTTCGCAGCATGCATTTCGCATGCATGCGAGTTGTCTTCATTTCGCATGCATGCATGCAGCTACTTTTTGCATGTGTTGTTTCCAACATGCATTTTATCACATGAACTTCAAGTTGTTCATCTAATATGAGTTAAAACTATATTGTAATCAAATGTTTAATCCTTACAATCTCCCCCTTGGATTATGATATAGTTTTGAGTTCTTCAATCTTCAACAAAACCTTTCTCACGAAGGTTCTCGCACAAGCGGAAATTGAATTTGATGTAACTTTTAAGCTTCAACTCTTCATAATATCATTCAATTCAATTCCATTTTGTGTGTGTTCTCGGTCTCGAATAGAGCATTGATGAAATCGGATAAACTTTCAACAAAATTAACTAACCTTTTGACTTGTTTAACGTCCTCGAACAGAAGATCGCGGAATGAAATTCTGTGTATCAAGAGCAACACCTTGCTCTGATACCAAATGTAAAGTCCATAATCCGATCGATCGAACTTCGTTTGAATGTTGCAGTTGATTTTACGCGAAGACGGGTGCTCACTCTACTTGAATGCAATCGAGATAACAAGGTACTTCTAATGTTATAACAAAATCATTGTAACTGAAATGTATATATGATGTCGAATGATTACAATGATAATCGATAAAATATCAATCTCACCCGAGGATGGAAAAATCACAAACGTGATCTGCTCGATTTGAGCGAAATACACAACAAAACACACACAAACTATTTACACTTGTTCTCGGTAAAATGTGGCACACACCTAACTGTGCTCGCATGCACATATATATACATGTATTGAACTTTTCGCATGCATGTGGTTCCAACGACGTTTTCGCATGTGAACCTTGTCTTCCTTTAGCATGATGTATTCGCATGCATATGCGACTTGTCTGCCTTTCGCATGCATGCGAGTTGTCTTCATTTCGCATGCATGCATGCAGCTACATTTTGCATGTGTTGTTTCCAACATGCATTTTATCACATGAACTTCAAGTTGTTCATCTAATATGAGTTAAAACTATATTGTAATCCAAATGTTTAATCCTTACAATCTCCCCCTTGGATTATGATATAGTTTTGAGTTCTTCAATCTTCAACAAAACCTTTCTCACGAAGGTTCTCGCACAAGCGGAAATTGAATTTGATGTAACTTTTAAGCTTCAACTCTTCATAATATCATTCAATTCAATTCCATTTTTGTGTGTTCTCGGTCTCGAATAGAGCATTGATGAAATGGATAAACTTTCAACAAAATTAACTAACCTTTTGACTTGTTTCACGTCCTCGAACAGAAGATCGCGGAATGAAATTCTGTGTATCAAGAGCAACACCTTGCTCTGATGCCAAATGTAAAGTCCATAATCCGATCGATCGAACTTCGTTTGAATGTTGCAGTTGATTTTACGTGAAGACGGGTGCTCACTCTAGTTGAATGCAATCGAGATAACAAGGTACTTCTAATGTTTATAACAAAATCATTGTAATGAAATGTATATATGATGTCGAATGATTACAATGATAATCGATAAAATATCGATCTCACCCGAGGGTGGAAAAATCACAAATGTGATCTGCTCGATTTGAGCGAAATACACAACAAAACACACACAAACTATTTACACTTGTTCTCGGTAAAATGTGGCACACACCTAACTGTGCTCGCATGCACATATATATACATGTATTGAACTTTTCGCATGCATGTGGTTCCAACCATGTTTTCGCATGTGAACCTTGTCTTCCTTTCGCATGATGTATTCGCATGCATATGCGACTTGTCTGCCTTTCGCATGCATGCATTTTCGCATGCATGCGAGTTGTCTTCATTTCGCATGCATGCATGCAGCAACTTTTTGCATGTGTTGTTTCCAACATGCATTTTATCACATGAACTTCAAGTTTTCATCTAATATGAGTTAAAACTATATTGTAATCCAAATGTTTAATCTTACAATCTCCCCCTTGGATTATGATATAGTTTTGAGTTCTTCAATCTTCAACAAAACCTTTCTCACGAAGGTTCTCGCACAAGCGGAAATTGATTTGATGTAACTTTTAAGCTTCAACTCTTCATAATATCATTCAATTCAATTCCATTTTGTGTGTGTTCTCGGTCTCGTATAGAGCATTGATGAAACCGGATAAAATTTAACAAAATTAACTAACCTTTTGACTTGTTTCACGTCCTCGAACAGAAGATCGCGTGGAATGAAATTCTGTGTATCAAGAGCAAACCTTGCTCTGATACCAAATGTAAAGTCCATAATCCGATCGATCGAACTTCGTTTGAATGTTGCACTTGATTTTACGCGAAGACGGGTGCTCACTCTACTTGAATGCAATCGAGATAACAAGGTACTTCTAATGTTTATAACAAAATCATTGTAATTGAAATGTATATATGATGTCGAATGATTACAATGATAATCGATAAAATATCGATCTCACCCGAGGGTGGAAAAATCACAAACGTGATCTGCTCGATTTGAGCGAAATACACAACAAAACACACACAAACTATTTACACTTGTTCTCGGTAAAATGTGGCACACACCTAACTGTGCTCGCATGCACATATATATACATGTATTGAACTTTTCGCATGCATGTGGTTCCAACCATGTTTTCGCATGCATGAACCTTGTCTTCCTTTCGCATGATGTATTCGCATGCATATGCGACTTGTCTGCCTTTCGCATGCATGCATTTTCGCATGCATGCGAGTTGTCTTCATTTCGCATGCATGCATGCAGCTACTTTTTGCATGTGTTGTTTCGAACATGCATTTTATCACATGAACTTGAAGTTTTTCATCTAATATGAGTTAAAACTATATTGTAATCCAAATGTTTAATCCTTCCAATCTCCCCCTTGGATTATGATATAGTTTTGAGTTCTTCAATCTTCAACAAAACCTTTCTCACGAAGGTTCTCGCACAAGCGGAAATTGAATTTGATGTAACTTTTAAGCTTCAACTCTTCATAATATCATTCAATTCAATTCCATTTTGTGTGTGTTCTCGGTCTCGTATAGAGCATTGATGAAACTGGATAAACTTTCAACAAAATTAACTAACCTTTTGACTTGTTTCACGTCCTCGAACAGAAGATCGTGGAATGAAATTCTGTGTATAAGAGCAACACCTTGCTCTGATACCAAATGTAAAGTCCATAATCCGATCGATCGAACTTCGTTTGAATGTTGCACTTGATTTTACGCGAAGACGGGTGCTCACTCTACTTGAATGCAATCGAGATAACAAGGTACTTCTAATGTGTATAACAAAATCATTGTAATTGAAAGGTATATATGATGTCGAATGATTACAATGATAATCGATAAAATATCGATCTCACCCGAGGGTGGAAAAATAACAAACGTGATCTGCTCGATTTGAGAGAAATACACAACAAAACACACACAAACTATTTACACTTGTTCTCGGTAAAATGTGGCACACACCTAACTGTGCTCGCATGCACATATATATATACATGTATTGAACTTTTCGCATGCATGTGGTTCCAACCACTTTTTCGAATGCATGAACCTTGTCTTCCTTTCGCATGATGTATTCGCATGCATATGCGACTTTCTGTCTTTCGCATGCATGCATTTTCGCATGCATGCGAGTTGTCTTCATTTCGCATGCATGCATGCAACTACTTTTTGCATGTGTTGTTTCCAACATGCATTTTATCACATGAACTTCAAGTTGTTCATCTAATATGAGTTAAAACTATATTGTAATCCAAATGTTTAATCCTTACAATCTCCCCCTTGGATTATGATATAGTTTTGAGTTCTTCAATCTTCAACAAAACCTTTCTCACGAAGGTTCTCGCACAAGCAGAAATTGAATTTGATGTAACTTTTAAGCTTCAACTCTTCATAATATCATTCAATTCAATTCCATTTTGTGTGTGTTCTCGGTCTCGAATAGAGCATTGATGAAACCGGATAAACTTTCAACAAAATTAACTAACCTTTTGACTTGTTTAACGTCCTCGAACAAAAGATCGCGGAATGAAATTCTGTGTATCAAGAGCAACACCTTGCTCTGATACCAAATGTAAAGTCCATAATCCGATCGATCAAACTTCTTTTGAATGTTGCACTTGATTTTACGCGAAGACGGGTGCTCACTCTACTTGAATGCAATCGAGATAACAAGGTACTTCTAATGTTTATAACAAAATCATTGTAATTGAAATGTATATATGATGTCGAATGATTACAATGATAATCGATAAAATATCGATCTCACCCGAGGGTGGAAAAATCACAAATGTGATCTGCTCGATTTGAGCGAAATACACAACAAAACACACACAAACTATTTACACTTGTTCTCGGTAAAATGTGGCACACACCTAACTGTGCTCGCATGCACAGATATATACATGTATTGAACTTTTCGCATGCATGTGGTTCCAACCACGTTTTCGCATGCATGAACCTTGTCTTCCTTTCGCATGATGTATTCGCATGCATATGCGACTTGTCTGCCTTTTGCATGCATGCATTTTCGCATGCATGCGAGTTGTCTTCATTTCGCATGCATGCATGCAGCTACTTTTTGCATGTGTTGTTTCGAACATGCATTTTATCACATGAACTTCAAGTTGTTCATCTAATATGAGTTAAAACTATATTGTAATCCAAATGTTTAATCCTTACATAAACAATATCGTAAATTGATTTATTCAATTTATCATTTAAATAACTTATAATAACTCGTTGATTTATAAAGTAGAGCATACACATGTCATTCATACATCATCATGCAAGGCGTCATACAAACATAGCCTACATCAACAGTCATCTACAGGCACTTACGGAAACTTCCATGTCAGGACTTACTCCTGCACTCTCCCCCGAAAGCCAGAATTCAACTATGCATCTCCTCGAATTCAACAGTCCCAATTATCCATCCTAAACCTTGGGGAATCATAATAGGACATCATACAAACACATACAAGTCCACAATCATACTTTAAACATACTACACATGATTACACCCAAATGGGTCAAACATACCCATTTCAAGAGCGGGTTTATATGTGTTCCAGCCCGAAAATCGTTTGAAAACAAGTAAATGAGGGGTCCTAGAACTCACCTGTACTTGATGAGTAGCTTCTCAATCAAGCTTTAAAAGAGAAGGTTGCACTACACCACCTGCAGATAAGTTAACACTCAAAGGAGTTAATTTCTGCCCAAATTCGATGCTAAATTCGCTGCTAGTTTCGCCAAGTGATCAGCAGTTTCGCTGCTAGTTTCGCTAAGTGATCAGCAGTTTCGCTGCTAGTTTCGCCAGCAGTTTCGCTGCTAGTTTCGCCAGCAGTTTCGCTGGCAGGTTCGCTGGCACCTTCACTGCCAGTTCCGCCCAACTTTCGTTGGATAACAATGTCGGCGAAACTACCTGTGAAACTATAGTTTCGCTGGAAGACCCATAGTTTCGCTGGGCGAATACATAGGTTCGCTGGATGAACACCCAGTTTCGCTGAACGAACTAAAAATTACGAATCAACACATTTTAACCTAAAACTTCAATCTTTTACACCCAGAACCTTGGTTTATCATCCATGAAGCTATATCTAAGTTTTTTACATGTTTTCTTACATAAAAATGTGAGTTTTGGCCGATTCTTTGCCACTTTCAAAAACCCCAAAACCTAGAATCCGGGTTTACATCAAAAGGAACGATTAAATGATGTTTCTTACCTGGATTCTTGGTTTTCTTGTTGTTGGGATGCCCACGAACACCGATCTTCAATCTCTTGATCAACCGAGCCTTGAATCACCACTTTCTCTCTCTACACTCTCTCTCTAGAAGTTGGGTGTTGAGTGCAAATGGGAGATGCCCAAGCTGATCCGTCTATATATACCAGGCGTTCTCGGGACCTTAAACTCGTCAAGCTCATGCCCCGAAGAGTTAACTCGATCTAACACCCATAACCATCCTATTTCCATTAAATGGTCTCGTCTAAGCCCATTATTATTATTTGGCTTGCTTAGACAATATTCCGGGCGTTACAGTTTAATTGTAGCTATATGTGTTCGATAAACTTGCATAATTCATAACCATTGACATGAATTGCTACTTGTAAATATATATATATATATATATATATATATATATATACACACATATATAAGTGAAGGTAGGAAGAGGATCTGTTGTGATAGGTGATGTTTGTTTTTTCTGCAGCAAAACGTCTGCGGTCTGCGGACCATATCTGCAGACATCTACAGAAGAAGAGGTGGACCAAACGTCTGCAGTCTGCGAGAAAAAGATTGTTTGTTTTTTACATCTGCAAAGTTATTATAATTATTATTATAATTATTATTATTATTATTATAATTATTATTATTATTATTATTATTATTATTATTATTATTATTATTATTAATTCCAATTTCATCGATCAAATCCCAACGACAATTTCATCCCCACAATCCCAATTTCATCGATCAAATCCCAAATCCAAACCCCCACATCCATCCCCACACACCACCAGCTCCTCGTATCCAACGGAAAAACCCTCTTCGGCTCCGTGGTGGTAAGGGGGGTTCTGGTCGAAGGTTGGGCAGAAGAAGACGAAGCTTGAGAAGGTGGATGAGGAGTTTATTAAGAAGAAGGTGAAGACGGTGAAGGTTGAACGATGATTGACTGCTAGGCAGCGACAGCCGGAGGCGGGTGCGGGGCGGCAGTGGGTGCGATGCGGCGGTGGGTGCGGGGCGCCGGTGGGTGTGATGCGGCGGTGGGTGCGGGGCGGCGGTGGGTACGTGGTGACCGGTGGAAATGAGGAGGAGGAGGGTAGTGATATTAGGGAGGGTAGTGAATAAGAATAGAGAAGAGGTTAAAAGACTTGAGAAGTGGCAAGACCATGTCTGCACCAAGAAGACCTCGCGCAGACGTTTTTTAATAAAACGTCTTCCAAAAAACAAACAGTTTGCGCACTCAAAACCTCTTCCTGCGTCTGCATGCGCGCAGATGAAGAGGTGATGAAGAGGTTTTTTTAAAACACAAACACCACCATAGTCATATGTAACAGAAGGTTTTTGTTTAGAAAAAAAGAAGAAGAATAGAGATTGTGATTAGAAGTGGTGTTCCGGTGATAACAGGTGGCGACAAGAGAGATTAGGGTTTTCTAGCTCTGATACCAAATTAACTTTGATCAAAGGAATTATACATGCTGTCAACTTAGAATACAAGAATATAAATAAATATAAAATTTACATCCACAACCCTCTACTTATATTAATATATAATATTGACTAATAGTGTGGAATTGTAATAAATAGAAGTCAGATGGTTTATGTCTAATTGTCTTTCATTAGTTACAACTACCAACTAACTCTAACCACCGTTAGTTAGTAGTTGATTGTAATGGTATAAATACAATGAAGGCAATCGAATACACAGCTTGATTGTTTGAAACTCTTCTTTCCTCTGGTTCTCTTTTCATTCTTATCAAGTGGTATCAGAGTTATCCGATCCTAGGTACTCTCGATCAAATTGAAGAAACAATGGCAACAACTCGGAATCAATCATTGGAGCAGAAGGTACAAGAGCATGAGGCGATCTTAGTTCGATTAGAGACAGCAACTGGTCTCAATCTTACAGAGTTGGAATCGATTCGAGTAGCGGCGATGAAGAATTCGATAGAATTGCAAGCGCTGAAGGCTCAAATGGTGAAAAACTCTAATCAAATGGTGGAGATTATCAAGAATACACAATTGCTTGGTAAAAGTCCATCTATACCATCGGGATCGGACAATGAAGAAGGTGACGTTGGTATCTACCATAACGTCGTAATAAGTTGACAAAAATGAAGTTTCCAAGGTTTAATGGCACAAACGTAGAAGGATGGCTTTATAAAGTAGAGCATTTCTTCACAATTGATGGTACTCCGGAGAGTGCGAAGGTGCGATATGCTATTGTGCATCTAAAAGATATGGCATTACTTTGGTTTCAGTCGTTTGTTCGGTCGAGAGGAGGGTCGATCGAAGGTATGTCATGGAAAGAATACAAGAATCTATCTCCACCAGATTTGCAGTGATAATCGGATCCAATGCTGGGAGCATTAGCTGCCATCCGATAAACTGGAACCTTACAGGAATTATGTCAAGAATTCGATTTAGCTTAAAGAACAAAAGTAACAGTTTATGATGAATACACCACTAGTGTGTTCTTAAGAGCAGTAAAGCCTCAAATTGGTAATCCTTTGAGGTTATTTAGCTCTAAAAAAGGTAACAATTTGATGAAGCTTGATATATATATGTGAAATACAGGGATTAATGTATTAACACGAAGAGAGTCCCTTCTTTACAGCAAAAATAGCCTGTTATCGAATGTTGAAGCTGAGTTTGCTACAGATAAAGAATGTTTAGCAAGCAGTAGACCTGCACGAGGGTTTTGCTGTTGCTGGTTATCGCACTGCTTATGGTATGTCGTTACTTTATCACGCAACTCTTGGAATGCCCTCATTGTTTCAACTTCAAATCCGCCTGCAAACTGTCAAAATCCAATATAAAACATTAAAAACTACTTCCTATTGTGCTACAACACTACAACTAGAGGTGCTAACGGTTGTGTCGCGGGTTATTGGTCAACCAGACTAGTACCCGGAAATTTGACACAGGCAAAAATCATGCTAGGCACATAAACTTGAAAGCGACCCGTATGACCAGTAAAAAATATTCTTTTGACTTTTTGTATATTAATAGTCTACGATCACAAATACAAATAGGTACAAAACAAACTATGTTCAAACTATAAAACTTGATGTCAATTTCTCTTTTAATACTAACAAGTTTACGTATTGGCAAATCCCACATATAAAAGAATTATTAAATAATAAATAAGTTAAGCGGATCAAGCCGCTAAGTTGACCAAACGACCCGGCCCGTTTAGCTTAACGTTTACATGGGCTCGACCTAAAACTAACCCACTCCGTTTAGACTACAATTTCAACCGCCAAACTTCACCTCATGTTTGAAATTCACACCCCCAAGTCCCCAACACTGCATGAAATGATGGTTTACCTGATGTACACGAAATGCAAACCGTACACCTTGAACAATCAACTCTTCTTCTTCTGGGCCACTAACCATCTCAAGTTCTGCAGATACTCTTTTCATGTACTTCATTGCTAATTTAACCGATGCAAGCTTGATCTACAAGTATGAAAAGCATCATCATTTCTCGTCGACTTTTTCATCGTATTTTCTAAATTGAAAAGAAAAAACGTATAGAAACAAACACAGACACAGAGTACCAACATGGGCATGGGAATCAAATTTGCTAGATGATAAAAGAAGTGACAAGATGCGGGCCAAATGAAAGGACTATGTTATCAAATCCAAACGTAAGAGTCCACACACATGTAGGCCCTTTTACCGGGCTAGTAAATGAGAATCTTGAAGCATATGTACACATGATCAAGCATAATGTACAAGTCCATAAAAGGCCAACACCTTTCTCCAAGAACTGAAACTCCCAAATTAATATTAAAGTACAACATTTGCTGCATGGTGTACAAGTTACAAAGCAGTATTACTCTCACAAACATCTAAAAGAAGATTGCGAATCCAATTCCTGGAGTGTTTTCACTTTCACGTGTGGGCGTGAAGGTAGGGGACCTAGTAAAGTGAGCAAAATCTTGAAAACATTTTTGATATTTTGGCATTTTGTGACCAAATCAATTTTATGTTTTATTGCCTAATTGTAGAGTGAACCCCATGGACACAACTTACTTTTTTCTTTTAGGGACCACTAACACATAATTTCTTGAGTACTCATAGCACTCTATGACAAGAAAATGTTTTGCTAATGTTTATGATGATAACGGGTTGAATGGGTTCGAGTCAAAATCGAAAATCAAGAGAGATCATTTAGGAGGTTTTATGCATTTTACCCACATATTATGTAGTGTAAAGCATGACATTATGAGCAGCCTGTATTTTTAAGAACAAATGGTATTTGGATGGAATGAATTTTAATGTGCACTCCCCAACTTGCAAAATGTCATATTATTTAAAATAAAAATTTTAATGCATAGAATGCCATGCCTATAATGCATTTTTATATATCCATACATACAATAGGAATCAGACACATGATACTGTCTCTGCATTTAAGCTTATAAAGTACTATATAGCCCCTGTATTTGGTTAAAACAATCAAACATTCCTTTCCCCTATGTGAAAATCTATGTAAAATGTCTATGCAGTCCTACATTTATCATTGTTATTACAATTTTTATTTATATTTATGTCATCATTTATATATGTATAAAAGAATACTTATACATGCCCATAACATCTATATATATGTAAAAAGACAATACTTAATCAGTTGAAGAAATGAAAGATTATTTTTACAATTGTCCGAAACTCAAAATTTGTTATCTTTTTAAACCCGCTTTGCATCAAGTTACAAAAAAGGATATTTAAAAACAAGAAGAAAGTACCTGAGCTACAAATCCAGTTTCTTGCATCCAATCCATTGGGATTTGATAGACTTTGTATCTTGTTGAAGCCGATTCTCTCATTCGCGATAAATTATACACTCCATGCTCTAATCTGTTGCCAAACAAATCAGCATAAAAGAATTATAAAACCGAATTAAAATGTTATTTTTTCTAATTATTTAAAGACATTCATACTTCTCAAACAATCCTTGCATCTTCTTGAGAGCAGGGGCGCAAGGCTGGCGAGGATCATCATGAAACAATGATGCCTCAGATTCTAGCTTCTTTAGATCACAATACCCGAATGCAGCTTCTCGTAATGCATCTGCTTTGTGTTCTGGCCAATCAAAGTGTTTAAGAACTGCCCTCTCATCAACCTGAAATTATTATTCCAGAAAATGTGTTAAAATTGTTAGTTAATTTGATTTGAGTAATAAGAACTACGGGAATGGTTCAATGCAAAACCAATTTTAAGTGGATACATGTCATAATCACGTAAAAATGTCTCTCTTTCTCCCTCACAGTTAGATGAAGATTCTTTACTTAAAATTGATTTTGTATTGAACTGACTCGTGATAACTATATGAAGAAAGTAAAGTTTACCAGGTATGAGAGTTCATCATCTAGCCATTTTACAAAGGGTACAACATCCTCAATATCCGTAAATGATGCATTCTCAACTTCTTTTATCAAGAATCTAATAAAATCACCTTGTGTTTCCACATCTGTCTTTATCTGTAACAATTTAAGCACAACAAAATACAAAAACGAACATATTAAAATAATATTTGAACCTTACAAAGGTGTAGTGACCGTTGCAAGAGTTTAAACGAAAAATTCTGACAAAATGTACATTTTTTATTGCATAAAGCACAACCAATTCAAAATTACTGCTCTAAGAAATTATTTAAGCAAAATAACAAAATCCTGGAAGGTACTACTTATGTAGCACAAAGTACAAGTTATTACGCTCTATTTGACCAGTAAATTTTCTTTTTCTTGAATTAATTGCATGATCGGTGGTGAGGTTCATGTATTGAAATGTCGAATTTACCCAAATAGTTTTATCATCCAGCTAAAAAAACACAACCAATTTATTAAGAACCGAAGGGCAAAACAGTAATTACCCACACTCTACTCAACAATGGCTACTTACAGCGAGCAAATGTGTAGACCGATTCTCGATTTCTCCGATCATGTCACGTGTATTAGCGGTCGCCGGAGCATCGCCGGAGGAGCCACCGTTGCACGATTCCCGGCGAGATTCCCTCCGCATGAGAGAGTGATAAAACTCCACCACCTCCGGTACTCTCGTCACCTTCGCCGGCATCGGCTTCAAACTCCTCGGCGGCGGTAGCGGTGGCGGGGGAGGAGGCGGAGGAGCCGCAGCTTTCATTGTCCTAGCCGCCGCTGCCGGTGGCGGTGGCGGTGGAGGAGGCGGAGGCGGAAGAGCATGAGGTTGTCGCTCCGACGAGCTCTCGATCGAACTGTTAGAACACGACGACGATAAACACGATGATGAAGATGAAGACGATGATGTTGAAGGTCGTGGTGGTGGTTTCGGAACCCTAGGAACACGAGAACGAAGCTCAATTGCAGAATCCGTCAACAAATCCAACGAATCACACCGTGAAAGCCTATGTAAACTATCGATTTCTAACAGAATCGACTCCTTTGAGCTCGATTCCGTATAACATTTACCGTCGATCTCGTTGTGATTCCTATTAACCGGAGCATTACCGAACGTGTGACCTCGTTTCAAGCTCTTATTCACACTACTCTTCGCTGAAACATCCATCACTTGCTGAAACCTCTGCGAAGAAGATGCAACCAATTGCACTTCCAAATCCTTGATTCTGTTCTCAAATTCACGCTTCTGTTGCGTCAATTTCATATGCAGAATCTCAACCTCGTGCCTCAATCTCTCATTCTCCGCCTCCAAACACTCGATCATCTTCACCGATCGGTTGATTTCACAATCCTTCTTCGAGATCTCGTTCTCCAGAATCGGAAGTATGGATACTGATTCCTTAAGCAATTTCTGCTCCAGGAGTTCTGTTCGTAGCCTCGACTCACGCTCTCTCAACTGCTCGACTAACTGCAAGAGCTCCGCCACGTCCGGCGGCCGGGGCTGCACCTGAACCGACGACCGTGGGAAGTACGAGCCAAACGACCGTGAATACGCCTTCCCACCGCCGCTTCCGCCGGAGCTCTGCGACAGCGATGGCGACGGCGACGGAGACGACCGGTGGTGGTGGTGGTGTAAGCCCATTGCTGATTTGAGTTTTCCGGTGACCATAATCGACGAAGTTATGGTGGAGTTATGGTTTCATGGTTATTGACACAAGTCATTGATAGAGTTAAGGGGTTAGAGAGTGTGTGTGTGGTCGGGTGGTGTTGGAGGGTAGTGAAGATTGTTAAAGTTAAAAAGAGTGCACGAATAACGAGGAACGGTCTTTCTGTGGGTTTGAAATATTTGGGGAAAGTTTAATAATCGAATTTGTTTTTTATTTTATTTAACGAATAGGTTTTGCGACCCGCCAAATGCATTTTCAACTTAGATTTGCAAAATGGTAATTAACTTTTTTTAATTAATACTTTTGTTTTTTTTGTGTGAGTTGTCGTGCTAAAACGATTTCTGCATTCTTTTTCTTTTATGATGGGGGATATTTTTGATTAAAAGCTAGCAAGGTGTTAAGGCTATTAAAACGTAAAAACGATCAATATTTCAGAGTATAATTGACTGATGTTTAGACTGTCGATCTATTCTACACCAATTGACTGATGATTTGCTGTTGAAAATCGTTTGGTTTCTTGCCTTAATTCACTTGGTGGATGTAGCAACATGGGCCACCAATGACTAAACTTGAGAAGTAGTCGGACACTAGGACATGAAACTATAGTAGATGTACAACATTTTCTTCTATCAGTTTCACACCACACATAAAATAAAGGGAATGCCTCTTTGCTGAAGCTAACCTTGTTGAAATTGTATTTGATGTCGTTGTCCAACCAAAGAAGTTAGTTTACCTTCAAACGTAGTCATTTACTTCATGAGTGAACGTACCCTTCCTACTCAAACATAACCTACATCATACATAACTATAAATAGCAATGACCATGTATTGTTTTCATCATTTCCCCGCATACAAAACCTTCTCTCTCTTTCTTTTTTCTTTATCAACATGCAATATACTTATTCTCATAAAAAAGATTGTATTAAGGAGAACTTTCTTTTCGTAACGTCTTAACTATGGTAGTTCATGTGTACAAATTGGCTAAAAGATTGACTATGGAATTCAAAGATCTCTTCTTGTGAAGGCATTCTCATCTGGATCAATACCCGGTTGGAATTCATGTCATTACACTATGGAATTCGTATATTAAAAATCATTAGAAGTCAAATTAAGCTTATTACTATAATAAATCAACTTATGTGTTTAATGACTAAATGATAGGGTTTGGAGGATCGTTTGTGTAATTACTTACTAAACTTAAGTTTCCTAGATGAAGAGGGAATTGGTTGAGGTCGACCATATAGAAGATAAGGAAAAGGTTTCACGTGTTTGTTCTCACGGTGCGGTCCAAGTGAACGATCAAGGAAATAATCCAAAATTGATAATGAAACAAACCATTCAAGCTTATTTCAACATTCACTAGTTATTAGAAGTAGATGATAATATTAGGTAAATGTCTATCTTCCCAAACTCTTAGTTTTTATTTTTTTTAATATTAATAGGACTTTGATGGAAATTGAACATATATCGACGTCTAGTGATTTATACACACTATGTTGGTTAGTGTCCCTAATTAATGGGATACTCTAGTTGTTAAGTGGTGTTCTTTACGACTTAATCTTGTAAAATGTAGGTTGTATTTAACTTTGGTGACCTAGCATGATAATCATGGATGTTAGTATAGTTGATGATATTTTGACCAACTTTCACAAAGAATGAAAAAAAGTCCGAGCTAGAACCTATTTAATAGAGAACAATACGGAATATTTGGGGAGAGAACGAATAGATGTACGTCCTTTTGTATGATCAAAAGTAAAAGTTTCAAAGAGTTTAGAAAGGCACGATGAGTGTATCTTTCTTAAATCGAAACTGTTACTAATGCTAATTGGTAATACCGAATATTCAACTTTCAAACTTGAAACAATTGGAAGCTGATGTGTAGATTATGAATTTGTTCATTGTTTTCTTTTAGAAATTTAAAATAAACGTCTAAATAATAATAATAATAATAACAATAATGATAATAATGATGATAATAATAATAATAATAATAATAATAATAATAATAATAATAATAATAATAATAATAATAATAATAATAATAATAATATAATAATAATAATAATAATAAAAATAAAATAAAGTCCAGGGGTGATTCTTGTAAATTCTAAAACTTTAAAGAAAAGTTTATAACATAAAATAGTAAAATATAAACCGCAGGGACCATTTGTGTAATTTTTCAAAATCCATTCCCCCACCCCGATTTCCCGATCGCCGGATCCGGCCAACTCCGGCGATACTCCGGCGAGGTCAATAGCACAAAATTACTCGATTTCAAGCCACAAAACCGGTTCCAATGCATTCGTGGACAAGATTCGAACCCAATGCACCCATTAAACACGTTTAATCATCGAGATATTCGGATCCAAAGCTCCCAACATCGAAACCACTATATTCCCGACCAATTCAGCCCAAAACAGTCGATTTCGAACCCCACAACCTCACCGAAAGCTTTCTTGGATCCAATTAGAATTGGATTCTAACATAACAACATGTTGAATCAGTCAAATTAACGGCTATAATCTCACTTTTATTCTCGGATTCGATACAGCTCACTAATACACTCAAACAACAATAATAAACAAATTAAAGCTACCAAAACGATCCTATATAAATACCCAATCGAACCCACGTTCCAATTGCACCAAAAACAAACACAAACACTATCATCGATCTCCATCTTCATCGCAACCTGCAACTTAATCGAAAACCCTGTTCTAAGCACTGTTAAACCAAATTGATAAAGGGCTTTTCATCAAGACCCTTGTTTGAAGCTACCCAAGCAGTTAATTTGATTTCCATCGGGGTTTGATCATCGTTCGAAACTCAACCTCGGTCGCAGCTTGTTTTGGTCTGTTCTTATCATCAACACTATCAAATCAGGTAATTAAGTACATTGATACACTCGGTTTAACATGGGGAAACAATGCCCCAACATAAATTCGATTATTAACTGCGAATTTGTGTTTAATTGGAGTGAAATCGAATTAGGGTTTATATCGATTTGGGGGTTAACTGGAACTTGTGTTTATACAAATTAAAAACTGTTTTCTATCGCGGCTGAGGCCATTGGTTCACTGGTTTGGCATGGGTGACGTAAACAGGAGGTCCCGGGTTCGACCCCGGGCACCCCCATTTATTTTTTAAGTCTTTTTAAGCCCCAATTAAATACATAAAAATTCTTAAAAATTATAAAAATAAATTTTATAAACTTTCCTTATTTTAAATGTTATAAAATGAATTTCTGTAAATTTATTTTATTTAAAAACCATAATAATATTTATAAAATAATATTCATAAATATTATAAATAAATATTTTTATAAAAATGGACCTTAAATAGTAGTTTAAAATACTAAATTATTATTGGTCATTATGTTAACGTAATTACTCGTAGAAATTATATGCGTTTCATAATTAAATTTCAAAAGATTACTATAAAGGATTAAATTCCTTTAAAAATTTCATAAATAGTATTTTTCTTTTATTACACTAAAACTATATATAACTAACTTTGTTTAAGTATAAAAACCCCAAATACTTGTCGAAACCCTAGTTCACGCTAAAACGTTAATTTTATTATTAAACTTAAACCTTATAAAAATACATATTCTTAGGTATCTCGTGAGGGTTTACATTGGAACTTCGTTGAATCTTTATTAGCACCTTATACACATACGTCAAAGTGAGTATTTCTATACCCATTTTCACATTTTCACACTTTGAGGTGAAACATGTTACTTATTAACCTTTGCACTTGTAAACGTTTAATTCTTGTAAACTTATGGCAATTTACTTGTGTGTTGTGATTAGTTGATACTTGTAGCTACCATGTAAAGTCGAATACATGTACAATCATTAACTATTGCTAGCCTGGCGACGTCATAGATCTATGGGCCTGACAAGCCTGCTTGGTTGATCCAAGTACACTTAGCTAATGGTATATGCTTATAACTTGGTTGATCCAAGTACACGTTTGAAACTTGTAAAACTTTGTCAAGGTTTGATTGTGCATTCTGTCTTACATCCCTAGTTACTTTGTTCTCTAATTTACAACATGAATTGCCATCTTTTATATACTTATGTATTCAAAACTATAGAATGCTCACCAATAATATGTTGACCTTTTATTTTTAACATATTTCAGGCAATAGCGTTATGTGGCTGTGAACGATCGTAACTCTCACACCTCGACGATTCCGCCGTCTAGGTTGGGGTGTGACAGATATGGACACATGCCTGAAAATATGGCTATGACTCATCCCACATCGGTCGGGGAGGCGAACGAAAGTCTCTTTATAAGGGGCTGGATACCTTCCCCAATGTGACGCGTTTTAAATCCGTGAGGCTGCGGCCAAAGCGGATAATATCACGTTGCGGCTCTCGTACACCTTCCTGCAGGGGTGTCACAGTTGGTATCAGAGCCAGGGTCGGGCCGTTGTGCCAGCGAGGACGCTGGTCTCACTTAGGTGGGTGGATGGACACATGCCTGAAAATATGGCTATGACTCATCCCACATCGGTCGGGGAGGCGAACGAAAGTCTCTTTATAAGGGGCTGGATACCTTCCCCAATGTGACGCGTTTTAACTCCGTGAGGCTACGGCCAAAGCGGATAATATCACGTTGCGGCTCTCGTATACCTTCCTGCGGGGGGTGTCACACCGCACCTCTTGGCCACAGTACCTAAGGTAAAGTTTAGGTGTACCATTGCCATATGCAATATCCTTCTGTTCCTGGTACTGGGCCTAGGCCTATCATAGACCTTCTATTGTAACATCCAAAAGTTCAATAATATATATATTTAATTAGATTTAGTGTTCAGTCGCATGCCATACGTGCGAATGAAGCTCAATCGCACGAATGACGGGCGTATGGGCTCAATCGTACGATTGAGTCGTGCGAATAAGCCAGTCGTGCGATTGAGTATGTCGGCTAAAAATAGGCATGAAGGAGAAGTAGGGCGGTTAAGGGGTTGACAAGCAGATTTTATCTGCTTTAACATCCTTCCCTTGTTCCCTTCGAACCCAAACACCCTGCTCTTGCCCAAATCGATCAAACTAGCTCCATTTAGGTAAGTTTTGCTTGGTACGGATCGATTTTTGAATATGTTAAGCTGTGTGGGTGGTGGGAATTGATCCAAAATATGTTTTAATCAGAGTTCCTGTTCAATCTTTCTGTTTAACTGAAAAGTGAAGGTTCGGGCCCTAGTTTTTGTGAAATTTGATGAAATAAGGACCCGAAACGGTTGTAAATAAAGTGTACAGGTTCTGTTATGAATATCGTATAATCTGAACGGTTAAAACTCGAGTTTTTGGATCAAATATGTCAAGAACACAGCTGCTGATCCGTTTCAGGCAAATGAGCCCAGTCGCATGACCCATTCGTGCGACTGAGTCAATCGCATTGTTCAAACGTGCGACTGAAGTTCAATCGCATGTACCAATCGCACGAATGGAGGTCATTCGCACAAACCCTGTTATAGCTCATTCGCACCTCTGTCGTATGGTCCATTCGTACGATTAAGCTCAGTCGTATGTTCAATCGTACGAATGAGTCCAGTCGCATAGCCTTAGTCGTGTGAAGTGGTCAGCTAGGGGAAATTGACTAAGTTAGGGTTGTTGTTTTAGATTTGCTTTGAAAAAGAGAAGTTTTAGCTGCACTAGCATATTTGGATTGATAACCACTTGTTGGAAACATTAAGGTGAGTTCTAATTGCCCTTTTTATGTGATTATGCCGTTAGATAAATGTTGTTTGACAAAATCGGGCACTGGCATGCATATAAATAAATACAAAATGTGAATAAGAGTTGAAAGTGGTAAATTGTGATGAATGGCGAGGTGGAGGTCTGACCCACCAACTATAGACGGAGGTTTGACCCGTCAACGCCAATTATAGACGGAGGTTTGACCCGTCAACGCGCGAGGTGGAGGTTTGACCCACCAAATTCTAGACGGAGGTTTGACCCGTCAACGCGCGAGGTGGAGGTTTCACCCACCAAATTAAAATTGATAAAATATGTCCATAAATACCTTGTGGGTATTCGATATGCATATCAATACTGGGATAAATAAATGGACTAATGAATGTGTGTGTGGATCATTTGGTGTGATAACAGTTGATGAATTGTTATTATTGAAATGTGGTGTATGTTAGAACTCACCAGTTTATCTGACTTTGTGTTTGTTTTCTAATGCATGCCAGGTAATAATAGAGGTGCTCGTGATGGTCCCCCATAGAGTTAGCTTCCGGTTATAATGTATGATATTGGCCACAAATGTTGGGTTTTGGGAATGAAGTACTTGAAGTTAACAAAGTTTTGAAATGTCGGATAAAGTCTTGTAAATATTGTTAACAATGTAAACAGTTTTAATATATATAAAATTCCGCTGTGTTTGTAGTCTCTGACTTGTTATAATAACCCAACTAGTAGCACCCTCCTTATTATATTATTGTTAAAACTTTGAGGGTGTTACAAGTTGGTATCAGAGCCTTGGTTAAAGAGATTTGAACAATTAATTGTTTCAAACTTTAACTGAATGTATGGGAAGCGCCAGTATCTACCATCGGAGGTAGGGTGAACTATTGTGTGAATGAGTATTCAATTGTTAGTAATAATTCAGTCAAGTGTTGAATGAAGGTGATTGTTGAATTAAAAGATTAGTATTATGTGTATGCATGATTTTGTGCTTTAGATAGGGTTAGAAATAAACTGTGAAAGGATAATGAGAAGAGGCAGGATGGTGTGAATAAGTAAATAATTGATAACACCTGGCCAATGTTATGAGCAATTTACATTATATGCAACATCCTGGTATCAGTCATTATTTGATTATGGTTTATTTCTGATCGTAGATGGAGAAAACCAGTAATACAAATTCTAGATCCGAAGCTAGGATCTCAGGTGATGAACTTAAAGCGGCTATAGGTGATGAAGTCGCCCGAGTGTTGCGTACTACCTTACCGGAAATGTTAAGTGATCTTAGGAAAGGTGGTGAATCATCTTCCCAACCAACTCCACCACCTGTTATTGTTGAGCCTGTAGTGGAGAAACCAATATCATATAAGCATTTTAAGGAATGTGACCCGCCTAAGTTTGAAGGCCAGAAGGATGTAGTAGTAACTTACAAATGGTTACGAGAGATGGAAGCAGCGTTTAAACTTAGTAGATGTAAGGAAGATCAGAAGGTGGGCTTTGCAGTGCATTCTTTTCAAGCAGAAGCTTTGTACTGGTGGGATACAGTGGAACAGGCCATGGATGAGGCCGCCGTAAGTCAGATAATGTGGGAAACTTTTAAAGAACTGGTGATAGAAAAGTTCTGTCCGAAGGGCGAGATGGACAGAATTGAGATCAAGTTTTTGCAGTTTCAAGCAGGCAGTTTAAGTCATAAAGAGTATACTTCTAGATTTGAAGAAATGGCGCGCTTAGTACCTCATTTAGTAACTCCTGAGACAAAGAGGATTACTAGGTATGTTCAGGGATTACCTCCTAAGGTGAGAATGTTGGTAAAGTCTAATTCTCCTTCTACTTACCAAGTCACGGTGAATTTGGCTGCGGATATGTATGAGGAAGTCGCTGAGTCTGAGAAACTTGTGGTGAAAGAAGAAGTGGTTAGTCATCAGGAAGCTTCACTGAGTTCTAGGCCTATGTATGGACAAGGTGGGCCGCAGAAGAGGAAATTTAATGCTAGGAGTTTTGTAGGTCCCCCTCCCTGGTGTAATAGATGTGGGAAGTTTCATAGAGGAGAATGTAGATTGAATCACCCGGCATGTCGTAAATGTGGGAAGCCTGGACATTTCGTTTCTAGATGTCCAGAACTTCGGTGTTATGGGTGCGGGGAGATGGGACATATGAAATCTGAATGTCCAAAACTTAGACCTGGACCGGTTCCTATTCGTGCAGTGGGAGGACCGAGTAAAGGCAGCGTGAGTGGTAGTAGCGGTACAGCGGGAAGAGTATTTACGATGACTACGGAGGAGGCTAAGGCATTACCAGATGTTGTGTCAGGTACGTTTCTTGTTAATGATGTACCTACTAGAGTTTTATTTGATTCGGGAGCTAATAGAAGTTTTATATCAATAAAATTTCATGCCTTAATACAAGTTAGACCATCAAAGTTAGATGTTACTTTTTCAATAGAGACTGCCTCAAATGAATTCATAGTTGTTAGTGAAGTAATAGACGGTTGTTTTATTGAATTAGAAGGTGTAAAATTTCCTGCTAAATTACACATGATGAAATTAGGAGGTTTTGATGTAGTATTGGGAATGGACTGGTTATTTATGTTTGAGGCTCAGATAATATGCAAAAAAAGATGATTGTGTTGCGAGCACCGGATGGTAATTTGGTAACGGTTTGTGGTGATGAACATGATAGTGTAGTGAAAGTTATATCTATGATTAAGGCAGAGAAATTATTGAGTAAGGGTTGCGAGTCATTTTTGGCATACGTAGTTGATACTGCTAAGAAGACGAAGAAATTAGAAGATGTTCCAGTGGTTTGTGATTTCCCCGATGTATTTCCTGAGGATCTACCCGGTATACCTCCTGATAGAGAAATTGAGTTTAGAATTGATTTAATACCTAAGGCAAAACCTGTCGCTAAGACCCCTTATAGACTTGCACCGGCTGAGTTAAAGGAACTCCTGAAGCAATTACAGGAATTATTAGACAAGGGTTTTATCCGACCCAGCTCTTCGCCGTGGGGTGCTCCAGTTCTGTTTGTAAAGAAGAAAGATGGCAGTTTAAGGATGTGTATAGATTATAGAGAACTAAAAAAGTTGACTGTCAAGAATAAATACCCATTACCTCGTATAGACGATTTGTTTGATCAACTCCAAGGTGCTGATTGGTTCTTAAAGATAGATCTTAGATCCGGGTATCACCAGTTGAAGGTAAGAGAAGAAGACATACCAAAGACAGCTTTTCGTACACGATATGGGCATTATGAATTTTTGGTGATGTCGTTTGGGTTAACGAATGCTCCTGCTGCCTTCATGGATTTGATGAATAGAGTATGTAGACCGATGCTGGATAAATCGGTAATTGTGTTTATAGATGATATTTTGATCTATTCTAAGAATGAAGGACATCATGCTTGTCACATTCGAGAAGTATTGGAAACTTTAAGAAAGAATAAGTTGTATGCAAAATTCTCGAAATGTGAATTTTGGTTAAGAGAAGTATAATTTTTGGGTCATGTGGTGAATGCGGATGGAATATTGGTGGATCCTGCAAAGATTGAAGCTGTGGTGAACTGGGGAATTCCTAAAAGTCCTTCAGAAATTCGTAGTTTCTTAGGACTGGCAGGATACTATAGGAGATTCATTCAGGATTTTGCTAAAATTGCTTCCCCATTGACGAAGTTAACTCGAAAGGATGTTAAGTATGAATGGAATAAGGAATAGGAAGCTGCTTTTCAGGAATTGAAGAATCGATTGACACAAGCCCCAGTATTAGCAATACCAGAAGGTGTAGATGATTTAGTAATATATTCTGATGCATCATATCAAGGATTGGGGTGTGTTTTAATGCAACGTGGGAGAGTTATTGCTTATGCTTCTAGACAATTGAAGACCTATGAAGTCAATTACCCAACCCACGATTTAGAATTAGCAGTTGTAGTTTTTGCTCTTAAAATATGGCGACACTACTTATATGGAGTGAGGTGTACCATCTTTACTGATCATAAGAGCCTGAAGTATTTCTTTGAGCAAAAAGATTTGAAGATGAGACAAAGGCGATGGTTGGAGTTAATCAAAGATTATGATTGTGAAATTTTGTATCACCCCGGGAAAGCAAATGTGGTTGCTGATGCATTGAGCAGAAAGGAGAAGTACGAACCGATTAAAGTTAAGGCGTATAAACTTGTGATTACTTCTGATTTTATGCAACAGTTGAAGGAAACCCAATTGGAGGCATTAAAAGAAGAAAATATTAAAAGAGAAAGAATGGTTGGTCAAGAAAAATATTTAGAAGAGAATAGTCAGGGTGTTAAAATCAGGTTTGGTTGAATGTGGGTTCCGTTGGCTTTACGTGATATGATACTAGATGAGGCTCACAAATCTAGGTATTCCATTCACCCAAGCATGACTAAGATGTACCAAGATTTGAAGCAAGATTATTGGTGGCCAGGGATGAAATTTAATGTGATGTAGTATGTAAATAAATGTTTGACTTGTGCCCAAGTAAAAGCTGAACATCAGAAACCTTATGGATTATTGCAGCCATTAGCTATTCTAGTTTGGAAGTGGGATGATCTGACTATGGATTTTATAACGAAGTTGCCCCGTACACCAAAAGGTTATGATACTATTTTAGTAGTGGTAGATCAGCTAACCAAGAGTGCTTTATTTCTACCAATACGGGAAACTTATTCGGTGGAAAAGTTAGCTGATATTTTTACTAAAGAAATAGTTAGATTGCATGGAGTTCCGAAAAGTATCACGTCTGATAGAGATGCCAGATTTACCTCCAGGTATTGGAGAAAATTTCACGAAGCCATGGGAACTAGACTTTACTTTAGTACAACCTATCACCCCCAAACAGATGGTCAAAGTGAAAGAACTATTCAGACATTGGAGGATACGCTACGGGCATGTAGTATTGATTTTGGAGGGAGCTGGGATAGTCATCTTCCTTTAGCTGAATTTGCATATAACAACAGTTATCAAGATACCCTTCAAATGTCCCCGTTTGACATGTTGTACGGAAGAAAATGCAGAACTCCACTCTATTGGGGGGATATAGGGCAACGTGAATTGGGGAATAGTAAAATAGTTGAAGAAACAATGTCAAAATTTGAAGTAGTTAGAAATCGTATTAGAGAAGCGAAAAGCAGGCAGAAATCGTATGCGGATCGTAGAAGAAAACCATTGAAATTTAAAGTTGGGGATTTCGTGTTGTTGAAAGTTTCTCCATGGAAGGGCATTATTCGATTTAGAAAGAGGGACAAACTAAGTCCACGTTTTATTAGACCTTTTCAAATAGTGGAGAAAGTAGGGTACGTGGCGTATAGGTTGGACTTGCCTGAAGAATTAAGTGCTATTCATCCAACCTTCCACATCTCTCAGTTACGGAAGTGTTTAGCTAACGAAACTCAATATGTACCATTAGATGATATTGAGGTTGATGAGAAGCTCAATTATGTTAAACAACCTGTGGCCATTATGGATCATAAAGAGAAGAAACTTAGAAATAAGAGCATTAGCTTAGTCCGGGTGCAGTGGACACATCGCTAAGGATCTGAGTCAACCTGGGAACCAGAGGAAGATATGAGACGGAACTACCCTCATTTGTTTTAGTCAGGTTTCGAGGACGAAACCCTAAATAAGGTGGGTAGACTTGTAACATCCAAAAGTTCAATAATATATATATTTAATTAGATTTAGTGTTCAGTCGCATGCCATACGTGCGAATGAAGCTCAATCGCACGAATGACGGGCGTATGGGCTCAATCGTACAATTGAGTCGTGCGAATAAGCCAGTCGTGCGATTGAGTATGTCGGCTAAAAATAGTCATGAAGGATAAGTAGGGTGGTTAAGGGGTTGACAAGCAGATTTTATCTGCATTAACATCCTTCCCTTGTTCCCTTCGAACCCAAACACCCTGCTCTTGCCCAAATCGATCAAACTAGCTCCGTTTAGGTAAGTTTTGCTTGGTACGGATCGATTTTTGAATATGTTAAGCTGTGTGGGTGGTGGGAATTGATCCAAAAACATGTTTTAATCAGAGTTCCTGTTCAATCTTTCTGTTAAACTGAAAAGTGAAGGTTCGGGCCCTAGTTTTTGTGAAATTTGATGAAATGAGGACCCGAAACGGTTGTAAATGAAGTGTACAGGTTCTGTTATGAATATGGTATAATCTGAACGGTTAAAACTTGAGTTTTTGGATCAAATATGTCAAGAACACAGCTGCTGATCTGTTTCAGGCGAATGAGCCCAGTCGCATGACCCATTCGTGTGACTGAGTCAATCGCATTGTTCAAACGTGCGACTGAAGTTCAATCGCATGTACCAATCGCACGAATTGAGGTCATTTGCACAAACCCTGTTATAGCTCATTTGCACCTCTGTCGTATGGTCCATTCGTACAATTAAGCTCAGTCGCATGTTCAATCGTACGAATGAGTCCAGTCGCATAGCCTTAGTCGTGTGAAGTGGTCAGCTAGGGGAAATTTGACTAAGTTAGGGTTGTTGTTTTAGATTTGCTTTGAAAAAGAGAAGTTTTAGCTGCCCTAGCATATTTGGATTGATAACCACTTGTTGGAAACATTAAGGTGAGTTCTAATTGCCCTTTTTATGTGATTATGCCGTTAGATAAATGTTGTTTGACAAAATCGGGCACTAGCATGCATATAAATAAATACAAAATGTGAATAAGAGTTGAAAGTGGTAAATTGTGATGAGTGGCGAGGTTGAGGTCTGACCCACCAACTATAGACGGAGGTTTGACCCGTCAACGCCAATTATAGACGGAGGTTTGACCCGTCAACGCGCGAGGTGGAGGTTTGACCCACCAAATTCTAGACGGAGGTTTGACCCATCAACGCGCGAGGTGGAGGTTTCACCCACCAAATTAAAATTGATAAAAGATATCCATAAATACCTTGTGGGTATTCGATATGCATATCAATACTGGGATAAATATATGGACTAATGAATATGTGTGTGGATCATTTGGTGTGATAACAGTTGATGAATTGTTATTATTGAAATGTGGTGTATGTTAGAACTCACCAGTTTATCTGACTTTGTGTTTGTTTTCTAATGCATGCCAGGTAATAATAGAGGTGCTCGTGATGGTCCCCCACAGAGTTAGCTTCCGGTTATGGTGTATGATACTGGCCATAAATGTTGGGTTTTGGGAATGAAGTACTTGAAGTTAACAAAGTTTTGAAATGTCAGATAAAGTGTAAATATTGTAAACGATGTAAACAGTTTTAATATATATAAAATTCCGTTGTGTTTGTAGTCTCTGACTTGTTATAATAACCCAACTAGTAGCACCATCCTTATTATATTATTGTTAAAACTTTGAGGGTGTTACATCTATAATGGTGCACCGCACCTCTTGGCCACAGTACCTAAGGTATGCAGCAATGGTTCTATACAATGGTCAATCACAGTGTCAAGCTTTACCCTTTTCATGGCACACAACCACGATTACTGAGGTCGAATGACAAGGATCCTATTTCGAGTCTGTTGCAACCACAAGGTCGCTCACCTCATACATTTGCTTGCAAGCCTTTCTTACTCTCATTCATTATTAATGTATGCATTCATTCATGTTCCTCTTTTATTATCTTCCACTTTACGTTACAAAATACTTTCGTTTCATTCATCAACATAACACGCAAAGCCACGGGAAAGATAAACATTCATCGTAATAAGGAACATCAACATACACAGTAGCATCATCATACAGGGCATCATCATACATACATACATAACACTCATCATGCATAAACATGCAACATCATCATGCCCAACATACCCTCTAAGACCTCAACAATCATCTTACATGAACTTACGGGAACTTTCACGTCAAAACTTACATCTGCACTTTCCCCAGAAAGTCAGTACTTAAATTACGCATTTCCTCGGGTATGCAAGCCCTACGTGGGCGTATGGGCACACTTCAGTCGTATGGCCACCTGGCGACTGAACATCATGCGAACGGACCAATACGGATGAACACCATTGTGGATGAACACCCAATCGTGCGAATGGACCTCATGCGGATGGACTCTATGCGAATGGACCTTATGCGGATGAACATCAATACGGATGAACACCCCAGTCGTGCGAATGGACCTCATGCGGATGGACACTATGCGAATGGGCTCTCAGTCGCATGACTCCCCATGCGACTGGCCCTCCAGTCGTGCGACTGAACCTCAGTCATGCGAATGAACTCCAATCGCACTTCAATCAGCCATATGGCCTCCAGTCGATCGCCTAGCCCTAGCTGATGCAGAATGCAGTTCATCCCGAACCCAATCTGTCATTCTCGACCTCCAAACTCATCCAAACCCATTCTAAGCCCAAATCAACCATCCTAAACCTTAGGAATGCATACTACAACACCATTCAAGCACACACAAGCCCGTAAACAAACTCCAAATGCATCACACACAAACACATCCAAATGGGTCAAACACACACACATACAAAGAAGGGTTTACTATGTGTTCCAGCCCTAAATCAGTTGAAAACGAGTAAAAAAGGGGTCCTAGAACTCACACAAACTACACCAAGAAGAAGAGCTTCGTTTAGACCCGCTACATGATGATTTCGCTCTCTTGAATCCACTCAAGCCAACCATTTCTCTTCTCTTCTCTCTTTTCTCTCTTCTTTCTCTCTATAGCTAAAAATATGGGTGTGGGGAGAGGGTAAGGGCTGCCCTCTCCCTTCAAATATCCCTATTTACCCAACTTTCTCGCGTTGGCGAGTTTGGTCCCCTGACTTGGGTCTATATTTCTTTTTCTTCGTTCGTCGGCTTCAAGGAAAATATCCGGGTGTTACAAGTCCACCCCCCTTATATAGGTTTCGTCCGAAACCTGTTATTCCTCGAACAAACGTGGGTAATGATGTCTCATTTCTTCTTCGGTCTCCCACGTTGACTCAGATCCCCTCCTGTGCTTCCACTGTACACGCACAAGAGGAACCACTTTATTTCTCAGCCTCTTCTCTTTTCGATCGATGATTGCCACTTGTTGCTCCACATAATTGAGCCATTCGTCTACTTTGATATCCTCCAGTCAAACAATCATATCTTCATCTGCCAAACACTTACTTAGATGAGATACGTGGAATGTCGGGTGAATTCAACTTAACTCATCTGGTAACTCCAATCTATAGGCCACCTCTCCTACTCGAGCAATGATTCGAAAAGGGCCTATGTATCTCAGGCTCAACTTGCCCCGCTTTCGGAAGCGAATGATACCCTTTCAAGGTAAGACCTTCAACATAACCCAGTCACCCACCTAGAACTCAATCGGCCTGCGTCGTTTATCAGCATACGACTTCTGTCTATCTTTGGCTGCATTCATGAAAGCTTTAATCCTTTCAAGCCTTTCAGTCGTAGCCTCAATCACCTTAACGCTTCCTAACTTTTTATGACCAATATCACCCCAACAGACGGGTGTTCTGCATCTCCTACCGAATAGCATCTCATAAGGTGGCATACCAATACTGGCATGATAACCGTTGTTATATGAGAACTCCGCTAATGGTAATTGGTCATCCCAACTTCCTCCAAAATCAATCACACATGCCCGAAGCATGTCCTCTAATACCTGAATGGTCCTTTCTGACTGACCATCAGTCTGGGGATGATAACCCGTGCTAATGTGTAACCTCGTCCCCATCGCATCGTGGAATTTCTTCCAAAATTTGGACGTGAACCGGGTGTCACGATCGGACACAATAGACACCGGCACACCATGACGAGTTACAATTTCCTTGATGAACAGATCAGCCAACCGCTCAGATGAATATGTCTCACGGATCAGTAGGAAGTGAGCACTCTTTGTCAAGCGGTCAACAATCACCCATATAGCATCATACCCTTTCGGAGTACGCGACAGTTTCGTAATGAAATCCATGGTGATGTGCTCCGACTTCCATTCCGGTATATCCAAATGTTGGATCTTCCCATACGGCTTTTGATGCTCGGCCTTCACTTGTAAGCAAGTAAGGCACTTACTCACATACTCCACTACATCACGCTTCATACCCGGCCACCAATAATCTTTCTTCATGTCTTGGTACATCTTTGTAGCACCGGGATGAATAGAATATCGAGTATTATGAGCTTCATCCATAATCTTCACGCGTAGATCCCCAAAACGAGGAATCCACATTCGCTCGAATCGGTTTTTAACACCGAGCATGTTTTCATCCAATTCCGCAACCAGACCTCTCATCCTTTTAGAGTTAAGACGATCTTCTTTTAAGGCCTCATCTTGAAACTCTTTGACTTGCTTTATCACATCAGAGGTAATGATCAGCTGTTACGCCTTCACCCGAATCGGCTCTGGTCTTTCCTTTCGGCTAAGGGCATCCGCCACCATGTTGGCTTTGCCCCGATGGTAATGGATCTCACAATCATAATCTTTTATGATCTACAACCATCTCCTCTGCCTCATGTTCAAGTCTTTCTGCTCGAAGAAATACTTCAAGTTCTTATGGTCAGTGAATATGGTGCACTTCGTCCCATACAGGTAGTGCCTCCAAATCTTTAACGCAAAGACAACTGCTGCTAGCTCCAAATCATGAGTAGGGAAATTAACCTCGTGAACCTTTAACTGTCGGGATGCATAGGCTATAACTTTTCTGTCACACCCCAACCTTGACGGTGGAAACGTCGAGGAGTGAGAGTTAAGATCGTTCACAGCCACATAACGCTATTAATAATCCCGAATATATATATATTAATCATAAATTCCAATAGTACCATTACAATCATAAGTCTCAAAGAAATTAAAATAAACATAACAAGTCGTTTATTCCATTTATTTATCTCGGTCCATTCTTAGATGTGTAAGCTTCGAAGAGTAGATATTAAGCTTGAGTATTTCCTGAAACATGTTAAAAATAAAAGGTCAACAATAATGTTGGTGAGATTTCCATAGTTTCAATACATAAGTATATATAAAAGATGGCAACTCATGTTGTAAATTAGAGAACAAAATAACTAGGGATGTAAGACAGAATGCACAATCAAACCTTGACAAAGTTTTACAAGTCTCAAACGTTAAAAGTATCTACGATTAGCTAAGTGTACTTGGATCAACCAAGCAGGCTTGTCAGGCCCATAGATCTATGACGTCGCCAGGCTAGCAATAGTTAATGATTGTACATATATTCGACGTTACATGGTAGCTACAAGGTCCAACTAACCACAACACACAAGTAAATTGCCATAAGTTTACAAGAGTCAAACGTGTTTACAAGTGCAATGTTTATAATGTACAATGTTTCACCCAAAAGTATGAAAATAATAAAATGGGTATAGAAATACTCACTTGTCAAATAAGTCTGTAATGAAGACTAATAAGAATAATAATAGGCGTCGTTCCAACGTGTATCGTCACAAGACACCTAAATATGTATATATATTCACAAGGTTAAAGTTTTAATAAGAAGTTTAATGTTTAAACGTGAACTAGGATATTAGGTTTTATGGGAATTTCGTAAACAAATTTAATGAACCCTTTTATTTATATTTTTATGAAATAAAGAAATATCTTTATAAAATTTAAAGGAAATTATAACCGTTGTTAATACCTTGTGTATTATATCATATAGACTTATTCAAAGAAAACGTAAGCTTCAATAATAATTTAAATTTATAAATTTAATAACTTAAATTATTATATATATAAATCTATATTTTTTATAATATTACCTAATTATAACTTTTATAATAACAAGTTATAATATAATTCACAGAAAATATTTTTGTTGATTTTAAAAAAATTTAGTGATTGTAAAAATCATTTTTATATTTAATAAAAATTTTCTGAAATAAAATTAAGGCTAAAAGCCATTTTAAAAATAATAAGAGGGTGCCCGGGTTCGAACCTGGGACCTCTTAGACCGCATGGTGATGTGTGAACCGGTGAACCAAGGCTCTCATCCGCGGTATCACCCGGTTCCAATTACTTTTAACACGAAATGAAATATTTCCCCAAAATTCATAAGAACCCTAGAATCGATTAGGGTCAAATTGAAGTTCAATTCGATGTTGTGAACGGATATATTCATGGGGCTTTTGTTCCCCATGACAAAATGATCGTAAACATGTGTTTAATTACCTGATTGATGTTGAATGAAAGAAGAATGAAAGAAGAATGTGTCGGGGCCTCGTTGAACTTGAATCATGGGCTAATGATCACCAAACTCAAATTAAACTTGTAGACAGCTTCGGGTGATGCTATAGATCCTAAGCCCTTTATCAATTTCAGTTTATATTTGTCGGAGGGTGGGTTTCGATAAGGTTGCAGGTCTGCGACAATAGGGGTGATCGAATGTGGCTTTTATGTTAAATTGGTGTGTTGTTTATGATTATAATTGTGATTATGCCTTCCAGGTTGGCTAATTGATTCCCACTACTCGATGTTTCTACTTAATTTTGATTCGGTTTTAGTGGGGCGGTTGGATCGGTTCTAGATCGCGCTAAAGGATTCAAATTTCAAATTGTTTTGGGGCATGGGTTCGAAACGAGTTCACGAGCGTAATGGGACCGATTTGGAGCAAAATGGTTAAGTTTTGAGGCGTCTTTGGACTCGCCGGAACTCGGCCGGAGTTGCCGGCCGGAAATGCGGGAGAAGAGGGGGGGATGGTTTGGGTTTTATTTAATTACAATTTGGTCCCTGTGGTTTATGTATTTGTTATTTTATGCACAAAATTTTCATTTAAAGTTTGTAAATTTGACATAAAGACCCCTTGACTTATTTAACTCAAGTTTTTAAACATTTCAAAGTTTAATAAACTTTTATAAATTATTATTATTAATAACAACATTATTATTATTATTATTATTATTACTATTATTATTAGTTATTATTATTATTATTTTATAATTAAACTATTATTATTATTATTAGTTATTATTATTATTTTTATAATTAAGCTATTATTATTATTATTATTATTATTATTATTATTATTATTATTATTATTATTTTATTATTTATTATTAGTAAAACTAACTTTAAATTAACTCAAAGTTACGAGATGTTACAGTCTCCTCAACTTAAAAGAATTTCGTCCCGAAATTAAAAATAAAATTATATGAACAAATGTGGATACTTCTTCTTCATATGTTCTTCACGCTCCCAAGTGAACTCAGCTCCACACTTATTCTCCCAACGAACCTTGACAATTGGAGTAGTTGTGGTTCTAGTCCTCTTTAGGGTTCGGTCCATAATCTCAACAGGCTTCTCAACGAAATGCAATGACTCATCTATTTGGATTTACTCGAGAGGAACATGCAAATTTTTACCAGCCAGACATTTCCTCAGGTTTGAGACATGGAAGACAGGATGAACCCCGCTAGGTTCAGGAGGTAGTTCCAGTTTGTAAGCCACTTTCCCAATTCTTTTCAGAATCTTGAAAGGTCCTACAAATCTTGGAGCTAGTTTACCTTTCTTTCCAAAGCGAACCACACCTTACATAAGTATCTCGCCTTCCAAAAAAGCGGCTGCTAATTAGCACTAATGCTAATGGGGACCATCGATCAAGAAGGACTTCGGAGACTGCAATCGAATTGATCAAAAAATCGAAAGCAACCAGAACGAGAAGCGCCGCTTTTATTTTCCACGGTGAAACCTTAAGAAGAACCACGTCACCAACTTGAAACTCCAATGGCTTACGACGCTTATCGACATAACTCTTTTATCGACTTCTTGCCACCTCAAGGTTCTTGCGGATTGTAGAGACTTTATCGGCCGTTTCTTGTATAAGTTTAGGACCAGTGATGAAGTTTTCACCAATGTCGGTCCAACAGATCGGTGATCGACATTTACGAACATAAAGTGCTTCGAATGGTGCCATCTTAATACTCGAGTGATAACTATTGTTATACGAAAATTCCACGAGCGGTAAATGCGTATCCCAATCACCACCAAAGTCAAGGACACATAATCGTAGTAAATCCTCGAGGGTTTGGATTGTTCGTTCGGTTTGACCATAAATTTGAGGATGGTAAGCCGTACTTAAATCCAATTGAGTACCCAAGACTTCTTGCATAGACGACCAGAAGTGCGAAGTGAAACGAGCATCTCGGTCGGATATGATGTGCAACGGCACGCCATGACGACTCACAATTTAGTCAATATAGATGCGGCCAATCTTGAAACTTTGTAAGTGTCTCGTATTGGTATGAAATGTGCCGTCCTGGTCAAAAGGTCAACAATGACCCAAATACTATCATGACCACGAGAGGTACGAGGTAACTTGGTCATGAAATCCATGGATATACGTTCCCATTTCCACATAGGGATTTCGGGTTGTTCAAACAAACCACTTGGTCGTTGATGCTCGGCTTTGACTCTTGCACACGTGAGACATTTGGAAACATAAGACGCAATATCCCTTTTCATTCCAGGCCACCAATATTGACTACGCAAGTCCATGTACATCTTATCGGAGCCAGGATGAATGGAATATCGGGTTTGATGAGCTTCGTTCATGATGTAGTGACGAAGATTATCACGATTAGGGATCCAAAGTCGATTCAAGAAGTACCACAAGCCATTCGGTTTTGTCTTCAGTTGTGACCGAACGTTAGACATCAAATCTTCATCTTTTCCTTTGTCGGTTAATGCTGCTTGTTGAGCCTCGCGAATGCATAACTCGAGATCACTATCAATCCTTATATTTTGAAGCATGATAGTAGCCTCGTTAACATCCACATGAATCTCGATATCAAATTCCCTTAACGTGTCAAACCATTGCCTTCGATCTCTAATTTCTTGAAGTGAGTCAACCTTGTTGTGGACCTTGCGACTTAGCACGTCTGCTACAACATTCGCCTTTCCAGGATGGTAGCGAATGTCACAGTCGTAGTCGCTGATCAACTCGATCCAACGTCTTTGTCTCATGTTGAGATCCTTTTGGTTGAACACGTGTTGGAGACTCTTATGGTCGGTGTAGACTATGCATTGCGTCCCATAAAGATAGTGTCGCCAGATTTTCAAAGCGAAAACCACGACACCAAGTTCAAGATCATGAGTTGTGCAGTTCACTTCATGAACCTTCAATTGCCTCGATGCATATGCTATGACTTTGCCTCGTTGCATGAGAACACAACCTAGACCTTGATTTGAAGCATCGCAATACACGGTAAAATCATCGTTTCCCTCGGGAAGTGTGAGAATAGGAGCGTACACAACTTGCGTTTTAATGTCTCGAAAGCCTCTTCTTGCTCGGGTCCCCATTCAAAGAGTCGATTCTTTTGGGTTAACGTCGTTAATGGTTTCGCAAACTTCGAAAAATTTGCTATGAACCTTCGCTAGTATCCCGCTAAGCCCCGAAAAAAACGAACTTCGGTTGGGGTTGTGGGAACACACCAATTCTTTACGGCTTCAATTTTTGCAGGATCGATGTGGATTCCTTGGCTATTTACCATATGTCCTAAGAATTGAACCTCTTCTAACCAGAATTCACGCTTAGAAAACTTGGCGTATAATTGTTCCTTCTTCAAGAGTCCAAGAACTTGTCGCAAGTGCGTCTCGTGATCAATTTTTGTCTTGGAATAAATAAGAATGTCATCAATGAACACGATCACAAACTTATCCAAATACGGTTTACATACTCGATTCATGAGATCCATGAACACGGCAGGTGCGTTGGTCAAGCCAAAAGGCATAACCATGAACTCGTAGTGTCCATATCGAGTACGAAAAGCGGTCTTTGGAATGTCATCATCGTGAACACGTAGTTGATGATACCCAGAATGTAGATCGATCTTTGAGAATTGAGTAGCCCCTTGAAGTTGGTTGAAGAGATCATCGATTCGAGGCAGAGGGTATCGGTTTTTGGTAGTAAGCTTGTTGAGTTCCCGGTAATCAATACACATACGAAATGAACCATCCTTCTTCTTCACAAACAGTACAGGTGCACCCCACGGTGATGAACTAGGGCGAATGAAACCTTTATCGGTCAACTCTTGCAGTTGACTAGCTAGTTCTTGCATTTCAGACGATGCAAGACGATAAGGCGATTTAGCCACAGGGTTTGCACCAGGGATTAAGTCAATCTTGAACTCAACTTCTCGCACGGGAGGTAGTCCCTTAAGATCCTCGGGAAAAACCTCGAGAAAGTCCCGCACGACAGGAATGTCTTTCAATTCCTTACCTTGGCTTTCGTATTAACTACATATGCCATGAAAGCCATGTAGTTTTTACTTAAGCATTTGTGGGCCTTAATGCAAGACATAAGTTTGAGTCCTTGGGACGATTCCTCCCCAAAGACCTTTAAGATATCACCAGTCGGTAAGGGAATTCGGATGTATTTCTCGAAGCATAAAATTTCCGCACGATGTTTGGCTAACCAATCCATGCCGATAATAACATCGAAGCTTCCCAGTTGCATAGGAATGAGGTCGATGGAGAATTCGAGTTCGTTAAGGCTTAAGGTGCAATCACGTATTACGACGTCAATGACAATAGATTTTCCATCAGCGACTTCGACCGTGAAGGATCTTTCCAGATTGACACGCGGTTTAGAAAGTATAGGTTCGAATTCCAATGACACGAAACTCTTATCCGCACCCGAATCAAACAATACAGACGCATAATGACTATTTACAAGATACATACCTGTTTGGTAATAACCTATTATTGGTATAATGAACATAAAGATAGGAATATTTACAAGACAAGAAATGATTTAAAAGGAATTCAACGTCGTACCATTCACCACGTCGTTGTTGGCTTGTGCTTGGTTGGCGTTGAGGTTGAAGGCCCTTCCACGAGCGGGTGGGGACATTTCCCGCATTGCGAGGACATTACGGACGAATGTGACCAGGCTCGCCACAGTTATAGCAGGTTCGGTTGGTAAGCATTGCAGTGTTGTTTGGCGCACGAAGACAAGTAGTTACCAAGTGGCCATACTTTCCACACAATGAGCAGACTCGGCATGGAATGTTGCTCGCATGATGGTACTGCACGTGTTACACATGGGGTATGGACCAACATAAGCTCTAGCCATAGGAGCTTGTTTTGCAACCACCATTTGTTTTTGAGGTGCATTTGGGGCGGTCACATCTTAGTTGCGTGTCGGGGTGAACTTTCGCTTCTTGTTTTCAGGCTTGACCTCCTTGACCTCCTCGGGGGTCGTCTTCTCAGTTTTCTTGGCACCCTTTGCAGACATAGTGCCCGCTCGGATGTGGTTCTCCGTCAATTGGGCAGTGATGGTGATGGCTTCTTCCAAAGTTACGGGTCGACTACCCACAACGGCATCCTGAATCTGAGGCGGCACACCCTTTATGAATTTCTCCACATTACGTGGAACAGTATCCACCATGTGTGGCAGCAGTATACTCAACTCGTGATGGCGTGTAGAATACGCCAGATGATTCCTGCCATCCTGTTTCAGGTTCCAGACTTCCTCATCTAGCTTCTGGATTTCACTTCATAGGCAAAACTTGGCGATGGCTATGTTTTTGAATTCCTCCCAACTTAAGGCCAAGGTTGTGTCGGGGCCTCAGTTTCTCTTTTCGCTGTTCCACCATGTTAAGGCCCTTTGCTGCAGCATACTGGTGGCATACCTCACCTTGAGTGCTTCGGGGCACTCACAGTCGACGAAGGTGTTCTCCATCCCTTCAAACCATTCTAAGAGACCGGTGCCACCTTCCTTGCCACTGAAACTAGGAGGCTTGCATGAACTAAAGTGCTTGAAGGTGCAAGACTGGTTGTTACGGCCTTGGTTTGCACTATTTTCCCATTGGCCGTTGCTGTTGTTCGCGACATTGGCGATCATAGTGCTGCTGAGTTCAGCTACCATAGTCGGGATGACCGCAGCCATTTGCCGGGCAATTATGGCGGCAAGCTTACGGTCGGATCTTCCTCGGTTTCCGTGATGGCGAGACATGCTGGAAAATATGAATTGGATTAGGAACGGGTAAGAGGACAATAAGGATAGACAGTTAAAGTAAGAATCATGAATTATACGGAATGTTTCCAGTCGGTAACGCATCACCATTTGGAAACGTTGACACGTCAAGGTAAATTGATCCATTTGCCTTAGAAACTTGTGTGTGTTGACCATAGTTTATCACTCATCCCAGATATCCCCAGGTAAGCGTAACTAGTCCTGTAGGATTTATGCGAAACGCTTACCTTAGCCCGAAGGTTTTTTGCCAGGAAATCCAGAATACAGGTGTTTATGTGTCACACAATATTTCTTAGGTTTATGAAATCAAAACCTGGATGAGATTTATATAGATTAGACATATCGTCTGAAGATTCAAGTCATATGCATAAGCATAAGATTCCACGCGTCGTCGAGAATAAGATTAGGAGGTTTCATGTTCGGGGAGAGTCAAAGAGTCAAATATAAGTTTTGGGAGACATGTAGCAATGTTTAGGCAATCCTATGCTAAGGCATCAAATTGCACATAAGGAGACATTGCATTATGTACCATGCAAACCATAAAATTTTCAAGATAGAAATATAATTCTATAAGGTTCATGCATATGCTATAGTCTAGGTCACCATATCTAATAACCTAAATCCCTATAGTTATGGGCTCTGATACCAATCTGTCACACCCCAACCTTGACGGCGGAAACGTCGAGGAGTGAGAGTTAAAATCGTTCACAGCCACATAACGCTATTAATAATCCTGAATATATATATTAATCATAAATTCCAATAGTACCATTACAATCATAAGTCTCAAAGAAATTAAAATAAACATAACAAGTCGTTTATTCCATTTATTTATCTAGGTCCATTCTTAGATGTGTAAGCTTCGAAGAGTAGAAATTAAGCTTGAGTATTTCCTGAAACATGTTAAAAATAAAAGATCAACAATAATGTTGGTGAGATTTCCATAGTTTCAATACATAAGTATATATAAAAGATGGCAACTCATGTTGTAAATTAGAGAACAAAATAACTAGGGATGTAAGACAGAATGCACAATCAAACATTGACAAAGTTTTACAAGTCTCAAATGTTAAAAGTATGTATGATTAGCTAAGTGTACTTGGATCAACCAAGCAGGCTTGTCAGGCCCATAGATCTATGACGTCGCCAGGCTAGCAATAGTTAATGATTGTACATATATTCGACGTTACTGGTAGCTACAAGGTCCAACTAACCACAACACACAAGTAAATTGTCATAAGTTTACAAGAGTCAAACGTGTTTACAAGTGCAATGTTTATAATGTACCATGTTTCACCTAAAAGTGTGAAAATAATAAAATGGGTATAGAAATACTCACTTGTCAAATAAGTCTGTAATGAAGACTAATAAGAATAATAATAGGCGTCGTTCCAACGTGTATCGTCACAAGACACCTAAATATGTATATATATTCACAAGGTTAAAGTTTTAATAAGAAGTTTAATGTTTAAACGTGAACTAGGATTTTAGGTTTTATGGGAATTTTGTAAACAAATTTAATGAACCCTTTTATTTATATTTTATGAAATAAAGAAATATCTTTATAAAATTTAAAGGAAATTATAACCGTTGTTAATACCTTGTGTATTATATCATATAGACTTATTCAAAGAAAACGTAAGGTTCAATAATAATTTAAATTTATAAATTTAATAACTTAAATTATTATATATATAAATCTATATATTTTTATAATATTACCTAATTATAACTTTTATAATAACAAGTTATAATATAATTCACAGAAAATATTTTGTTGATTTTAAAAAAAATTAGTGATTGTAAAAATCATTTTTATATTTAATAAAAATTTTCTGAAATAAAATTAAGGCTAAAAGCCATTTTAAAAATAATAAGAGGGTGCCCGGGTTCGAACCCGGGACCTCTTAGACCGCATGGTGATGTGTGAACCGGTGAACCAAGGCTCTCATCCGCGGTATCACCCGGTTCCAATTACTTTTAACACGAAATGAAATATTTCCCCCAAATTCATAAGAACCCTAGAATTGATTAGGGTCAAATTGAAGTTCAATTCGATGTTGTGAACGGATATATTCATGGGGCTTTTGTTCCCCACGACAAAACGATCGTAAACATGTGTTTAATTACCTGATTGATTTTGAATGAAAGAAGAACGAAAGAAGAATGTGCCGCGGCCACGTTTGAACTTGAATCGTGGGCTAATGATCACCAAACTCAAATTAAACTTGTAGACAGCTTCGGGTGATGCTATAGATCCTAAGCCCTTTATCAATTTCAGTTTATATTTGTCGGAGGGTGGGTTTCGATAAGGTTGCAGGTCTGTGACAATGGGGGTGATCGAATGTGGTTTTTATGTTAAATTGGTGTGTTGTTTATGATTATAATTGTGATTATGCGTTCCAGGTTGGCTAATTGATTCCCACTACTTGATGTTTCCACTTAATTTTGATTCGGTTTTAGTGGGGCATGGGTTCGAAACGAGTTCACGAGCGTAATGGGACCGATTTGGAGCAAAATGGTTAAGTTTTGAGGCGGCTTTGGACTCGCCGGAACTCGGCCGGAGTCGCCAGCCGGAAATGCGGGAGAAGGGGGGGATGGTTTGGGTTTATTTAATTACAATTTGGTCCCTGTGGTTTATGTATTTGTTATTTTATGCACAAAATTTTCATTTAAAGTTTGTAAAATTGACATAAAGGCCCCTTGACTTATTTAACTCAAGTTTTTAAACATTTCAAAGTTTAATAAACTTTTATAAATTATTATTATTAATAACAACATTATTATTATTATTATTACTATTATTATTAGTTATTATTATTTTTTTTATAATTAAACTATTATTATTATTAGTTATTATTATTATTTTTTATAATTAAGCTATTATTATTATTATTATTATTATTATTTTATTATTTATTATTAGCAAAACTAACCTTAAATTAACTCAAAGTTACGAGATGTTACATTTTCCTCTTTGCATTAACACACACCCCAACCCCGAGTAGAAAGCATCAGAATAAACCACCAGATGCTCACGTCCATCGGGTAATGACAATACAGGATCTTGAGTCAACCTCGCCTTCAATTCCTCAAATGCCTTCTTCTGAGCTTGACCCAACACAAACTTTACATCTTTCCGGGTCAACTTGGTTAGTGGAGAAGCGATCTTAGAGAAGTCTTGAATAAACCTTCGGTAGTAGCCCGCCAAACCCAAGAAACTGCGAATCTCGGATGGCGTCTTTGGAGACTTCCATTGCATCACCGCTTCCACTTTTGCCGGATCCACCATAATCCCCTTCGGATTCACCATGTGACCCAAGAATTGAACCTCGCGCAACCAAAACGCGCGTTTGGAGAACTTGGCATACAACTTCTCCCTTCTCAACGTCTCCAACACCTCTCGAATGTGACCGGCATGCTCTATCTCGCTCTTTGAATAAATCAGGATATCATCAATAAACGTAATCACTGATTTATCCAGCATCGGCCGACACACTCAGTTCATCAGATCCATAAAAGCAGCTGGCGCATTGGTCAAACCAAAAGACATAACGATGAACTCGTAATGACCGTAACGCGTGTGAAAAGCTGTTTTAGGAATATCCTGCTCTTTCACCTTTAGCTGATGGTAGCCAGATCAAAGATCGAGCCTTGAAAACCAACTGACACCTTGAAGCTGATCAAACAAATCATCAATCCTCGGTAACGGGTACTGATTCTTCACCGTCAACTTGTTCAGCTCACGGATAAGACCGGAGTACCCCAAGGAGAGATACTCAGTCTAATAAACCCCTTATCAAGCAGTTCTTGCAATTGCTCCATAAACTCTTTCATCTCAGTCGGAGCCAAACGATACGGTGCCTTGGTAACAGATTGGGCACCTGGTATCAGATCAAACTGAAACTCAATCTCTCGATCAGGTGGCAGTCCTGATAAGTCTTCTAGGAACACGTCTGGAAAGTCACACACAACCAGAACATTGGATAGTTGTGGTGTTGGCGTTTCCACATCCTTTACAAAACGCAAGTAGGCGCTACATCCACACCTCATACACTTTCCCGCCACCACCATTGAGATTACTTTTGGGATCGTCGTGACCCGATCCCCATAAATAGTTACCGAACTCCCGTCAGACGCTATCAAACGAATCATCTTCTTGCGACACACTATATTCGCCTCGAAGTCCGCCAACCAATCCATCCCAAGAACCAAATCGAAACCACATAGGATCATCAAAAACGGTCTAACAGGAAACTTATGGCCTTCTAATTTCACATCACAGTTCTCTATCATCTCAGAAATCCTGGTAGACTTACCTATGGCAATTTCTAAATCAAAGGACGCGTCAAAACGTCTACTACTAACAGGCAGTTTAGCACGAAAAATAGCAGAAACAAAACTTTTACTGGCACCCAAATCAAATAACACAGAAGCTAAAGTTTGGTTCACTAGAAACGTACCGGACACGACATCAGGGTCCGTCCTAGCTTCCTCCTGTGTCATAGTGAATGCCCTGGCGCTCGCCCTCGGTCCTTCGCTTCCCGTCTTCTTCACCTTGGAACCCCCAGCCCTAGGCTTCTTACAATCTTTAGTTACGTGGCCCTCCACGCCACAGTTAAAGCACCGGACCGTACGATAGTCCCTGGCTATATGCCCCGGCTTCCCATATTTGAAGCACACGTTCAACCCCAGTCTACATTCCCTACTATGCTCTCTCCCACACTTACCGCACTTCTTCATACCCGCACCTGATGTGACCACATGACGGTCATCCACCCGTGCCTTCTTGTTACCCGTCGAGGCCTCACCCCGACCAAACCTCTTCCCACTCCAGTTTCGATCACCACCACCCCTCCTATTACCTTCAACCACAACCACAACAGCCCTCTCATCATATAACCTCCCTGCCAAATCTACTGCAGACCTAAACTGCTTGGTCGGGCAGCGATCATGTGCCTGTGAATATCCGCTGGCAAACCCTGAATGTACCTCTTAATCTTCTGTGACAGAGGCGTCACCTGATCCGGTACCAGACGTGCCATCTCGTTGAACTTCGTGGTGTACTGTTGATGTGTCATGGTTCCTGCCTCCAGTTGCAGAAACTCCCTCTCAACCTTATCCATTTCCCTGTAAGGACAGAACTCCTCAATCACCAACCTTTTCAACTCGGACCACTTCATTTTCCTAATGGCCTTGCTACCCTCGGCTTGGACTATGTTATCCCACCAGCATAAAGCCAAGTCCATAAAAGAATGGACAGCAAACTTCACCTTTTGGTCCTCCCGGCACTCGCTGATATTCAATACAGCTTCCATCTCTCTCACCCATTGGTGAGCAGCAGCAGTAGTGCCATTACCATCAAAAGTAGGGGGCTTGCATCGTTGAAACGCCCTATAGTTACAGCCTCGTGCCTCCTCCGGCGCAGGTTCCTCTTCTCCCTCTTCCTCATCATCAGAAAGAACCGTTTCAGGCTCCAGTTGCTCCCGTCCTCCCGAGGACCTCTTCCTGTCTTTCCGTTCTCCTTCCCGTATAGCCTTAATCACTTCAGTCACCACAGACGGTAAGATCGTCTGCATGACTTGATGAACCTCCTCTACAGCCTCCTTTACCGAGGCTCTCAAATTGGCGCTCTCATCTACACCCTCCGGATGAGGGGTCTTGGGTTCTTCGGGAACCATCTTTTCAACTCTAGGCCTGCCTCTTTTGGGCCGCGATGCAGCACTAAGCCCACCACGCGAGGCTTTAGATGATCTACCACCGGTCATCCTTTATCACACACTGAAAGATTCAAACACCAACATGGTCATTCAAGGGAACAGCTCAGCTTATGTCAAGTATAATAAGTCCCTAA